>OX387429.1:19599725-20199725 GCA_947563755.1 Lochmaea crataegi
CTATCGCATGCCGCATGTCGCTTTTTGACAGATCATACGGTCTATATACAACACAAAAATATGTCTTCGTAGCCGAGCGGTATAGAGGTTTGGATGCCAAAAATTATGAATTGTAGGCATATTAATCCTGGAACGGTGATAATTTTATTATTTGTTACATTGTGACATTTGCATATGAATAACTTTGAATATAGTTCCTATTAATCCGTAAACACACTTTATAGTAAATCGAACTAATTAGTAAAAATCATTGCGTGGTTTTATGAAATCACGATGCAAGTGACATATCATACGGTCTATATACAACATAAAAATATCATGTCTTCGTAGCCGAGCGGTATAGAGGTTTGGATGCCGAAAATTATAAATTGTAGGCATATTTTTCGAATCCTGGACACGGTGATAATTTAATTATTTGTTATATTGCGAAATTTGCATATGAATAACTTTCAATATAGTTCCTATTATTCCGTAAGCACACCTCATAGTAAATCGAACTGAAAAGTGAAAAATGAATTAAATAAAATAAAGGATGTTCCATTTGAAAAAAAACCATAACTTTGATCTGGCACCGAGTTATGGAACACCCTGTAACATGGTAACTAATTTTGAAATATGGAGCTTGAAGCTATCTACAGTTTTTATGATTAACTTTTTATGGTATCTTTCATGATATCAGACCTACTAAGCCTTAGCACACTAATCAATCACCCTGTATAGTCGAAAAAGAATTGAATTTTCAGTTTTCACTACATTTTTGAGAACATTCCACATAGTACATGTTTCAACAAATTCAAATATGAATCACAAAGTTTCAATATTTTCATTTAACGCAGTTATTGTAAATCATCTACGCAAACTACGACCCTATTATAAAACCTTCACTGTTTTTGCCGAATAATTGCGATCGTTGCAAATAATCCTGCAGTTTAACTTGAGAATAGGCCGTAATTTGCGTGCTCACATCCCGGTTTATACTGATAAATGTCAATACGGAGGTTCCAATTAACCTAACGTGTCCTTAAACTCTTGTTGATGGATACGTCATGGTGATAAACATACAAACACCTGATGAAATTGAATATAATTATTTGAAGTTAAAGGAAACGACGTTATCCTCTAATTGCGCATTCAATTTGCTCAAACTAAGTGAATTAGAATTGGATTTATATTTCGATAATAGAGCGAAAACCAAAATGGCGGCATTTCTTGCCTACGCCACGAACTACTAGAAAACTAGAAGATATAAATTCGGCATTTAACATTTTGTACCATAGCGGGTGATACGTTCCACATTTAGGTCTTGGATATGGTCAGGTTAGTGTAGAATTTATATTTTAAATAACTCCATGAAAAGAAATATAATGGGGTAAGATCGTAAAATCTAGCGGGCCATTCAACAGTTCCGCTTTTTCCGATCTAAAGATGTGCTTAAAAACTGGCGTATAGCTGTAGTGAAATGTGGAACCATATTCTGCGGTCTAAAATGTTGGCAGAACCTTTTCGCGGTATCAGCTCCAATGTAATATTGGAAGAAATAGGCAACGCCGAAAACAGGAGATCTGACCATTCAAAAGATCTAGTAGAGCTTAGACAACCAAAGATATTTTTGGGAGAGTACCTACAACCAGTTGAGAACGAATGAATACCTAAGCCAGAGAAAAACTGCACTTAGAGTTTCAACAGATCACTGTCACTTGAATGGGCCCCTTACAAAGCTAAAAAAAGTGAAGCAAGAATAATGTAGATTATGTGGAATGAATAAAAAAAAACTCTATCCACATTCTTGCGGATTGCATAGCAATACCGAATCCTAGGGAAAATACCTTGGGGACTACTGGATAGAAGAGGGACACTTACCCAAACTAAAGACTGTAGATATCCCAAAATTCCTCCAGGAAATAGGTCTGAAGGAGCTACTAGTCTCTGAGAATTTCCTCAGAAAGTAAGCAGAAGAAAGGAGGCACAATGGATCTTTTACGACTCGGTGAATATCACCCCAATATACATACATACATACATACATACAAGATGTTGGAAGCTTGGATATTATGGAAAAGCTTGGTGAAATCAGGTATTAATGTATTTTGCAAGAAATTCGGACCAATAATAATTGTATTTGTCACAATATCAGCTCATGCATTGATTTTTTGTTATGGTCAATAAATTTAAATATATTGTAATATTTTTGTTATTTATTTAAATAGTTTTCACCGGTGGGATAAAATTATACACTAATTACTTACTATTGATTTATTTATTAAACTCAACTTATATACACACTCTACTTAATGTGAACTAATTTATTTACACTCGGTATAATAGTTCTAATTTATTTTCACCACTTGAATATTACACTATTTATCTTCACTATTTCATTCACTGTCCGATTACTAAGAACTTCTGTAAACTGTCTCTGAACTAACTCTTTGTCTTCGTTTCACTAATTGTCAACTCACTCAAAAACTCGTGTATATATTGTAATGTTTTATGTGTATTTTGAATTTTTAAATTTTGGATTTTCATTAAAATTTTCAATATTTTTATACTTGCCCTTTTTCCAGCTAGCTCAAATAAAAAATGGGGAACAAGAAAACTCTGACTCTCTTTGAGTTCTGGCGCTAGTAAATCATCTACTGAGTTTATTCACAGATTTATGTGACTTGAATCAATTCCTATTTTTAAAATTCATTAAGATTGTTTATCAACTTTTTATAAATTAAATTTTCCAATATATTATTTAAATAAATGTTATTAATAAAATTTTGTGACGCCTATGGACAAACCTTTCTTATTATTTTAAAATCACCCTGAAATAGGAAGCAGATGTCTCTGACGATGTGTATGTTGAGAGTGGAGAGTTGCAAACAGTTCAGTTTACAGCAAATGAATATCTATTGGCAGAGATATAAGAAAATTTGTTGTTTATACCTAATAAAATGGAAATCAATTCAACAAAACAGTTTAATAATAATAATTGTGATTGCCTTTATATGATATTTACATGAATATCAATTCAAATTTACCTAATACTATAAAAGAAACGAGACAATTACACATATACAGTTACTTCTATAATTCAATGGAGAAAAATTTTAAATCTAAGGTGAGCTCTTGTTTAAGTCTTATCAAAGCCAATTATTAATTATTTATGAAATTTATTTTAGATGTACATCAGATATATTTAGAATGCATATGCTTTTCAAAAAATTTTTATTGGTACCAATGAATATGACTAACCTTTTTCGACATTAATTTGTCAAACTGGTTGGACGAGGATTTGCAAATTTGATTATGTAGACGGGATTGAACAGGAAGATCGAGGATTCTGATTTTCCTGGAACGCTGGACCAACTTCTTTATAGTTTACAGGTATGTTTTAACTTTTATATTATTTCTTGGTATTTTACTAATCCTTTCTTGGTCTTTTTAAAACTTTCTAACCAATCTCTTTAGTTTTAATATAAATTTTTACTTTTTAAATCCAAATTTTTTTACTTCCTTGTTTCTAATTCAACTCTACTCTCCTGTTTTCTAAATCAACAACCCCCGTTGCTATGTCATATTTCCAAAGCACTTGATTTTTTCTTCATAATTGCAAAATTTCATAATTTCTTGTTTATTGTCTATTATTGTCTGTTATATTCTTTATCCTTTCAGTATTGTATTTCTTTCTACCCTGTATATCACTAGTAACTTCACTAATTTAACCCTTTAAATTGTCCTTTTTTAATAAAAATCCTTGAAAATATGAGTACCTCTTAAATATCTAATATACAATTTTCTACTATCAATAATTTTATTTGAATTCATGTAAACTCATAACAAATGTCCAATAAATCTTTCCTATTACATATTTTATATGAACTAATTCTAAATTTCATTTGATGAACATTTTAAAATTTTATTATACTCCTCCAATCACAACACATCATCCCTTATTTCCTTAACAACCATTTCTGATATTATTATTCTTTGATTCTGTCTGACCGTTCTGTCTTCCCCAAAGCATAAAATTTCTTGACAGTGACATTCAATTATAATTTAGGTTAAAATTCTGCCAAAATATAATTTCTATTGATTATTAAATATTATGTATATTAATGATTTTAATTTCAGCTATAGGTAATACATATCTGGTATGAAAAACAAGCTCTTCTTATTCAAAATACTTTAAATGAAGAATTATAAATTTGATTTGATTGTTACTTCATATGATTATGAGAAAAATATTATATGTATTTTGTTTAACTAAAGGAAAGTCTTTCTGTTTTTATTTCTAAACTTCTATTTAATATGATTTCTTATAAAGGTTTAATTCTTGCATTATATTTCATTATAATCCTTTTTATAACAAGGAATAGAGTTGATTCAAGTCTCATAATCATTGTCTGATACTTTTCAACTATTTTCTTTCCCAATTTTCATATTTTTACTATTAAAGTAGTTTTAATTGTTTAATACCATTTCAATATAGTCTCCATCAATTCTGGAAAGTTTTAGTATTTCGCGCGATCGTCGTAGGCGTAACAAAAACCCTATTCCAGAATGTTCTTGAAAGGAGCGCAGCCACCAAAATTTACGGTCGAGAGACAGAACCGGCTTTGAGTTGGTGACCTCGCAACAATATATCATTGGTATTGATGGATAATAAATTAAAGTAAACGGTATTACTCAAGTCTCTGACAGCAGTTAGCCGGCCCCTTTGTAGCATTCTCATCAAATATAACTTACCAAATATGTGACCATCTCTTGGCATTTACTGTTTCACTGCTTGTCTATTTTAATGCGTTTAACTATACACTGCGGATTTGCCTAACTAACTAGTTACGAAATTTCTATATTTTTTCAATATTGAAGAAACAATGAATTCAGGACCACCAGAAAAACTTGTAAATACTAAGACGATGATCGATGTCAATAAACAATAAACCACGTGCTAAACCTAACCTCAATTGTGTCAAAACTGCTGAATTTTTTGAATTGATCTGACAACGTCTTGAAGTTTTGCCAACCCGTAAGCTGTAAATTGCCCTGGACGTTGAGTATAAATTGTATTTATGGCTGGTCAATTTATATTTATTCTGATAAGCAGAAAAGTAACTTAAAATGACGTAATCGTCTTTTTATCGTAAAATTTTGCGTATGATATTCCTGCGTCAGTTTTCATCAGACCAATATCGAGTGTTATGCTAGTCAACATGCCCGTTCAAATGCCATTTCAACAGTACCTACTATAGTTCTTTAAAAAACCAGGAGGAGTAATTTCAGAAGCCTTACCCATACCACTAAAAGTTACTAGTACAGTTACTAAAAAGCGTGTTCCGAAATAGACATGTTCAAAATCTATGAAATATGCCTTAATTGACTTGACGCGGAAACTAGCCAATCATAGATAGCCTGAAAATGATTCTTAAAATGTCTTAAGAAGTTCTGAAAAGAACTGTTTTAACGAAATAGAGTGGAAAACTAAGTAAACATGATGAAATAACAAGGGAACGAAGGCGATGATAAAAACAAATATATTATATATGTCAGGTCAGAAGTGTCAATTATCACGAGATGTCAATGCTAAAAAGTGCTGTTTGAAACTGGGTGCAATCTGACCAATCAGAGATCTACAGAATTGCCAAATTAAATTCAAATTACTCCTCCTGGTTTTTAAATGAACTATAGTGATGTTGAAATCTATTTAGACTCGACAACTTGACAGTAAAAATCTCTCGACTGCTCGGATTATGTTCGATCTGACTCAATTCTATTAGATTTCGAGTAACATAATATTGCTGATTGATAGTAAATTAATATAACTAAGGATTACTGAAATATCACAGAAAACTATTTTACGTTAAATATTTATGATGTTGTGTTTATATAAGTACTTAAGTGCTAGATTTTTCCTCTCATTATTCGCTGATTCTGTTTTATGTGAAACAAGATCAGTGTTTCGGTCGGTTATTCTTTAAAATTGAAATTTTGTACTTACATACATTCAGCCCGATGGAGCGCAATCGGTATTCTGAAACCCTGTAAGATTTCCACCGTAGAGATGGCTTTCGATATCACCAGCACTGTGAAAATAGCATTTCGATATCGAAATGGTGGCAATGCACGTACATTTCGGATTAACCTCAAAAATCAGTTTTTAACTTATTGTTAAAGGTAAATGGATATTATTGTAATAGGAATTTTGATTGGAGATTATATCCAGGAATTGAAGTTTTGTGGAGCTACTCATTTGTACCGATAACTGTTCACAGCATTTTCAAACAAATGTGACACTGAAAGGCGTTTTTTGAAAGATAGGAGCAATTATTTCGAAATAACTATGCTTCAAGACTACCTGGGCCAGAGAATAGCATTTTCGCATACGAAGTGACGCGATTAGGTAACGAGCATTCCGATTGGTCAAGGTTTTGAATCGACGCCTTCATCTCTATTCAAGTTACATAATTAGGAGTACAGAAAACGACATTGTCCAGGAAAAATACTGACTGCAAAGGACAGGACAATTAGTTTATATGGTCGTCCGATATATAAACTCGACATAATCGATTCTAAACCCAGAAATCATTCAGAATGGCGTCTATGTGATTATTCACTGTTATTCTACGAGGATTGTTCGTTTAAACCAGGAAATTAGAAAGCTTTATCCTGTTGATCCTGTCCCAGGACTTAAAAAAGAAGTATTCAAATTATCTTCATTACATATTTAATGACATCAATGCTAGCGAAGCCGTTGGTAAACATAGGAGCTGTTATCAGTTCTGAGTGTTGACCAAAAATTGGGACAGCTGGTATATCATCAGGAAAAATTCTCAGACTGGGTACGGCGCTAGTAGTCTGGGGGCAGATCAATCATAACTACTTCTACCGCAGCAACAGAGACGGAGTCTTCGACCTCTGAAAAAATTCTGCAAAAATTCTGCACTTCTCGAAGCAAATCAACTTATAGTATTTCCTCTATTTATAGGCTCTCAATGTGTCTTCATCCATTTAATTCGAAGTCCAGCCTATGACTTTTTCGTTTACTCACAAACTTTTTGTTAATCAAAGAAAAAACACCTGCTCGTAGTCTATTTTTTCATTGGAATTTTTATTCAAATTAGTGTTCACAAGTATGGAAATTTGTTGTGTTTACTTTGATGATTTATTATTCGAATACAGTTATGCAAATGGGATGCGGGATTTATCTCATATACGTTGCATTGAATTTGAGCGGTTAATTTATAAACGAGGTTAACGTCGACAAATTGGTACGTTGTGTTGCTGGTAAACACTTTTTGCAGTCGTTTATTCTCATCAAAAGAAAGCTTTATTTATACCACCTATAAATATTCTAATAATCACAATGATTGTTGACCAAGAAACAAGTGCGTAGTAACAAAAATCCATAAAATGGGCTACGAACTGCTAATATTATGTATTAAATACATGCAGCACCCTGTATAACCACCACACATATTTGCCTTGATCAATAGGTATGTCAATAACTATTGACACAAACAAAGATCATTTAAATTTAAACCCGATAGAAAAACGTACGTGATACCTATGACCACCGGTTCAAACTCTAATACTCCTAGGCAGATATACAGATACATTCAAACACAAACGGAACATAGGGATTTAATGTATTGTCCGATCTAAATAGTCCACCAACAAAACATTTCTATCAGTTCACTTCAATGAATATCAAGTATTGATTTGGACAGCTGGATTCCGAACCAATGTAACAAACCCCGTCCCTTCTCCTTCCAAAATTTGTTAGTTATGTGCGAACTGCAATTTAGTATTGAATAATTATTTGATGGGGGTAGTAAACGTCGCTACATATTGAAACAATATGCTTACGTTTTATGTTGTTAAAATCGAAAATTAATTGTTAAATTCTCTTCAACAATTAATGTTTCGAGTTAAGATAATATGTTTTGATTTCTTTTGGCAATAACGTCTTTCAAAATGAAGATGAATTCATAAATGGAGTGGTGGGAATTGTACGATATGTTATAGGTGTTCAAATAAACGATTGTAATAATCGTGTTTTTAATCTGTTGAAGCTGGATGTTGGTCCACTAGTTCAAAAGCAGTTCTGATACAATGCTTAAAATCCCTATGTTCCGTTTGTGTTTGAATGTATCTGTATATTTCACTACTCCATCCAGCATATTCTCCAGATTTGGCCTCCTGTTACTATTTTATGTTTTTTAACCTGATTTCCACTTTTCCCAATGATACTTCTATCCTGGGAGTAGAAAAAAACCACGTTGTAGCTGCCTCTGTTGACAGAATCTCTTCTTGGACCAGTATGTGTAGGATAAAGCTTAACGAAACAACATCTGTACATCATATAACGTGTACCAATAAAAGGAACAAAATAAGTTTAGTGTATTAAAAATTATTCAAATAAATTTAAACAATCATAGTACCACAATAGCCTCCTGCCAGAGTAAACAAAGCAAAATCAAACACTCGGATTTAACAGACAAAATATGGCGATAAACAGCTAATATATTATAAGTAGATGTTCAGAATATAATCGAATGTCATCCTACACAGAAGATTTCTAACTAGTAGTATGTCTTTACTTAAGCCAAAATATGGTAGATAAATGAACATAATATACCTTTAACTCAAAAGGAAAGTATGTCTACATAGATCAATAAGTTTTATCCAACCTAATTACTATTTTAAATGTTTTAGACTTCAAGTCAAGGAGTCAGTAATTTATAACTGAATCCTAATAAACTTTAGCGTTTATCAAGCTGAAGCGGACAAAGTATTTGGACTACTGTGGCTACACCCCAAAGGTGATATGATAGAAGCCAGAAACAAAATCAGTAGTCCCACGGTAACTAAAAACTAAAGTAAAATCCACAAGAGAGAAAACCCCTTACTACCCTTAATTATGAATTATAAGAAACGAAAAGAAATAACTAACATGAATCTATCTATACGGATATTTACCAGGTAGGCGCTAGTTTTATTATTTACATTACCTAGCGACAAAATATAAAATTGTTGTCATGATGTGAAGACAGGTGTGGTTACAGCCTGCACCACTTCACCGGAAGGATGATGGCAGAGTAGTCCCTAAAACTCTGGGCTGACAGAAATTATATAACTACAGAAGTACTTTCGTATTGAACAAATGATGTTAGAAACATAGAGATAAAATCCGTCAGGTAATTACTATATACAAATACTTAATATATACAATAGAAGTAGTGACAAATTCAACCGTTACACGTTCGACAAGTTGTACTATCGAGTAAGTTAGTTTAAGAATCCAATTAGTAATTTATATCTTATTGAAATTGCCCATTGAACACAATTGATCGGATTGTGATAACAAAATAGTCTGAAGAAATAGCTGGGTCAAAAATTCACCTTTTGAGCCTTTTCAACCTGCTAAAACTGGCCTGAATTCTCGACTATCCTAATTTTGTATGAGGTTGATTTAAAAAAAACTGGCACTGATTGGAAATGTTTTCGACATCAACAATATCCGTTGTTTTGTTTGTTGACGAATACCAAAAGGGGTCGCATACGTAAACAACGTGATATAAAAACAATTTTATACCAATATGTAGTGCTCACGTTTTTTATGTAATACATTATTTCAGAGAGAAGAGAAGCAAAATATGCAATTGTTATCGAAATAATTGTGTATGTTTCTCTTTCAAATAAAATGGCCTGCTCTTCATACAAATTTAATCATTTGCGTTGCACCGATCAACAGAAAAACGAACTAATAAATTTGTACATCAACGTATACAGGGCTTTCCACGACGACCGTTTCTAAAAAATTATATAAGATAGAACTAGAAAATTTTGTATCAGATTTCTTCGATATTATGAGTCTATATAAAACATTATTTTGATAGCACTTCCGGTTGTACCGAAAAGAGAACTAGATTTAAAAAAACAGTGCACTCCAATGTGCAATGTGCTTATTAAGGTGCGTTGACTATAAAACACATACATCGGTGGAAAGAGCTCTTTTTAACAAGAACTTTTCAAAAAACGGTTAAGTAGAGCCGAAACTATGGGCGTTTCTTAATAACAAAGTTCCCACTCACCACCATCTCGTATTTCAGTAGATAAACTGTTTTTTTTTAGTATCAAATATAAGCAGAGTTTTTTAAAAATTCGACGTTTTTGTTAAGCTTTATGATTGGGTATATTTTGCAAAATTTGGCTTTTTAAATCTTTTTCACTCCACTTATGCCCTCTAGCTGCAGACCTATAAGTCTGCAAATGATTTCCAGGTTTTTCCTGAATACATTTTTGCTATAAAAACTGTTTTTGATATGACCGATGACACATGAAGGGGAAAATAATTTTGATTGTCTGGGATTTGGGGAACATTTGAATTCCTTCGTGAAGCGAGCGTTTGCAATGCTTGAAAATAGTTTTTGGTAGTGGCTATCTTCCGATAATCAACATTAAAACTATTTCATACAAACAGCTTTTGATATAAAATTGGAATAAAAAAACTGAGGTAAGTACAAAGAAGACCTAAACCTCCGTAACACAAAATGGACATGATTGATTTTAAAAAACTGCTCCACGATGACTTTACGCATATACTTCATCCAAAATCAATGTAATTTCTGCAAAATTAAGGGTCTTGAAGAATAAATTTCCTTTTTCAAAATACAATTTGAATTTCGCGCCAAATCAATAGAATAATGATGGCGTCTATCTATGACATCACGCTTTCGTAAACACTGTAATGTGTACATCGATGGTGTGTCGTTCCACAGTGTGAGAATAGATCGATAAAAGCTGCGAACAAGGTTATGGTTTATTTTTCAATGAAAAAATAGTTAGGAAAGTGTGACAACTGATAAGCCATACTTGCAAGGAAGTTTAATTCAAAATCCAACTAAACAAAATTCATTGGTAAATTAAAAAAATACTACCAGCATCAACTAGTCGATCCATGGCAAACTATTTGCCATGATTAAACCCGATGCAAAATTGTGATTTTTAATAGTTTATAACAAAGAAATAACACATAAGTGATGCAAAACCAGCAAATACAATGGAAGCTTGAACGATATACAAAATGTCAAAGCCAAAGTGTGTATGATATTTATAAAAAGCGTGACGTTACTTTCTTCTGATCAGAATAAGAATATCTGTATCCTATATGATTATTTCAAATCATTATTTCAGTGATTACTAGTGACTGTTAGTTGTCATGCCTATTTAATTTCCTCGTACTTGCATGAAAAAACTGACTTATATACTTACCAATGATTTTAATAATAATGTAAGGTCAGGCGGTTAGCGGTCGTCCTAGCTTTTAGTCAAGAGTATATACAGGGTGTAAATTTTAAAACTCAAATTTTCCTATGTAATTGCACAAGTGCATCAAAATTATCGATAATTTCGCATGGCAGCGTGTTGTCAAAAAACTGCACGAGAGCTCTTCCTCCAAAATATGAAAATGACCGAATGCAGTTTTCCAAAGACAACACGCTGGAATGCGAAATCATCCGGTTATTTTGATGCGCGAGTGTAATTCGAGGGAATATTTCCCGAATAAACTGTCAACTTGTCAAACTGACGTTATTAATTTATGAATTCTTAGCTGAAACTGGGAAGAAAGAAGGGACGCAGAAATACGTTTATTTTAATATTTTTTATTTATACAGGGTGCCAATTTGGAAACTTACAATGGGCTGTATCTCGTGAACGAAAAGAGATTTCAAAACCGTTTCTAGGGTAGAGAGGGGGAACTAAAATCAATGAGAGAGACCCCACCCCCATCAACCCCCTATGCCCCACCTTCCCCACCTACAAAAATTTAAATGGCAACCCTCTACTTGTGCTACGTCGTCAGAAAGTCCATAGAAAATGCTTTCCAACGCGTTCAACGGCCTCAATCGACGATTTACGACGAAGAATTAGTCAAGCATGTCGTGATATTACTAACATTTACTAAATTAATTAACATTTTTGTAGTTCGACATTTAACACTTTTTTATTTTGTTGCCAAATAAATTTTTCTGCTTTATTGTTACACCCTATATAATTATTACTTAGACAGTTGGAAAGCATTTTCTACGGGCTTTCTAACGACCTATCACAAGTAAAGGGTTGCCATTTAAATTTTTGTATTTGGGGCATAAGGGGTTGATGGGGGTGCGTTCTCTCTCATGTCATTTTAGTTCCCCCTCTCTACCCTAGAAACGGTCTTGAATTTTTTCTTAAATCTCTTCTCGTTCATGAGGTACAGCCCACTGTAAGTTTTAAAATTGACACCCTGTACATGTAGTTTCTCGTATGCACTATTTTTAATAACATCCCAAAACAACTTGAATCCAACGTTTGAAATCCAATTTAAAAGTGCCTTATAAGTCAATAATTACTTTCTCCTTCTTTTTGAGTTGGTTAATTATTTTGATTTATTGTGTATTGTGGTAGTTGGAAGGTTGAATGGAAGCACAGGTCATCGATTATTAACTTGAGAATGAACTGAACTTTGCCTTTTTATTTTATTTTCAAAATTTATTACTTAAATATCGCGCTTTTGTGTATTACTAGGTTAATGAAGCCGTTAATTATTATTAAATAATTATCAAACAGCTCAAGGTCTATTTAACAGGTTAACCTTGATGTGTCATGTTACCTGTGTCTAGAACTAGAAAGAATCAATTTTCTTTTGTCCGCACGTCCTATTTATATACCAACAATGGGCCTCGTTGAAACACCATAATTTTAAGCGTGCGAAAGTTTGTTAAGCTGCTTGCTAATATAACAAAATATCTGAAAATATCTACAAATAGATTTACATGATTATGTGTATTCCCTCCTCTTGCGTTGATAACTGTTTGAACACGAGGCATATTCACAATTAAGGATTACATTCTATATGATGTTATCCCACTCGTACAATGGCAACTACCTCCGCTCTGGTAAGCTCCTGGATTCAGTGTATGTTTTCGGATCCGTCATCCCAATTAATCTCAGACATGTTCGATGAGATTATTGTTTGGACAACCAAACCGCCTAATTCCCTGGTTATCCTTATCCCTCCTAGAAACTCTGGCTACGTACGGTTTAGCGTATTATTTTGCATGAAAATGCAATGCTTGCCAAAAGTGTTCATGAGAGGCTTTACATGACCTGCTAGAGCCCCCGAAATCTGTTCATAAACTGACATGCAGCCATTCTCGATGAATATCAGCTCTATACGTGCTTGTGGAGAAATTCCCTCCCAAACCAAAACCGATCCACTGCCAAGCGGAAGTCGCTCGTCGATACAAGAAGAAGCGATTTTTCTCCGGGTTTTCTCCATACTTGCTCATCTTGAAACCTCAACCTGCTCGAGTCCTTATCATTCATTGCCGGGTGATTTCGGGCAGAAACCAATCATGCAATTCGATAGCGGCACTCCAGTGCTGAACAAGAAGCCATCCTTCTACAGGGCAATCCTGCTGCATAAAGCAGCCTTGCGGACACCAAAAAATGATCATCTCTTTGGGTGGTGACAAATTTTTTCCTATTATGAATCCAGCCTCTTGGTAACTCTATGAACACCACAAAGTCTGACACCAACAATATTTTTGCGGTTTCGCGTTGCCCTCGACGACATTGTTACAACGCTACCATTCTCGACGCAATTAAGCTCTAAAGGCATCATATCTGTTAAATAATAAAACTTTTAGACTGATAGTTTTTACAGAGGAAAATCAACTAATAAATATGAGTACAAATGAAGTACAAGTAGCGCGAAAATGATTCCAAACAGAATTGGAAGACGCATCTGGAGAAAATTACTACCAAGGAAACTGGTTTTACGCAGCTGTGATAAGAACTAAAGAACGATGTCTGGTGGAGGAGGTAAAAAGTCTCTTTTGTGAATACACTAACTGCAATTCAATCACAAGCTCTCCTTGGTATTACACGGTCTCAATGGAAGCCCTTATTGGTATTACTTCTCTGGAACATTTTGTGAGATACGATGATGGCGATCCTCAGGCTGAAATCGGGAGACATATAGACTCCGAACAATGTTCGAGAAGGACACACTGATACAACATGAGTTTGAATACCTCATTTCACTGAGCAAGTGAATATCATCATCCCATCCAGAGAAGAACTTATGGATCCAGGTAGTCCATGAGGCTCATTATTGACTTGCAGCTTCATAAGTGATCTCCATTTTCTGTTCGCCTTCACAATGTTACCTAGAAATTCACATTAAATAGTGAAAATAAGGCAAACACCGTACAGTGCAGTGCTAGATCTCACCACAGTATCGTTGTAGTCCGATATTATTTTGCCTTGATAAATATAAGACGTTCATAGTTTAGACTTGATAAATTAATGTTGAATCGATAAAATGAAACACCAAATAATTTCTTCAGATCATTTTCTTTACAATTCCCTTGTAGGTAATAAAAAATTAGCTCTACTTACTCCAATATGGTAATTGGTATTTAACGTGCTAATTTTACATCGTAAACCCAGTTAAATTCCTTCCAATATGGAGATATCTGCAAATTTATAATACTCAGGAAATAATAAAACTACTTCTTTTCACAGTCCTAGTCTCGCAGAACCGTAAGTGGTGCACTTTTCCAATTTTATTACACAAAAAGAAGAAGTGAATTATGGCGCAATGTATCCTCAAAAATAGAGACTCGTTCTATATGGGTTAGGATGTTGAGAAGTCGGTTTGATATATTCGACTGTTTATTGCCCGAGAGCTCGTTCGTTGAATCGCAGAAAGAAAGCTACATCCGAGAATTTGGTTTATAATCTATTGAAATACATCGACGTATTCAAAATAAAGTTGTAGTTTGCTTTTGTTCATTCTTTCCATATATTTTGTTTGACAATGTCTTAACGATGTCTCTGTTTGTTACGTAAATACGAAAATCAATGTGGAGCAAACAAAATGTATTCACATTTTTATTGGCATTTTATTGACTTATCTGCGTGAGTGTCTTTGTATACATATATGTTCGTTTCTTTGCAATTAGGATAAAATATCTCTATAAAATGCATACATCTAGGCAGATTTTTTTCACTTTAGTCAGAGAAATACCCCAAGCTCATTTTTTTTCTTTATTACGTACATATAAAATGTATTAAAACTTGAATTGTCAGAATAATTTTAAATTGTCTCAAACACTCTACCCGAATATATATGTTGATATAGTTTGCAAATCAGTATCGTTTGCAGCAATCAATGAAGACAAAATATTATTAAAAAAATTTGGAAATCGGTTAACCCTAAAGGCCATTCCTGCAACTTCCAGCTAAATTCAATTTTCAAACGCATGCGATTTTGTCGCTAGTTGCGATGTTTTGATTTTTGTGTTATTTTGAGCCTCCTGAGCTCAAAGATGAAGCTATTCGATGCTTTTGAGCTCTTCGAGCTCAAAAGTCTTATCAAAGTTCGATGAAACACGATTTTTTTAATTTTCAAACTGCTATAACTTTTGAATGAATTAACCGATTTCCACGCGCTTGGAGGGTGTTTTTTGAGCTCTATAAAAAATTTCGAACAAAAAAATTGATCTGGCGAAACATTTCGGAGTTATTACAAAAAATCACTTTTTTTCGATTTTTTTCGACAATGATATCTCACGAACGCATCAACCGATTCTGACGCACTTGGTGGCGATCGATGCAGGTTTTCAAAGTTAAGAGCTGATTAGTTTTTGAAAAAATGAAAAAAATAATAATAATTTTTTTTTACTTTTTTTGCAATTTCTCGAAATCTACAAGTCCCAATTGGTTCCAACTCAATGGAAATCTAAGTTTGGCGAAGCCCTTCCGAATGACACCAACTGCGTTCAGAAGTTATAAGAGGTTTACACACACGCATACACGCACACGCGCACACGCACACGCACCCACGCACACGCACACGCACAGTTTATGTCAGACTACAGAAATAAACCCGGATGGACGAAGGTGGTGATAAATGAAATACGGGGCAGGAGAATTATGGATGTAGTCCTATAGAGGATGGTAGATTGAGTTGGTTGAGAGATTCAAATCAAATCATTAAATTGGGTCGATTTTACGAGGGGCTAGATACATCGGAAACAGATTTCAGTGTTAACGGGGAAACACATTACAATCCAAAAGTATGTATACAAAAAGATAGTAGTGTTGACCAGCATGTCACTTCCTTTGACTGTACAGAATTAAATGATAAACAGGTACCGTGTGTTGTGTCGGAAAATTCTGTGAATTCGGAGAGTGGGTCCAGGAGGGTTTCTCAAAGTGAACATGTGTCGACAGTACGAAAAACAGAGAACGTTTTAACATACCCTGATAATAATTGTAGTGCTGATAAAGATGATATTAGTGAGTTTGAGTCTAAAGATATTGGTAGACCGAACGTGAAGAGCAGACCTCGCCGTAATGTTGAGCCTCCAAATCGTTTAAATTTGTAAGGGTTGCCTAAAGCTTGGGGATGAGAAGTGTGATGTCTGCTGTTCACTCCATGACACAACTATTGTAATATACAATTAAGGCCTCTATGAAGGGTAACTTGATAGATATGAAAATGTCACGTCTGTCGCTTTTTCTGATCCTGACAAGTACTAAATAAAAAAAACCATTTTTAGTTATTTATATTTGAATATACTACACACATCTGAACCAATTGTATAGAAAATGGAGGATTAAAATCAGTCAATCAAAATCAGTCCAAGTGAAGTTCACTACCTTTTTTTTTTCGGGCCGAGATGGGAAACTCATGTTCGAATGGGTCCAGGACCCAAACAGTGTTGGACTCATCCCCAAGGAGATGCCTACCAACCAAACTCACCTCAAACTCGCCGTTACCCCCGCCTCGGAATCACTACCCTAGCATACTTCGAGACAGGCGGCGGTCCCTCGCACACTCTCCGCTCACACTGTCATCTTCTCCCTCCTATCACTCCTGCCTCTCATGCCATATCGAGTCCTTCTCTCCCCCTTACCATGCTCTCTACTACTCCACTCACCACCATCCATTCCTCCTCCCCCCTCAACATTATCTCCACCATGTTTTCCCAGTACACCGCCTCCCCCAGTTTCCTCTCCAACTTCTTCAGCACTTCCTCGTTCCTCCAGCATCTAAACACATGCCCCACATCATCCTCCACTTCACACCTCTCGCACACACCAGTCTCTCGTTTCCCAATCTTGTGGAGGTACCCTACTCTCGACCCATGTCCAGTGAGCACTTGTGTCAAGAAGTAGTTCACCTCCCCGAATTTCCGGTCCATCCAATCTCTCCTATTCCCAATCGCTCCTTTTAGTTCACTACCTGGATGACAATTGCCAACCAGACATCATTGATGGAGTCCCAGTACCAGTCAAAAGTAATGTGAAATACCTGTGCTCGCACTTAAACCAAAGATTAACCTGTGAAAAACATGTACATCTGCAATCCCAAAGAAGGTAACTAGACATCAAAATCAAACAAATGTACTGGATTAGGTCGAAAATCCAAACTTAACTATCAACCAAAAACAAGCTGCTGCTATTCTAAGTAATTCTAAAGCATATCTGGACATATAGCATTTAACAATGGGGTGTGCAAAACCTGCGATTGATTGTCAATGCTCCTGAAGAACTTCCTTATGTCACAGAAGTGATTAAAACATGTAACGTTAATTTCGTTCACTTTACTTTCCTTCACTTAATTAATAATAAATTATCGTATGGGCGGCGAATAGCCAGTCCTTTCTCATACCCAACACCGAGGAATGTTTCAAGGCTGAATATATTTACTGTCGACGAGAGTCGAAATCAACGTTTCTATTCGGGCCGATCGAGTTCCGTCTGTCGTGAAAATAGTCACTGCTATTTTGATATTCCCACTTCGACCAGAGTGCTTTCATTTGAATGGTAAGTTATTTCGCTTAAATGTATAACTATAACTATCCTTTCTCAATAGTTTTCAACTTTCCTATCTTTATTATGTAGCAATGTCGTTCCAGTGCCAGGAATATATATCGATATGATTTTGTGGTTTTTTATTTGCTTTCTTTGAGTATTTCTTTCATCTAAAAATACACGATGTATGAACCACGTTGTCAAATAATTTTCTTTAACAATGTAATATCAAATTAATAATTTTCTTTAACATTGTAAGATCATACTTCAGACATCCTGGATTTTGTTAAATTGAGTAAATTTGTTCCTGATACTAGTATTGTTCTTAGCACTTTACCTGGGACAAACTTTACCTGGACCCAAACTTTACCTGTGACACTTCACCTGGGACATTTTACCTGAGACACTACCTGGAACTTTACCTGGGCCAGGACTTTTACCTGGAATACTCTACCTGGGAATATTATCTGGGACAGGATATGTAACTTCAAAAGGACACCATCTCCTCACCATCACTCCAGGAAAGTAATATATATATTTCATCGTTTCTTCAACGACGTCAATAAAAACTAGTCAATTTTTTTTACTTCGTTTAATTTGTTGTAACAAAAGTCAATATACAACTTGTAAATTTAATAACGTTGTTCATAAAGTTTATTTTCCCTTCCAATCCTACAGGATTTGTCGTTATAATGCTGATGTGAATAACAAATAAGCTACTTACCTTTCTTAACTTTCATAATTTACCTTTATCTAATTTCAGTACCTTAAATAAATTTCAAGTAGGATTACCCGAGAACCGGTAAGACTACTCTCTGAATTTGTACTAGTTTGGTCTCAGAATCCACACCTGAGGTGCTCTCTAAACTGAGTAGCCGTTGCAAATTGGCGCCCAACATTGTTGGAGGCGTTGCAAATTGGCATTACCTTATCGTTACATAACAAACAGTTTCCACCAATTATCAAACACGAATAATTGGTCACCCAAACGACCAAACTGAAAACCTTTACAGGGACGGACCAATCAACCGAATATTGAACAAAAACTGACCAGCAACAGCACTAGTAATTAATGCTCTATAAGTGATAGTGCCAAAGGGTATTTCACTTTAAAGTTTGAGAACATTCAACTCTTTTACTAAACACTCTTGATGAAGTAGATTGTAAAGTGATTATAAATGTAAAAAAAATTTGGTAGTTTTACCTGGAAAATGTGGGTAATTTCTTTGTTAAATCAAACGAATTTAAAATACAGTATTTTGAGGAAAAAACATAGTTTTTCACTTATTAATTCAATAGTAATTAGGAAAATAACTTATTCATTATTTATTTCATTTAATACTTCAAACAACTTTCGAAAGATATAAAATCACTCGTTATCACTGCCTTACTCATGCCAATACATGTAAACATACCCTTTACTATCCGAAGCCCGTAATATTGTAAGTAGTGCACTGTACAGATTTATGGATAGACGAAATAGTAAAATATATAGCGTACTTCCGATAATGGAGACTCTGAAGATGTTGAAAAGTCCGACAATATATTCAACTGTTTATTAGACTGAAACCGAGCGTACTCGTTGTTGATCCAGAATGGTTGGATAAAAACCTCTTTGACATATATATAATTCATTGAACCGCTCTAAATATGCACAAGACTTTTTTAGGATAAAAGGTTATTGGTAGAAACTGTATGTATAATAAGTAGAGAATGGCCAAGCCAATTGGCATACAAACCGCTTATATAGTGTCATCCCCTAAGTATACACCATATGGCAAACTTATTTACTAAGGGTTTTTCGACAAAAAGTTATTCTTGGTAAAAATTTGTGCATCCCCTAAAACTTAACATGCATAAACGAAATATGGTTAAACACGCGTAATATACGAGGAGCCGCCAAATATCTGACTTTCAGACCAGAGTTAAGTACCCTATTTTTTTAAATTTTGGGAAATGTTATTTAGAAAAGTTGTTCGGCTTTAAAAAATACATCTAGGTTTAAATTCATGGCAATGTAAGTATGGTTTTATTTTTCTCCCACTTACTCAAAATGGGCACTACCAAAAAAAAAATTTGCTAATACAATAAATAGACAACATTCTGTTTACGACGGTTTATTTGCAAAGCTTGTAGTTATGCTAGTGTTGTATAACAACATAGGACATGTCCTTAAGAGATTTCTTTATCTAAGATGTCGGGCACTTATAACAGATAATCTTAAATTACTTATTTATTTAAGTATACCAATTTTTATAATTTACACTTCTGATGATGCAAATGTTGTCGAATTTTTTTTCATAATTATAGAAATATTCCACGTAACAAGGGTTGAAACAATTAATTTGATAAATATTTTATTGAACATTTTATTCAAAACTTTTATTACCAGCGTTATAAACTTTGTTGGTCGGGGAATGAACTTGTTTTATTATTTCAGTCTTAAACAGTATCGTTTTATATAGACTTCGTTATTACTTTTAGTTTTTATCATTGATCTCTTAGGAACACAGCATGCCTACTCGGCGGGATGCAAGGTAACGGCGGGAGCTTCTTCAGTCGTCTGACACTTGGCAATGACAAGTGACAACTGACAATTACAAGTTATGTTACATCTCCCCCCTTTCACTTTTCACAAATACTTAAATGCTAATTTCTATATCTAATAGGTTTTTGAGCAAGTCGGTCTGATTTAATTCTAACATCATTTCTAAAAACCATATAAGTCGGTATAGAGTTATCATCATCATTTGAATTAACATCTGTAAATAAAACGATTCGATCAACATCAGTATCACTAAATATGTCTGAATGTTCAACTTCTTCTATCACATCTCAGTGCCTTGATATTTGCTTACTTCTACGGCTCTGTTTAAAGTCTCGGCTTTTTTCAATGTCAAATCTGGATTCTGAAGCAATATTTCCTTTAATGATGATGATCTTTCATTCCACTTACGATTTTATCACGAACTAAGGAGTCTTCAAGAGTGTCAAAATTACATTGTGATGCAAATTTTTTTATTTCTGCTCTAAAATGACGTCTTCTTCCTTTAGTTGTATACCTTATTTGGTGTTTTTGAATATACATGCAAGCATCACAATTTTTGACAAAGTTCTCAATGTCCTTATCCAAACTTTCCCACCAAAAATACTGCCTTGCTAATGACTACATTTTTACCATACCATTGTGAGCCCCATGAATTTACCCCAACAGTTGCCTTTTGAATTTTTCAGGGATTAAGACCCTGTAGCCCCACCTGACCAACCCATTTTCAATACTTAATTCCGAATTCCTACGGTAAAATGGCTTAAGCTCTTCTGCTACCACATCAGACCATCCATCACGCATAAACAAATAAACCTTACTTAATACCAGATCTCTCCTGGTTTCTTTTCGAAGATCATCTGAATTAATAGGCAACTGGTCTTCAACTAAGAAATGAAAGTAATCAACATCCATAATATTATTTGTCTCGATAATGTTAAGTGGAAATCGAGATAGTCCATCAGCTCCATTATGTTTACCATTAATATATTGAAACTTATAATCAAACCCGCTGAAAAAAATGCCCATGTTTGAAGCCTTCCTGCAGCCATCTGTGGAACTCCCTTGTTTTCACCAAAGAACGTCAGTAGTGGTTTGTGGTCTGAACATAACACAAATTTATTCCCCATTAAATACTGATAATATATGTTTATCCCCCAATAAATTGCAAGTGCCTCCTTATGTATAACTGAATAATTCTTCTCTGCTTTGTTCAAAACTAATTGGTTTTTCAATACCATCAGAATATATATGAAGCAAAACAGCTCCTATACCCAGACCGGAAGCATCACAAACAAGTTTTAGCGGCATTTTAGGGTCGAAATAAGCTAAACTTTGCTCCGAAGAAATAGCCTGCTTAACCTTCACAAAAGCTCTCGCACACTCCGAAAACCATATAAATTCTACCCCATCTCTCAACAATCTATACAGTGGATTCAGTATCGTGGATAAATCGGAAACAAATTTTTCCATAATAATTTATCAAGCCTAAGAATCCTTTTAGCTCCGTTATGCTAGATGGCCTAGTGATCTCAGCTATAGCCCTAACTTTCTCTGGATCTTTATGAAGACCTTCCTTGTCAATTATATGTCCCAGATATTTTATTTTGGATTGAAAAAAATTACACTTTTCTAAATTCAAACGGAATCCAGCCCTACTTAAGCGATCGAAAACCTGAGCTAAATTTTGTAGATGCTCGTCTCGGCTTGTTCCCGTAACTACAATATCATCGAGAAAGTTGATAGTACCTGCTGCACCTTGCAACACCTTTTCCACTACTTTTTGAAATATCGAGCAGGCTTTGGTTCCATAAGGCAAACGATTGACCAAATAAATACCACGATGTGTGCTCCATGCTAATAACTTCTTGGTTTCCTCTGTGATCACCAATTGGTTGTATGCTACTGAAAAATCAAGTTTATTATAATGCTCTCCACCTTGAAGTGCGGCAATTAACTCATCTTTTTAATGTTTATTGGAGAGGCAACTGGATCCTTATCTACAGGTCTGTTGTAGGAGGTAAACGTTGTTTTTTAGAGTATTTTTTTCCTTGTAGAGCACACCTGCATGCCAAACTTTATCAAAGGCTTAAGAGACGTCAAGAAATACTCCATTGCAATAATATTTTCTTTCTAAAGCTTTCCTAACGGTGTTAACTATTCTGTGGACTTGATGGGCGGTAGACATGTTCTCTCGGAATCCAAAGTGGTAGATAGGTAATAATAATATGTGTGTTATTCCTGCTCTGCATACTTCACAGGAGACACGGATACTGTACCTCCTCTCGCTATACGGCGACTAATCGACTATAGCAAGAAGAACATACTTCAATTAGTCATGGGCTGTGACGCCAATTCACACCATACATCGTGGGGCAGCACAAATATAAATCGTAGAGGTGAGTTGCTCCTTGATTATATACTAGGGGAAGGGCTATCTGTTATTAATATGGGCTCCGAACCAACCTTTGTAACTAGAAACAGATCAGAGGTGTTAGCTTTAACCATCTGCTCAAACTTTCTGAGTAATAAGATACGGCATTGGGTAGTATCTACTGAGCCTTCGTGTTCAGGTCATAGACATATTCAATTCAACATTGAAATAGGTCCAAGGCCAGTAGTAGAATATCGGACCTGAACTATCATTTACCAAACAAACTAATCGGCTTTGTTAAGAAGCTGAGTTTGTTTGGTGAAATCTGAATAGGTATGAGCCACAATAGACTCTTAAGAGTCGCAGTTATAACACTTTAGTTATAAAGGGATGTTAAAGAAATTGAAGGGTAGAAATAAAGATATCAAACACCCTTTGAATATCTCAGGGTTAAGGAAGGGGTTCTTAAGGGGGACAAATAAAACTATCGCGTTATGTAGATATGTGGTTTATGAATATTAGCGGTCGACCTTCCAGGTCGTAGGCCACACAGATTACAAGTATGTATAGGTAGGTAGTCACAAAAAGGGGCTCTGAAATGAAGTTACTGAAAAACGTGGTTTCTCTATGGTGAAAACTACCGATATAATTTAACTTCAACTATCACAGTTGAAAGGTGACGTATGTCTAAAATGATGGCCACGGGCAAATTTCAGAGAAGGTTAGATGAATATAATAATTAAAATATACATGAAATTATAGAAATTAATCTAAGTATGCATACCCAGGTTTCACAAATTAATATCTCGTATATACACAGATTACTGAAGGTGAATATTACAAAAGGTATAACTGTACAATAAAATCCTGGTAAATTTATTCTTGGTAGAATATGAAGTTGCCGGAGAGAAGTCCTAGGAATTACTTAAAGCTAAGTTACCTGGAATAACCACTTGCTAAAGGTTAGGACGTGTAGGGGTGTAATACTAAAGTATAGTCCTCGCACGTGTCTATCGGGGCAACAGCTGTCCTACGAGGATCCAGGGGTCGCCAACGAGGTGAGAACCAGTCGAATCCCACAATAGACTTCAAGTCCGTAGAGTAAAGTTGAAATAGAAAGATGAAAATGAAATTGGGAGATGAAATTGAAGTTGAAGATGAAAATTCATAAAATGAAGAGTAAGATGGAAATGAAGTTACAAATGAAGGCCGTTGATGGTGGGTGGCGTTCAAGTAAAACAAGACAAGTTGAGGTAAATTTACAATTCGTTTAAAAGAATAAATCCAACCCACTGGTTGAGTTTCCAGTTCTAAGGAACCTTGGAAACTTTTCCTTTTAAAACTTTTTGTAAATTACAAAAAATCCGTTACTTGAACGTTATGTGCTCTTCGCTAGCATCCAAAAAGCAAAATGAGACCATCTCTCTCCTCCCTTGTTCACAACCTGTCTTAAATGGTTAGTTCTTTTCCTTTACCAGAAGCTTCTAAGAATTCAAAAGATATGTTTATGTGAATTTACAAAGATGGAAAAGGATAAAGAATGTCATGAATTTGTACAACTTCCACTTTGTTAATCAGTGATTGATTATCAGTCACATCTGATTATCAATCAATTAATTTGATTTAATCTTCTTAGTCTGACCGATGTCAATTTAACCTAGATAGTACAAAGGTAAACATTGGAACCTTTGAGATATATATTGTATTTTTACAACTAAATACCTTATATTCTGAAACTGATATTGCTCGCAACCATTACTTAAGAATCATTTTCTATTTGTACCTATATTTTCAGGGAATTGAAGTGGATATGAAAGTCTGGAAGATGAACTTCTGAAGATGTAGTATATGTAAAATTTAAAAGAGAAAATGTAGGTCAATTACGAGTGCTAAGTAAAAGTAGTATAATTAGAATCCAAAATAAACACTAATATGAAGAGTAAGTCCTAATTTTTGTTTATTTTTACTATAATTTGTTGGTAAAATTTGGCATACTGAGTAAGTGTTAGTATATAACTTTTGACCTGTAACACAGTGGAGGGCCTTATAGACCCACTCACCACAAACCTAACCTAACCTAGCCTATGTAATATGTTTGCTGGGTCACATTTATCCTGAATTCTTTTGAGCAAAAGCCTTTCCAAGATTTTGCTAGTGATGGGTGAACGACTAATCGGTCTGTACGACTATTGTAAGTGTATCATTTTGAACCAACCAGTAGGTTTTGCAAGTTATCTCTTTCTTGGTGGGTTTTTAGGTTCTTCACCGCCATTAGATTTGGCAACAATACGATTATTAGTTGTGATACTTAAGTGCGAAGCTTCAGCAGAATAAAAGGAAAAGATAAAAATAACTTATCAAAGATGTACCACAGATTTGCCTGATTCAATTATTTCAAAATAACTGTTTCTTTTTAAACTTAGAGAAACAATGAATTCAGAAGCACCAGAAAAACTGGTGAATACTAAAACAATGTACGACTGATGGATCGAACGTCAAAGAAAATTAAATAATTTTTCAAATTGATCTGGTAGCGCCTTGAAGTTTTGCCAACACTTGAAATGTAAATTGCCCTGTCCGTTTAGTATAAATTGTATTTACGGTTGGTGAATTCTGTTGACTGAAAAAGTAACTAGAAAGAATTTTGTGATAAATTGAAAATTAATTTATTTTATTCTGTTCGATTTGCTATAAAAGCGTGGTTTTTACAATTATTAAGAAATAAAAGTGATGAGCATCATTAAAATATTCAAACGATAAAAATATAATTTTAATACACACCATCTTTTATTTTTCTAAGAAACTATTCTATAGGAAAACATGTTCGAACAGAATCGATATATTCATCGTTCTTTCCATCTGAAAATATAAAACTAATATTTAACATAAGGTTATTGCATGTGTACTTTTCAAGGAAGAATACGACCAGGAAGGAAGTAAACGGAGTCTTAAAGTCCAATCGGCTCGTCTAGAAGATTTGTAGCGATATACACGTGCCAGACACGTACAACGAAGAAACCGGAGCCTTTTCATGCATAGCACTATTTGCACGTTATCCTTATGTCATCCTTACACAGGACCGTTTCAAGGATACAATAATAAACAATTCAACTTCAATAGTTGATAAATTGGACCACCCATGAGAATAATGAAAATAGTATTATTACATAGCACATGAAGAAACTTGGTAACATAACGTCGACTACAAGCAATATTACATATAATTATACAAAGTAAACCTGGAACATTTTAGCGAACAAAGTATAGATAAGTACATGGAAACCTTGTTATGACATCCTGCTTAAACAGATAATTAGGAAATTTTAACCGGATTATAAAAAAAATTACATACCACCAAATTGTCGTACTTCACAAGCAACTACTGCAAAGCAAATACCAAATGTTCTAAAGGTGCGATTAGGCTGCACGAATTGGCTCATCTCGCTTATATACTTCGCAAAATTTGGTTTGCATCATATAGGCTTTAAGCGAGGATTGATGCGCGAATCTGCAGTCTAAGCCCGCTTTGAGAAGCTGTGAGATAGGAGAATATTAATAAATTTGACTATGCCCATGGTTACAAATCGCCTTGAAACGATACAAAAAGTATAATTTTTACGATTACACTAGTAACTACTCGTGAAATATGTTTATCACTCATGAATAATATTTGAAATTTTATTACTCAAAGGTCACATATTCAGGATTATACTAGATATAATGTTCTGGAGTTGGCTGCTGATCAAGCAAACAGAATCATTGAAATCGGTTCATAAACAAAAAAGTACGGCCGATCATAAATGAAAAAATATATGGTAAAATTAATACCTATTTAGAGGTACCAGCCATTTTAGTAACTTAACGTATGTGGCTTCTTGAACCATCTGACATTAACATGAAATCAAAATTTGACGTAACTTCAAAAACGTGACATCTAATAAATTAGTTACGACGTTCATTTTTGTTGGTAATTTTTTGTTTCAACCGATTTATTAATAATAAATAAGGATGGTCTTATTCTAAATGGGTATAAAATTTACTATATATACACTTGAATTGAGACCCTTGTTTTTTAGAAGTCGGTCAATAAAAGGATACAGAGTGGATGATTCTGCAAAAAAAGCTTCTTCCATCAGCCTTAATATTTTCTACAATACTTTTTCCTTGACACATGCCAATCCAAGTTTGGAGTCTCAGAGTTTATAAATTTGAATGATTTAAGGAATTTCAAAAATATCATTAAGAAGAAAAATCAAGTGCAGGAATCGGTTAAGGATTCTGGACAAAATTAGAGTGGAATTACTGTACCAAAAAGACCTTGGACAAATTTTAGAAATAAATTGTGGAGTGAAAAAAATGCATTCAGAAAATGCAATTGAAAAAAGGTAGTGACTTGAAAAAATGTTGATTCAGCAAAAATATTGATACTTTATATCTATATTGACTTATGCTCAACATCACATGTGTTCACATCACACGTGTTCAAAGCTGTTGTAATAGAATTATTGTTAATGTTATAAATGAAACTAACTGTTTCTATTTAATTACAAAATTTATGAAAATTATTAAAGGATATTGATAATTATTTCGATATTGACATATCATCGTCAGAATGACAGAAGTTACATTTTATGTGATACCTACTTGATGTTTAATATTTTGGCTAGACCAAATAGTAATTGACCTATCTTGTGATTGACTTAATATATATGAAACAGTTAGTTTCATTTATAACATTAATATGAGTAGATTCCACAAAGTAAGGGTCCAAACAGTAGAATTATTGTTATTTGGCGGAACGTTCCAGTTATATAAAACAAATAGTTTGTTGGTATATATTCTATAAAGAAGGACTACCTACGGAATGGGGAGTTTTCACAGTTTCTTTAAATAATAAATATTCATAGACTGGCACTTACAGAGCATATCAGTGCAACAATCAATGTATTCGTCAATTGTGAGAAAATAAATCTTTAATTTCATATTTCACACCAAAAATGGTCATATGACGTCAGCGTCTCGGTCAGATGGCATACATACTGTCTTAAGCACACGGTAAAACTTAATAATCTACGCAGTAGAGATGGTCGTTAACAATAATTAGATGCCGGCCTCTCAGACTGGCATCGGATGTTGAAATCTTTATTGTAAAAACGACCATCTCTAGATTAGGAGATCGAACTCATCGGAAGAATTGACAAAGCCTGTCCCAAATCGTCTATCTAAGCAGTTTGTTTTTTCACCGCGGTGTCGCCACTGCTATTCCAATACCATCTAACCTCAGTTTTTATAAATGACAGAAGTCAAATTGTGTACATTACTTAAGGCGGATTCATGCAACGTTCATTATCATTACATTTTCAATTATGATTACATTTACATAGGAAAAAGTTAATTACTATAGTTTCCTATATGATGTTCATGCAACCACATTATTAATTTCAATTACACTATTGCATTAAGAAGTTGATCTACTTTCATGTATACATTATAATTACATTATATTTTTAGTGAAAATCATGACATCGCATGCGCCAAAAATGTTTCAGTTGTCATTTCCAGGTTTGTTTTGATTTATCTTTTGGCAGTTTCCATAAATACAATAAAATTATAAGAAATAGACACCATTTGAAAATTTATCCGAGACCGGCAATTGAATTTCGAAAATCGGACGAGAACGAGAATTTTGATCTGGATTTTGGCAATAGGCCTAGCAATTTGCAAACCGAACGAACAAATGATGGTCTTTACAGAACAAAATTTGGTAGAGTTGTGAAACCAGTTGTTGGATTTCACATTTAATTTTTTTTTTGTTAAACTTTTATCAACTCCATAAATATTATACAAAATAAACATAACAGTTATCATTTTGAACAATAATAATAAAATCGCCTAAACGCATTTTTGTTGAAAATTTTCCGTTTTTCCCGTGAGAACCTCACAATTTCCAAATAACAAATAACCGAATTTCCAACACAACAACAAACGATTCAAATATGACATTTATCAATTACCAGTCTGTCACTCTTGTCAGATCATGCGCATTTGCAAATCCATAATTAACTGGTTCCATGAACTGGTTTCATTAGACAGTGAAAATGTAATTTAAGTGCAGTTACAATATAATGAAAATGTAATTATAATGAGCGTTGCATGAATCCGCCTTTATAGACCGGTAGCCCTTGTCACATGTAGGCTTCATTATTTCGAATGGAAACCGTTTTCACCATCGAGTTTCATGTGATAAACAAGTAGAATAAAGCTATTCCCCTAGGCCCAACCTGGATAATCGACGATACAGTGGACATTGAAAATCTTAGAATTTTCATTAAACTAGAACAATTCTGACGATGATGTGACAATATCGAAATAATTATCAATATCCTTTAATAATTTTTCCATTCAATAGTGGAATTAATTAGAAACAGTTTGCTTCATTTATTACATTAATGGTGGAGAAATATTTTTGGCAAGACATATCATAATTTACCATCAAATGATCACATTTTCGATATTTTTGAACACAAGGAAAAAACGGATTTTTTCCTCACAAAATGTTTCATTTCTATTCCTAACATCACTCACGTAACCTAACAATCTGTCAAATGAGCTAGTAGCCAATAAAATACATGAACTCAAATTGTATGCAAGGCTGATGATTCGCTGTTATTGTTCTGCAGTCAGAGATTTTTGATATTGGATTTAAACTGGTGTCCTCTGCCATGACCAGAAATTGGAATACATGGAGTCCGATCTCCTTATAATTATAGTCTCCATGATCTCTAGACGCGTCAGCTAAATTTGACCAAACAAGGTGACATCATCAATGATATCTAACCATTCTACAAGTATATTTTTATTACCTGAAATAGGTTAATCACGGCATGCAAGCTATCGTTTTAAATCACAAACCAGATGATTTTTAACTTGAGCAAATTTTAATTTCGCCCCAGGAACATCATCTTTCGTTAATTCAATTTTTATTAGGTACGTTTAACGTTACCCAACAAACAATGCGTTGACGGCAAAAGTCCGGGCCAATGACGGGATTACCGGGAAAATTCATGTAAGGGCAGACCATTCAAAGGCTGTAGATGGCCTATTACACGTGGACCGGTACGAACTTACTCTGTGATGGGCCAGTGACGTCCAGCCTTTACTAGAGCATATCAACTAATATTCAGCTGCAAACGGGCCGATAATGACCAGTCCACTGATGGACCAGTGAATCCGATCCGGTATTCATCCCTACCAATGCATATTGACCAAAATTCTACTATCACAGAGTCGAAAAATCTATTAACACGAAACAGTGTCGACTAATATATTTTGTTTTGTTTTGAATTTATGAAAATACCTGTGAGGTCCAAAATAAATATACTTTTATGGATGAACGGCTTGAAAACTTAGGACACAACCAAACAAGGGAAACAGAAGAAGAAACACGTGTTATTAGCGCATGTTTTGTGGTTATGAGATAACAAGTAAGTACAATGTAATATAACTTTGTTACGTAGATGTCGCAAATTATTGAATTTGATCTTCTTTACTCAACTCAATGCTTATTTAACCTACAATCTTCTAGTGTGTAGTTTCTTTTATAGGCCAGGTACCTCATACCTATCTTATTTTTTTAGTATTAAAATTAATGTTTTTGTTATATAAGTACTTATCCATTTTATTTTAGAAATTATACCAGAAATGAAATAAAAAAATACATGCAGTTCATTACCCAATTAATGCAGCTTCAGATACAACCAGATGCCAAGAAAGACTGTCAAATGGAAAATCAAATCATATATGTACCCCTCCCCCCATTAGTGCGGCCTCTGGTGGATTATATTTGAATCTTCAGAGGAATCAGGCTAATTGTCAGCCACAGATAACCAACAAACTACTTCATGTCAGTAAAACCATTTCTACCCGTTGTGCCTCGGCTTCCGAATCCACAATTTCAGTAGCTCCCTCTGTTTCGGGATTGTATAATCTCAATAATAAAGTAGACATTTTTAAAAGGTGATTGTTGCACACAAAATACAACTGTCAACAAACTCTGTTCAGAGAGCTTTGTCGTACAAAATGGCGCAAAATGTAACTCTATCTGCTGCACTACACCGGTTTAGTTTGGATCAATTTGCATATCATTGTGTTTGTGATGACGTAGGCTGCGAAAACAATGACCTTACACCAGCGCTTTATAGTGTTAGAAAATTGACCTTTTCCAAGTACGTCATCGTGACGAATTTCTTCACACTAAATTCTAATATAATCAGGGCATGTTTCCTTTCACTTTTGACTAAGACCACCTAAGCGCTGTTGTTCCGCAGTTGGCAATAAATTATATTCTACTGTTGGTAAAATGTGCTGTTGTCGATCATAGACCAATATCAACGACAACCTAACCATTTTCCATGTTTGAATTTCGTTATTTTGTGCTCTCGACTTCATTATTCTTATTTCATTTTAATAATGGTATTTACGTGTTGTCTACCCAATTATTGTTCTTTTAAGAACACTGAAAAGCGAATGCATGCTTTTCCTAATGATCTTGAGGTAAGTTAAAATGCATAATCTCTTATTCATAATGTAGCACTAATGAAGCATGTAGCATATTATGTTAACTTTTTTGTCATCGTGCAAAGTTTCGTATTGAAAAATATAATATTCTGATGTACATAAAACATATATTCGCATAGTTTTCACATTATGAAGTTGTTTGTGACTTTGGTCACACTACAAATAAGTTTTGAATAAGGTGTTTTGCCCTATTTTACTTCATAAGTACCGATAGGAATTTTCTTATAATTAACAACTTATTGAAGTTATACTTTTAATGCGACTTCCAACAAGGTTGCGTTAAACGTAAAAGAGAGAAAGAAAGATACACAAAGGTAGAAAGTAGGAGAGAGAAAGAGTCCTTCGGTATTCGATAACAGATTGATTGATAAGAGATTGTAATTTTTAAATTTCCTTCACATGACCAAAATCTTCGGCACTTATCAACAAATGATAGTGTAAGTATAATTTTTTCCTTAAATGAAGTAACTATTAAAATGTAATTCAGAAAAACTTCTTTTTTGGGAATTTTCTTCATATGACCAAAACCTTCGGCATTCAATGACAGTTCAATGACTTCCAACAAGGTTGCGTTAAACGTTAAAGAGAGAAAGAAAACCAATCAACTTTTGTTCTCGATTTATAATTAAATCGGTAAAAAATGTTATTTTCATATAAGCTTCTATTTGAAGGTTGTCCATGATCGGCTGTTTTAGACAACATGGAGCGGGATGATGACGTCATTTGGAAGCGAACAAAGGTTAGTATACTTCGTTCCAAGATATTTCGTTTTCACTGATGCCAACATAATTGATTCAAGACCAAAACCCACAGCAGGTAGTCTGCTAATGTTTGAATCATTGAAACATCTAGGTTATAGTATAACCGATGCAGCAAAAGAAACACGTAAGTTGACAAAACCTCAATATCCACAGTAAAAGACATTATCAATAAGTAATAAACGAAAAAAATCAAGTGACCCTAATAACACCAAATATGTTGACCCAATGCAAAAGGATATAATCCGAAGAACGATATATATATGCAGATACCCTGTATAGTACCAAATGTGGCCATTATTAAACTACATTTTTCTTATTTGAAACATTTTTTGAGAGAACATCTGCCAATTAGATGAAATAAATCAAAGCGTATACGGTGGGACACCTGTATGTTTCAACAGTTCAATTTGTTCAATTCCAATTAGTAAATGAAAGTTAAATTTGTTTTTAACAGTTCAGTGATTTTTTTCATAAGATAAATTCAATTTATGTTTTAGTATACTAAATTTTACCGACTACGGATCTGTTACTGTTCACTGTACAATGAGGGATTCATAAACTTTTATTATTAAATCCCTAAGACCGAATGTCGAGTCAACGAAATATTGTGAAACGTACTTTACCAGATGGCACAAATAGAATATACCGTACAAACTCGTCATAATGCGATTTAAGTCACGTTGTTTTGTTCACGTTTTATAAACTTCAAACATTTGGATATCACGATGAATATTTCTTTTCCAATAGGGAACTTTCCAATTTTTTTATTCAATAATATCATTGAGGTGGCGTCTAAAAATCCTAATCCTCGAGGCTTTCTTTTAAATCAATATTAACTTGGAAAACATAGTTTAAAGTTCCTTGTAATTAGTGACGTAGAAGAGTAGTATGCCCAGCTGTGAACCGTTTGCCAGCCCCAACAGTGATGCCAATTCGAGGTATTTTCGGGATTTCTTAGGGTCAATTTTCTTAAACTGAATTATAAAATTATAGGCATTTTTATTTATCACCAATGATTTCATGTGTGTTATTCGGGATAATTCACATCAAAATAATAAAACATGTTGTCCCAATTATCCTATGCCAGAAAAGCTATTGAAACTACACACATGTTTCAAATTTTTTATATTTATGAAAAGTTTCTTTAAATATTCAATTCTTTTTTTACTACGGCGTAATATAGATACATACATATATATTATGAAGCTGTAACACTATTCGAAACTGGAGGGATTATGTGAAAAAATATGGTATTTCTTAGACCTGTAGGAGGCAATTTTTCTTGTACTATGCTGGAAACACTGCACGAAGAGATCGTATTCGTAATATATTTCGTATATAATTTTCGTTCTTAAAATGTGTGTTCTGTTGTGTTTTTGTTTTTCTGCTGTTAGTTCTCTGTGAAATTTAGAAATAATCTAATATATAAAATTCTCGTGTCACGGTGTTTGTAATTAAACTCCTCCGAAATGGCTTGACCGATTCTCATGAAATTTTGTGTGCATATCGGGTAGGTTTGCGAATCGGACAACATCCATTTTTAATCCCCCTAAATGTTAAGGGTGCTCCACCCCTTTTTTTGTGATTTTTTAGACAAAATTTTTTGTTTTTATTTTTTTATGATACAGCATTTAAAAATATATACAATCCTAAATTTTCACCCTTCTACGATCAACCCTTATTTTTTATTTGTTAATTATAAACTTTAATTTTGTCATGACTTAAAAAACTAAAAAAATTATTATTACTCTTTTTTCACCTTTATACGATCAACCCCTATTTTTCCACCGCAATTTTTATTTTTGCAAGATGGCAATCGAATATAATAATTGTAGTACGATATAAGAGCTAATGGAGATTAGCTAATTGTAAGGATGGCATTTATAGAAATTTGCAATAAACAAAAGCTTCTCTGACACTCCACTCAGCGGGTAAATATTATTTAAAAAAATTCTACTTTGGACAAAAAGGCGATAAATCAAAATTTAAACTTTTGTATAGATATCGTTACTTGGAGATTAGCTAATTGGAAGGATGGGATTCATAGAAAGAAATTTATGGCATTTATAGAAGTTTGAAATAAACATAAGCTACTCTGACACTCCACTCAACGGGCAAAGAACGACCGCTTGCATAATATCTTATTTAGTCAGGTTTGTTGGAATTCTTTTAACTCAAGAACGGCTGGAGCGATTTTCATGGTTTTTGATTTGTTATTGCACGGGAAAAAATTATTTAAAAAAAATTCCACTTTCGTCAAAAAATGGCGGTAAATTGAAATTTAAAGTTTCTGTATAGGTATCATTAATTTTGAAATAAACAAAAGCTACTCTGACACTCCACTCAGCGGGCAGAAAACGACCGCTTGCATAATATCTTATCGACAAGACAATGTTAGGACAGGACAACGTCTGTCGGGGTCTTCTAGTAATAATATAATAATTGACCAAACCTGTAAAATATTCCAACCTCAAAACTAGCAACATAATTTTAATGTTTATTATAAGAACACTTGAATTAAAATCTATTTTACAAAAACCAAAGAATCAAACCGAACAAAATCAAACCAAGGAAGATTGTCGGATTGGACCTTGTAATATGCTTCTTCATTCATGTTAAAAATATTATGGACACGAACAAAATTTCACAAAGTCCAATAAATCAGAATGAACAGAAAATACAAGAGAAAAACACGTGGAAACACTCGAGTAAACAACACAGTAAACAAAGCAATAATGGTTGTTTTAATGGTATACGTTCGTTCCTTGTCGCATGTACGCACGAGCAGTACCGAAATATACTCTTCTACGTCACAACCAATATCAATGCGTTTACAAAAGCATAAAGTAATTTGACTTTTTCGGCATTTTCAATTCGTTGTTTCCATGCAATTTATTCCTATGATTTATAGCACATGTTCCCTATTGAGGAAACAAATAATCTTCGTTTATGCTATATAAATAGTCAATATTTATTTTGTGCGGAATTCCCATCATTCAACATCCAAATTCACGTTATTTATATCATAAAATCAGTTTTTAGACTCATATGAATCATCAATCAAATGCAGCTTTATTAATTTAAATTTTAAAACCAAAAAATTATACATCAAAATTGATATGTAGTTGAAAAAATCTAGCTAATCCTATCGACTTCAAAGCTTTACCACAAATATGTATGGTTTAGTTTTGTTTTTAATCCTATTAAATACGGACCTGTAATAGGACGTCAGTTTTAGTTAGTGAAGTCAAGAAAATGGGGATTTGTTTGCGTGGAGCATTCTCAAGTCTTGTCAGGTTATTATGGTCTTAGGTATATTTGTGAGAGAAAAAGGTTATACCATTAGTCGCGTTGTGGAAGTCATTTTCTCGGAAAAAGAGCAGCTGCCATTTTAATACATTTTTTCTCAAGTTTTTTTAATTGTTTACAAATCTTCAAGAGAGGGAATAGCTATTTGTATAACAAGGGAGGAAAGTGTAGCACTTTCCTCCCCTCCTCCCGAGGATGAAGTTTACTGCCCGACGCGTAGCGGAGGGCAGTAATCATTCAAGGGAGGAAAAGGCACTTTACTCCCATGTTATACATATGATTTTTCCGCCTCCCTCAAATAACAAGACATTTTTAAATAATTTATTTATGAAATAATTAAAAAAAAATTGTCCTCGCCGGAATTCGATCCAACACCTACAGGCCTATCACGAAAAGTGAGCTGTGCTCTAACGCGTTGCGCTACCGAGACTCGTAGGAAAGTTTTGCGGAATCATGAAACTAACGTATTGTTGAAGTTAAATATTAGAGAGTTTTTGGAACCCTTAATTCGTTATGTCGTTACGGTTAACGCTATTCGGAGCATGCGCAGAAGTATTTGAAGCTTTCGTTAACGTCAATTACAATAACATATTCCGTTATCTACGGAAAGATTGCGTTAAGATTCCGTTAACGTAATTTTTATTTTGATATATGCAGGTTGCTAGATATATTCAAGTTAGTTTCCGTCTTTGATAGCATAATTATTTATTAAAGACCCTATTATCAAAATAAGATGAAAAATATCCTCACGTTGGTATTTTTCGAAACATCGACACAATTTTACCATGAAAAAATATATTTATTTTGAAGTATAAATTGAAGTTTTATTTGTGGAACGGAAATCTGACAACACGAGTAAGGGGAATGCAGCGATCTTTAATTTTGAAATAATCTGTTATTGCTTTTGACATTTGGTTGATCGTGTCAAAGAATACAGTTAGTTGGTGTATGTGATGGTTGTGGCAAACCAACGAACGTCTAAAAATATTTGACGTATTTGACATTAATTGAATTCACGTTATTTTTAAGTGTTTCAAAAAATATTTATAAAGATCTCATTGAAGTCAGTTGAAGTTGATCATTTTACTTACTGCGCTTGCGCGAAATAACGATAACGTGAATGACAAACGCTAAAGTTAATGGTTCCAAAAACTCTCTATTAATGTAAAAATCGTTAAATTAAAATAACAATTTACTGATTTCTACCATTTTGCAAAATACAGGGTGTTCTTTAATTAAACGGTAAAATTTATACTTATATAATAGAATATAGTTTAGGTCGTCAATGCCGTATAAGTTATTTCATTGATGACGTACCATAACCTCACTTTTACTTTTCCTCCCTAGGAAGGAAAAGTACGACTTTGCTCCCTACAATGTGGCCAGGAAATGTATACTTTGGTAATAGGTAGGCGGAAAAATAATTATTCAGATAACTAAAACAATATTTGGTTTGATATTTACATCATGAAAATTCACTACACTATGTGGGTCAAGAAATATGAACGCGATACGTATATGTATATTGGTTTTCGCCATCCTCTTCCGCTTTTTTAATAACGCTAGAATCAAGAAAATGACGAAATCAACGCTGCATAATATTTTTCAACAATGTGAAATGGATGTTGATGATATCACAAAATTTTTTTTTATTATTGGTAGTGGTCTGTTATTAGGTTATTGGATTATGATGAGACAAAAATAAGAAGTTTATTAATATTCATCAACAGTACGTTAGATATTCACCTAATAACATTGATCCTAAAGAAAAATTGATGAATTATTGAGTGGAAAGGCATTTTCCAAATGTATTAACTTGTTTTATACATACTCCTTTAGAATATTTCAAAAAACTTGATCTGCAGTTACATTTTTCGGATGAAGTAGTACCGGTTTACTTTTCGAGCAGACACGTAACTAAATTAATTGTCTGGTTCACACCGTTATATGCTACGGTCTGAAAAATAGGCCAGGCCTTGAACAAAGTATGCCAAATCCGCGAAAAAACAGCTCCTAGGGTCGGTTTCTTTATAGAAACCGATCTAAAAAGTACACACGACGGTGCAAATCAGTGAAAAAGTACCCAGTGAACCCAAATCCTTTCCAACCATGCCCAAATCCAAGTCTAAACACTAACACATTAAACCCGATTTTTGAGATATATCCTCAACTTCCCTCCACTTGAAAAAGCTCCAAAACTTCAACTTCCCAATCTTCTGCCAAAAAAGTCTCCGAGACACCCTCCAGCTGTTCCAAACCCCGTCGGTTGATGGAAACTCCGATTCCTCCTCCATTTAATCTCACCGAACACATAAATTCAGCCCAATTTCGTCAAGAATTTGACACTCTCACCTCCAATAACAATCTCTCTCCTAGAAAAGCCGAAAAACTTTTCCAATTAATGAAAGAAAACGTTTTTGAAGAAGCCACAAAGTACATCAAAAAAACAAAAACTCCTCCTATGCTCAAGCTGCCAAATCTCCACCTCCTTCCATACATTCTTTTCGTTCTTTCCAGGCCTCCACAGTACACGAAGCACAAAATCTCATCCAAATCGACGAAGTAGTCTCTGTTCGCAGTTCAGTTCGGATTTCTTCGTCCAAATCTTCTTTCAACACGTCCTCACCATCAACTTCAATACTTCAAACCCTCAATTTACGAAATCTCCCACCCAAATTCTGCTCTCAGAAGGAACTTTTCATCCTTCTGAACAGAAACGAAATTTTAAGAGGTAAAATCTCTTACCTGAAGGCCAACTCAAATTGCACCGCCCTCCTCAAAATTCAAAAGAACATCTGCCCCAAAAAACTTCAGCTGAAAATCCAGAGTGCCATTGGAGACAACAAAGTGGTATGCTTACCTCTCCATTCACAAACTCCTGCCTCCATAAACAAAACTACAGCCAACACCCACACTCCAAACTTCTCCTTTGTCATCTCGAGGGTTGACAAAAATATCTCCAACGAAGGAATCTTTGATCTTCTCAAAGATCTCCAAATCAATGACCAATGACCAAAAGTAAGAATTCTTATTGGGTTTTGTCTATTAACATTATTTTTTCAATTTCTGAATATTAAAAGATGAACACTTTTCCAAATATGTTATGGGTTTCCTTCAAGCCGGCAACGTCGTGCGAAAATCATAATTACCACGCCCTCCTACTAACTCAATTGGTGAATATTTATCGAGCCTACGTTGCTAGCCAACCACCTGACTTCCTATTGGCTAGCGCGTGCGTGTGTTCTTCCCTCTCACTTCGACAATTTATTGACATTGATTATCCTGTGGCGTTTATATTGTCAATATTTTCCTTCGTATTTTCAGTTTTACTTGGTATCATATTATTTCGTATCCATATTGAATTCAAGTACGATTTTTAACAAATAGGTACCGTGTTTTAAAAAAAACCTTACCTTTAAAGCAAAGCATAAATCAGTTTAATATAAAATGAAATAAAATAGAGAAGGTAAAGAAAAAATGTATGAGCGAATCTTCTTCTTCCAATGAGGAAGAAGTTATTTACAAAGACTGATCTTCAGAGTTAGATTTGAAAGAAGATGAGAACTTGGTAAATCTCACCAAACTTGAAGTTGACAATTTTATAATTTGCAAGACATTATGCAATACATTTGCTAGACATTATGCAGCTAAAATACAAGAGGTCGTTGAAGATGGCTTTAATGTGAAATTTTGAAAAAGCAAGTGGCTTCCAACCGGCTTAGATTTAGTGAAGAGCCTCCAGCATTTGTGTCATATGAAGAAGTTGTTTTGAAACTACCAAATCCATTGACAGACCGAAGTGCCAGACATTTGGACATGATATATTTTAATGTTGATTTTACCGAGTACAGCTTATGTTAATGTTGAAGTAATTATTCAATAAAAAATTTTTAATAGATATTTTATTTGTGGTTTTTGAAAAATGAATGATTTGCATAATATATGTCCCTAATAATTGCTTGTCCAAACCCTCTCCACAGTTGGGGAGGGTTGGGACAGTTTACATTAAAAAAAATATATGTACTTATCTATCAATACTCATCATCATATTTTTTCAAAAAAAAATCCAAAAGTATATGTAAGAGACATGTATCAACTATCTTCGCTACAAAATTTTAGTTATTCCTCATCCACGTCCACGCCACAATTATTTATTCAAATATTGTCCATACCCTCCCGGCGCTCCTCTATTACGTATACATATTTCCTTTTTATATTTCATTTCAATGCTTCTATTTTCTATTGTTGATTGCTTCGTCTGTAAAATTTTTAAGAATATTCGATGACAGTAAACATATTTCTCTTTCTCTGTAATAATTATTGAAAGAGTATAAAAAAAGAATAGAAGGAATTCCGAAGATTGTATCTTCCATGTATTTAGTGACGCGACAACAATGGCAAAATTTTAATAGACAATAAAGCCGGACTCCTATCGCTCATCTTTTAGTATTGTTGAGTCATTTCTTTTATTTTTTACGAGCTCATTAAACATTGGAACAAAGTTACATCATTAAACTTTTTTAAAAACTTTCCAGTAATCTGATCAATTCAGAATATAATTACTAGGTAATTAAATTCATAAGCTAGAAATCGTAGAAATGTTTTCTCAGATTGGTTTGACAATGTTTTCAAGTTTTTGTTTATAATGTTGCTAGGTATCAACTTTTCCAAAAAATCAGTCTTTCACGTTGAATAATGTACGGCATATATATTTATTTCACGATCCATCAAATTTTAATTACTATCTTATTACCAGTTCTGAAATTGTTTAAAATTGTCTGATTAAATTGAAAGGGTTTACTCCATGAAAATATTTATAACTGTCAAGTTTTCCTTTGAGAAGCTATGGAATTAACTCATTAAAATTCCCTTGTTTATGCATATTTCGCATCTGAATGATTACTTGGTTCAACTCGAAAATATTCTTGTAACATTCCACGAAAAACCTTCTGTCTCAGACATAAAATCGATAATATATGTGAGTTTGTATGAAGAAATACTTAATTGAGCTTTACGAGAAGCTACGTTTGTGGGAAATTTGAAATATTCTTGAAAATTGGTTTATATTTACAGTGCGCTGGAATAAGTGTTACCCCCTATTAAGTTCTTAATTCTTATATAATAAGGAAAAACGTCTAATGATCATAGCCTATATGATATATAACTCGCCCAGTGAAAGCTGGCACTTGGACTTTGGACATCTGAGATGCGCGGTAGAACATCCGATCGCTCGAGGCTCACTGAAATGGAGGACCCCAGTCTCTGTTTTGACCGCAAACGGTTAATATCGCAGTAATTCCAGTGGCGTAGTAGTATTATAGTAGTTTTTAGTTACGGTAATTATTATCAGTAGTTAGTTTATAGAAGGTGTGTTTTTAGCTTATAGTTTAGTTATAATTATTAGATTGGATTGCCGCACATGGTATATTCCCTAATCAAAAATGAGGGGAGGGTGAAGTGGAAGGTAGGGGGTTGACAAATGACAGATGTCTGTATCGTAGAAATATGTCCCCCTTAGAACAAAAATCGACGTATTTTGTAATATCCTTAAAATCTAAGGAATATCTGGACTATAAGAAATACATGTGGGTATTGCCAAGCTTACTACAACTTCAATTAGTGAATTACTCTTCCTACTTCATCCATTTTATGTTTTTTTGTTATTTTATAAAATGTAAATTCTTTTCTTTTGTAAAATCCGCATACTATCTAATGTTTTGTCAGTGAAAAAGACTTTCGTGGAAAATTTTGCAGCACTAATTCTTTTTTTTTGTATTTTATGTTTGATCAGGCTACTAAAACTTTTCATTTGGAGCCTCTTCGGCGTGATAATGAAAATGCCACTGTCGATCAGAAAACAGTGACTTCCCATTCATATCCTCATCTCCCTTGGGCATCTCTATATCAATGATAAAGCTTGACGAAGATTGCTTTTCGACCGGGATCGAAAAAACTAACTGGCTAGAGGGGAATTTGAAATTTTTTCGATGGATAACTTACTCAAATGGTACAAGATGATTTTGTAAGGGTAGATGTTAAAAAGGGAATCAATTACTTACTGAGTTAAAAAAGATCCTATAACGCGTAAATTTGCTTTGATACTTTTTCAAAATTACTGAATTGAAAACTATTTTAGCCGCGTTAATAAATTTTTGGAAGCCGTAAAACTAAACTCGCGTCTAGCCTCACCGTTTAATTTTGTATCACGCATGCGCATTTCATGATCAGTTTGCCTGATCCTTGTCCTTTTGAATTTTTAGGTTAGAATAATTAGGAACTAATACTTGTTTTGGTTTTTAATAAGTTTCATAATCATTGGTTAATTTTTTAACCGTATGGCTTTTTCAATGATTTTCCTTGCCCTTCTCGATAAATTAAGAGGTAAACTGATCATGAAATGCGCATGCGTGCATGCGGGCTACAAAATTAAACGGTGAGGCTACACGCAAGTGTGAAACTTATGGGTTGATGGCGTAACTATCACCTGTCACCACGTAACCGACACATTTATCGCTTTATCTGTCACTGTCATGCTGAAGTAAGCGAGGTTAGATTGGGCTCTTCTTTGTCCTTTATACAAGAGACCTTTTTTAATCTTGCTCTAGGCAAGCGAATATCTCCAAGTGGAATCACTTGAACTTAAACTTGACTAGTTGAATCAGGAACATATATTTTTTCATTGTATATTGAATCCTTGAAAGGACAGAGAATTTTGATAATGATTTTTGGGGAACACCCATCATTTTCCTGATAATCTCATGTGTCGGTGAATATATTCTATGAATAAAAGTTTGCCATTTGTGGTATATTTCACTTGTTATGTAAAATATTTCATAAATGTCTTATACAAATCAATAAATACATTTTTATTCACTTACATTTGACGTCGATGTGGACTCTTATAGGCTGCGAATCTCCAGCTTTATTTCTCGCGTGACAAGTATACAATCCAGAATGTTGTCGAATTGCAGGAGCGAATTGCAAAAGTTCTTGCAAACTGGCCGGTTGATTTTGACCCTCGCGACGCCATACAACCGACGCTCTTGGATTGGCAGTTACTTCACATCGTATAGCGATAGAATCCTTGAGATCTTCGACGTCAGATGTCGGAATACCGGTCAGTCTCGTCTCTGGTACGTCTGAAAAGAAAGAATATATTTTTATATAGGTTGGAATAAATTCGATATTTCCCAAGCAAAGTATCTTTAAAAAAATATGAAACACGTCGATTTTCAATTTTGATATTCTACATTTTATAATAAAATTACATTACACATTAATGTAATGACGTCATCGGCAACATTTTCAAATGTAACACCCTATATATTTTTCTATTTTCTAAATTTTCTCGAAGAGCTGATTTTAGGAATACTACACACATAAGGCCTCAAGTCGATATTTATAGGGTGTTAAGAATAATATTTTTTCAACTTTAGGTCGATTTTTTGACAAATCTACTGAATATTTGGCAAAACGGCTTATGTGTTCCTCTTCTATTCCTGTTTAATCGTAATAAGGAAAAATTATTACAGGTTGGTAAAAAATTCCCAACAGCCTACTCATAATAAGCAGCAATCAGGAAGAAACAATTGATATTGCTGCAAGTTGATATATCTTAAAAGTTTAGATGAAATTTCCTTATTTTTGGCCATGTATTTGAACGGAAGAGGGGAAAAATGCGAGTATTTAAAAAATATAAGATATTACCTTGAACTTTCTACTAATGAATGTAACAGTATATTTTTATTTGGTATTGGGGATGTTAACATAGAGAGTGTTTTTAATATAAAGCTGTTAACTTTCCAATAAAAAAATAAGGTATACATTTTAAGAAATTTTACACAAAGTAATATAAAAACCGACAAGTTTATCATAAACAGTGCATTCTATTCAAATTAGCAAAGTAGTTGTTCACATCCGGTATAGGCATGTCTATCTAAATATTCTCAATTAATTAACCATAACTTGTAATCCATACACAGTATGATGCGAATGTCTGGAATAAATTAATTATTCAAACGATTCGTAAGAAATCCAGAAACACATCAAATTCAATTTTTCACACGATATACATGTAATCGACATTACGTCATCAGTGTTGGTATCTTGTCGTAATCAACGATTTTTGTGAATGCGAACAGGGGTCATAATACACCTCATATGAAAGGTCTCCGAATCGTTTTTCCAGTGATATAATTATTTGAAAACCTATTTCTAGTCAGTAATAATGCAATGACAGAGCCAACTTTTTCGAGCGATTCAGGGATCATTCATGCAATCTCCGTTCTCATGGGCATCTTCAATTGTTTTACATTATTTAATCATTTTCGATAAACTTTGCTATTTAAGTATCTCCATATAAAAGTGCAGAGGACCAAACTAACTTTAAAGGCCATATAGATCTCCTTCTCCCTGGGAAAACGTTATTTAAATATAGTCGTACATTGACGGCGTATTGAGGAGGCGTCCCATCCTGCTGAAACCGCATATCATTTTCTATTTTCTTATTTTTTTTCCAGCCGAGATGGGAAACTCATGTTTGAATGGGTCCAGGACCCAAATAGTGTTTGGAGTCATCCCCAAGGGGATGCCTACCAACCAAACCCACCTCAAACTCGCCGTTACCCCCTCCGCGGAATCACTAACCAAGCATATTCCGAGACGGGCGGCGGTCCCTCGCACACTCGCCGCTCACACCGTCGTCTTCTCCCTAACTTTCACTCCTACCTCTCATGCCATATCGAGTCGTTCTCTCCCCCTAACCATGCTCTCTACTACGCCACTCACCTCAATCCATTCCTCCTCCCGCCTAAACATTATCTCCACCATGTTCTCCCAATACACCGCCTCCCCTAGTTTCCTCTCCAACTTCTTCAGCACTTCCTCGTTCCTCCAGCATCTAAACACATGCTCCTCATCCTCCACTTCACACCTCTCGCAAACTCCAGTCTCTCTTCTTCCAGTGAAAACCTGAGTCAAGAAGTAGTTCTCTGTGCTTTAATGGCTGCTTGACTATCCGAAATTATGATAATCATTTGCCTTCTATATCCTTTATCAATATTGAACTGGACACACTCTCTTCTGGCGTGAATTTCTGCTTGAAAGATACTCGGGGTTTTTCTCAAGCTTTCAGAGTGTTTGGTTCCTGGCCCGTATACTCCTATCCCAATTCCTTCTATTGCTTTTGAGCCGTCAGTGTACTATTGAATGGCATTATTTCCAAGTCTGGTAATGGTATTTGGATCCCATTCTTTCTTGTTGCTTAATTCCCTAACGAATTTCTTTGAAAAGTTATGCTTTTTCATCATACCATCTTGTGGCATGTCCCAGGTTTTCTGATTTCTGAGAAGTAAGGAGGTGGTTTTTTTAAATTATTTCCTCTCTACTTAGTCTGTATTTTGGTCTTTCTGCAACACTTTCCACCACCATATGTAGTGGTGTGAGGTTGAGAATCACTTTCATGGCTGCCGTTGGGCATGTTCTCATTGCTCCTGTAGGTATATGCAGGCTAGTCTTTGAATTTTGGAGAGGTTTTCTCTTGTTGTCAATAGGCTAGTTCTACTACTCCACGCAATGGCTCCATAAGTGATAATTGGTCTCACTATGGCAGTGTACATCCAGCTCAGGACCCTTTTGTACGATGGTTCAAAGGGTATTTTCGAATTTTTCCCTAGCTGTTAGGACAATATCATCGGCCTATCCTTGGCAGGATATTCTGAGGTCAGTCAAACCACAAAGGAGGTCGTCAACCGTCAGGCTCCACATTAATGGGGATGCTACTCCTCCTTGTGGACATCCTCTGGTTGTACAGATAGAGACAATGCCTTTGCTCGTCCTCGTCTCTACTACTCTAGTGGTGAGCAGTTCCGACATCCATTTGGATGTTATGGTGTCTACACCTCTTCTATTTAACGGTCTTTTGACAGCCTCATGAGGAATATGGTCAAAAACTCCTTCTATATCCAAAAAGGCGCATACTACGGCTTCTTGGTTGTCTAGAGCACCTCTGATATCCTCCGTCAGTTGTACCAGTACAGTCTCCGTAGATCTGCCTGCCTGGTAAGCATGCTGATGCAGGTGGAGAGGTAGTTCTTGGTTGAGGTATTTAGCATCAAATGAATTAGAAACTCCTTCATAAGTCCTTACTCTATTTCCAAAGCCAATCAATATTAAAATTTCGATTTGTTGGGCTTCTTCAAGTTTCATTACCAGATTATACTGATTTAAATATTTCTGTGAAAATAACTTCGAACACTTGATTCATACAGCAACAATTAATGTCAGATTAAAATCTAGCACTGTTATCGGTCAGTGAATTCTCATTTTGGAACCTTTCACTAAAACACGATAAGTTTTATTCCCAGTGGTGGTGATCTTGAGTTTAATGCAGTTCCATGACTAAGAATTTGATGCAATTTCATTGCACTCAAATGATTACATTATTTTGATTATTCCTGTAACAATGAATATTCAATACATTGCATCGCTGTGGGGAAAATTTGGAAAAATTGAGGTGTCTTTTGAACCTTGTACACGTTTAAAATAATCCCTGTGTGAGTAATTGATACTTGAATACTTGAATAATTGAATTGACGTATTTCAAAATTTTTTTTGTTTGTTTTTTTAATGAGTTTAATCCAGACATTTGCATCATACTGTATACCAATTTTTTTATCCAATATATAAAAAGTGTGAGCTCGTCGTCAAATAGCCTGTATTGAATGGGTTAAATCCTTCAAAAAGCTCTAGTTCTATTCGAAAATAATGTTTAGCTAAACCTGAAAAAACGAATTTTTGAAACAATTACCTTTGTTTTCACTATAATTGAGTCAACGTTTATACGAGTGATGCCAGTAATACATAATGCAAATATTTATCAACACAAAATTACATTTCCCAGCTAGCATTATATTAATTATGTATGGATAGAAATTACCTGTCGATTTATGTACAGTTACTTGAAATATAATACTGAAAATTTTTCTACGGACATAAATTTCCTTAATTGAATCCTAAATCAACGTGTTGAATTAACCTTGTTATTTAAAGTAATGTTTCTGAAAGAATTTATGACAGTATGACTTATTGATGGGCTATAAAGAGTATCGGATTTTGATAGATAGTTACAGGGTTAGTTTGAAAAAGAACAGAAAACAACATTTTTTCTACTATCGTTAATAAAAGTGACGTTTTTTAAATCGATTTTTGTACATAAAATATGTATTCGTTAAACAATTTGAAAAAGTGACATTAGAGTGAGATAAACTGACATAAGAGTTAGATAAAGTAGTTTTTTAACGCTAATGTTAAATATTTCCGCTAATGGCTCTGCAGATTGCACTCATCTGACATTTTACTTAGCGTTTTGTCATCATGACAAACATAAACATTCAAATCGTCGCCATTTTTAGTCCATTTAGAGCAACCTAAATAACACAATTTTTGGTTTTTGCTTGATTGTAGAAAAAATAGTGTATGCAACATATGCATAAGATGTCTTTTTTTCACTCATGGAATTTACGCATTCGCCTGCGGCTCATGCGTCAATTTTTCCATTTTTCCACTTTATGCACTAGTTGCATAAATAACTATTATAGACGCGGCAAGAAAACTACATCAAGATTATCATTATAGGGCATACAAATCAATATTTTGCATATAACTGTTCCATTTAAAGTCTTAGAAAACTCAGTGACGTGCAGATTTAGGTGGACCAAAAATGCAACAGAAAAAAAGTAATGAAGCTATTCTTTTGTAGCATCTCGAGCTGCTTTCGTTGAAGTTAACATTAGACAAGAATACATAGCAAACAGTCCTTTCAAAAATACACCTCGGTAACAAACGTGAATTTTTGTAATCAATAATTCCGTGTAATGAGTTCTAATGTATTTTAATATACATACACTATTTCAGTACAAATTTATAAATATCTTCTGTATGTTCCTGAAGGTATATTCATTATTATTTTGTTATTTTTTGGGAATATTTTCTGTATGTTCATTGTGGTGTGGTCATAGCGAAACGTTGAATTAACAAATATAAAAAAAAATCCCAAAATAATTAACAAGAAATTAAACCACAATCTTTTTTTTTATTTCGACGTTTTTGTTGCGTTCCAGCCACCATTATCAGACTTATTGAGTTTGGAAATTTTTGTCCCTACCTGACACAAAAAATTTCGACTCGGCAACTAAACAATCAATATTAATTGTCGAATTTTGTTGTAAGTAAGTGTCAGGAAGGGACAAAAATCTTTTAAACTCAATTATTTTTTATAGCGTACCACTTTCACTACCCACTCACCCCACCCATGCTAACTAAACAGACATACTGGTCCCCAACGTTCTGGAACTGTATAGAAGACTCAATTTTGTCATTATCAGACACACCACTATACACCCCTTACGCTACAACTGAAGAATGTAGCAATGCAGGAAAATTATTGAAAATCTACATTGGATCGGTACAGGGAACACAAATCGACGTTTTAGTGGTGAGAAGTTATAATCCACTCAAGCTCAGTTTTGAGTAAATTGGATTTAAAATTTTTGCTTCTATTAAAAATAGGTTTTTTAAATTGTTATAAAAAAATATATTTAAATTGAAACATTTTGACTTAACTAAATTAATCTCAAATGTATAAAGAAATATTTTTTTAGAAGAAATTGATATTTTTGCTATAATAATGTCATTTATGTGGCTTAGGATTTTTCACTTATGAAATTCTTAAACCTAAATTTGTAATTTTGGAACTTAGTACAAGAAACTTGTTAACTTATTACACTAAATTAAACACAAAAAAGTCAAATAGTATCCTCATCATCTGAAGGACTCAAATGGGCTTCTTCCATAGACCTCAAATTTTCATAAAATGGATGGTAAGCTGCAGGAATGTTGGAGCAGACTACGAAGTTTTCTCTTTCCTTTACACAAAGGCTCTTTGTGGAGATCTTTTTAATGAGAATAGATTCAAATTCTAGATTGTAAAGTTTTTCTTTATAAAATATTCGGGTAGGATCTGCCTTTCTATACTGTATCCATTTCATTTTGAGCCAATTGGCGGTTTCTCCTTTTCCATTTTTGTTTCGATTTTTAATGGCCATAGAGGAAAACTTTTTAAAATTTAAAAACTGTTCAAAGTTAAGTTCAACTACTTTATGAAAAGTTTTTTTTGGCCGTGCGTGCAGTTGCATACCAACCTTCTGGGGTAAAAATATCAACTTTATTGCCCCTGGTCTCAATGCTAGAATGGACGCTATCACATTCCATTTCAGAATGCCGAGATTCCATGAGTTTTTGGATCACGACTGCTACCGGTAATTCCGAAACTGCTTTCAGAAACATTGCAGCATTGATACAATTTCTGTTTTGCCCGGATGGTGTATCAGAACAAAAAGTAATGTCTTTTACTAAAGGATCAAGATTTCGCAAACATGCCACAAGCAATTGCAATTTCTGGAGATCCTTTCGTTCCTACACCTTCATGCCACATATAATTAGTAGCTTCAGAAGTTGCCAAGTTGTGAACAGTAAAGTCGAAAGTCTTTCACTTCTGCTCATAATCTAATTTACCAACATTGAGGGATGGTGTCAGAATTTTTGCCATGTCCATTGTATAAGAAGCGAAGCTGTTGTTCACTTTGGATCGTTCTTTGTCATCTTTTTTAAGGGAAGAATTGTTTTCGTTGATTTCCTGGTTTAGCGCTAGCTGAAGTATTAATTTGTTTTTTGCACTCATTTTTAATTGAAACTCTGACACTGTAAACTATTATTACACCGCATTATAATCCTGTCATGACTTGCAAAATGTGGATTAGAGCTATTCACTACTTCTGAAATACTTCCGCCAAAGGAATTGAGTATTGTAGTGAAGAGTGTTAGGACGCTGAGGACTTTTCACCAAGGAAGATTTGTGCCTTGTAACTATTAGCAAATATATTATAACAAGGTTAAATATTTATCAATGGCTTAGATTCATTCACCAACATAAAATTTAAACATTTTAATGTACGTTAACCGTCACAACTCAAAAATGATAACTTCGTGAATTAGGACCATTCACCACTAGGACGACGAAATACAGATAGATAGTAGACAACGTATTATTCCAAAATAAGTAATTACATTGAAAAAGAAATTATTATATCAATTTTTTATTGACGATTTCATCCAAATTTTGTCAGCATCCTTTATAATAGGTGGTAGGTAAAATCTGAAAGAATTAAACTTTTATCCAAATGACATCAGAAGATACTACATTTTATGTACCCGGTGATTGATTAAGAGAGGTAATCCTATGTATTTCAGAAACTATTTATCTTACAGCTTACAGAAAAAAAAATTGTATAACCAGCTCGCATATGAGAAATTCTTCTTAAGTTTCCTGCTCCTCCGCTAGAGGGCGTAGTTTTCAATAATATCACAAAGTCATCATTTTTCTATAATAATACCACAAAATTTAAATATTCGTAATCATTAGATTAAGTAAGTTTGCTCCAGTACTTTTTCCTCTATCTTGTAAAATAACTGGTAGGGGTGAGTGGGAAAGCTGACTCAATAAAATTGTGTGTAAAACTTTTCTTCTGACAAACTTATAGTATCATTTTAAAAGGAATTAGATGCATAATAAAATATTATATCATCGTTTTATTCGAGTGGTTTTAACAGTCGCTATGTGGCGGTCATTGGATAATTGTTTTGTTTTCAACTTTTTTTGGGAATCTTCAGATGCGATGCTATATTTTTTTAATCACCGCCACCTAGCGACCGTTGAAACCACAGCAATAAAATGATGATATAATTTATTAGGCATTGAATTCCCTTTCAAATGATACTAAAATTGTCAAAATCCGTAGAGCGGAACAAAAGTTATGACAGTTTTACTAAGTCAGCTTTCCCACTCACCCCTACCAGTTATTTTACAAGATGGGGGGAAAAGTACTGGAGCGAACTCACGTAAAATAATCTAATGATTACGAAAATTCAAATTTTGAGGTACTATAAAGGTACATTTGATATAAAAAATTATGTTTTCGAGATATTATCCAGAACTAAGAAGATCTCTAGCGGTGGAACAGGAAACTTGAAAATAATTTGAGCAGTTTCTCGTATGCGAGTCTGTAATTAATATTTTTATCTCTAAGCTGTACGATAAATAGTTTCTGAGATACAGCGGGTTACCTCTCTTAATCAGACACCCGGTACATAGTGAAGAAGTTTTCATGAAATAAAATCAAATCAAGACCGGTTGAAGCTAGGGTAGGTAAAGTAGAAAAAGTATGGCAGTATGTAATTAAAACGTTTATTCTTAGAAACCACACCCTACCAATTTCCACTTTTTGGGCACTTCCATTTCTCGAGATCTACCACACCCTGTATATCATGCTGAGTTGAGCTACCAAATGATAACAAGAATAAAATTTATTGCATAATTTTTTAAGTCTGACATAAGTGTATTAATTTCCGTTAATAAATGTCTCTATATCTAAACGAATGAAGGTTTCCACTCACTTCAGTGAGTTAAAAATTGTCAAAAATTGTTAAATATTTCAAAAAATGGTCAAAAATAGTCAATAATGGTTAAAATTTTTGAAAGTTGTCAAAAATGGTCAATAATTGTTAAAATTTTGAAAAATGGTGAAAAATTGTTAAGATTTTGAAAAAATCATCAATAATTATAAAAAACTGTCAAAAATGGTCAATAATTGTTGAAAATTGTCAAAATTTTCGAAAAATGGTCAACATTTCTTAAAAATTGTCAAAAATGGTCAATAATTGTCAGAAACTGTCAAAAATGGTCAATAATTATCAGAATCTGTCAAAAATGCTCAAAAATTGTTGAAAATGGTCAATAATTGTTGACATTTGGGAAAATGGTCTAAAATGGTCAAAATTATTGAAAAATTGTCAGAAATGATTAATAATTGTGAAAATTGGCCAGTAATTGTCAAAAATGGTCAATAATTGTTAAAATTTGAAAAAATGGTCAAATATTGTCAAAATTTTTGAAAAAATGGTGTATAATTGTCAAAATCTTGAAAAATGGTCAAAAATTGTTAAGATTTTGAAAAAATCGTCAATAATTATAAGAAACCGTCAAAAATGGTCAATAATTGTTTGAAAATTGTCAAATTTTTTTAAAAATTGTCAAAAATGGTCAATAATTGTCAGAAACTGTCAAAAATGGTCAAAAATTGTCAAAAATGGTCAATAATTATCAGAATCTGTCAAAAATGCTCAAAAATTGTCGAAAATGGTCAATAATTGTTAAAATTTGGAAAAATGGTCTAAAATGGTCAAAATTTTTGAAAAATTGTCAGAAATGATCAATAATTGTGAAAATTGGTCATTAATTGTCAAAAATGGTCAATAATTGTTGAAATTTGAAAAAATGGTCAAATATTGTCAAAATTTTTGAAAAAATGGTCAATAATTGTCAAAAATTGTAAAATTTTTTGAAAAATGGTCAACATTTTTGAAAAATGGTCAAAATTTTCGAAAAATTATCAAAAATGGTCAAAAATTGTCAATAATTATTAAAAACTGTCAAAAATGGTCAATAACTGTTAAAAATTGTCAATAATTGTTAAAAATTGTCAAAAATGGTCAATAATTGTCAGAACCTGTCAAAAATGCTCGAAAATTGTCGAAAATGGTCAATAATTGTTAAAATTTGGAAAAATGGTCTAAAATGGTCAAAATTTTTGAAAAATTGTCAGAAATGATCAATAATTGTGAAAATTGGTCATTAATTGTCAAAAATGGTCAATAATTGTTGAAATTTGAAAAAATGGTCAAATATTGTCAAAATTTTTGAAAAAATGGTCAATAATTGTCAAAAATTGTAAATTTTTTTGAAAAATGGTCAAAATTTTCGAAAAATTGTCAAAAATGGTCAAAAATTGTCAATAATTATTAAAAACTGTCAATAATGGTCAATAATTGTTAAAAATTGTCAATAATTGTTAAAAATTGTCAAAAATGGTCAATAATTGTCAGAACCTGTCAAAAATGCTCAAAAATTGTTGAAAATGGTCAATAATTGTTGACATTTGGGAAAATGGTCTAAAATGGTCAAAATTATTGAAAAATTTTCAGAAATGATCAATAATTGTGAAAATTGGCCAGTAATTATCAAAAAATGGTCAATAATTGTTAAAATTTCAAAAAATGGTCAAAAATAGTCAATAATGGTTAAAATTTTTGAAAGTTGTCAAAAATGGTCAATAATTGTTAAAATTTTGAAAAATGGTGAAAAATTGTTAAGATTTTGAAAAAATCATCAATAATTATAAAAAACTGTCAAAAATGGTCAATAATTGTTGAAAATTGTCAAAATTTTCGAAAAATGGTCAACATTTCTTAAAAATTGTCAAAAATGGTCAATAATTGTCAGAAACTGTCAAAAATGGTCAATAATTATCAGAATCTGTCAAAAATGCTCAAAAATTGTTGAAAATGGTCAATAATTGTTGACATTTGGAAAAATGGTCTAAAATGGTCAAAATTATTGAAAAATTGTCAGAAATGATCAATAATTGTGAAAATTGGCCAGTAATTGTCAAAAATGGTCAATAATTGTTAAAATTTGAAAAAATGGTCAAATATTGTCAAAATTTTTGAAAAAATGGTGTATAATTGTCAAAATCTTGAAAAATGGTCAAAAATTGTTAGGATTTTGAAAAAATCGTCAATAATTATAAAAAACTGTCAAAAATGGTCAATAATTGTTTGAAAATTGTCAAATTTTTTTAAAAATTGTCAAAAATGGTCAATAATTGTCAGAAACTGTCAAAAATGGTCAAAAATTGTCAAAAATGGTCAATAATTATCAGAATCTGTCAAAAATGCTCAAAATTGTCGAAAATGGTCAATACTTGTTAAAATTTGGAAAAATGGTCTAAAATGGTCAAAATTTTTGAAAAATTGTCAGAAATGATCAATAATTGTGAAAATTGGTCATTAATTGTCAAAAATGGTCAATAATTGTTGAAATTTGAAAAAATGGTCAAATATTGTCAAAATTTTTGAAAAAATGGTCAATAATTGTCAAAAATTGTAAAATTTTTTGAAAAATGGTCAACATTTTTGAAAAATGGTCAAAATTTTCGAAAAATTGTCAAAAATGGTCAAAAATTGTCAATAATTATTAAAAACTGTCAAAAATGGTCAATAACTGTTAAAAATTGTCAATAATTGTTAAAAATTGTCAAAAATGGTCAATAATTGTCAGAACCTGTCAAAAATGCTCAAAAATTGTCGAAAATGGTCAATAATTGTTAAAATTTGGAAAAATGGTCTAAAATGGTCAAAATATTTGAAAAATTGTCAGAAATGATCAATAATTGTGAAAATTGGTCATTAATTGTCAAAAATGGTCAATAATTGTTGAAATTTGAAAAAATGGTCAAATATTGTCAAAATTTTTGAAAAAATGGTCAATAATTGTCAAAAATTGTAAATTTTTTTGAAAAATGGTCAACATTTTTGAAAAATGGTCAAAATTTTCGACAAATTGTCAAAAATGGTCAAAAATTGTCAATAATTATTAAAAACTGTCAAAAATGGTCAATAATTGTTAAAAATTGTCAATAATTGTTAAAAATTGTCAAAAATGGTCAATAATTGTCAGAACCTGTCAAAAATGCTCAAAAATTGTTGAAAATGGTCAATAATTGTTGACATTTGGGAAAATGGTCTGAAATGGTCAAAATTATTGAAAAATTTTCAGAAATGATCAATAATTGTGAAAATTGGCCAGTAATTATCAAAAAATGGTCAATAATTGTTAAAATTTGAAAAAATGGTCAAATATTGTCAAAAACTTTGAAAAAATGGTCAATAATTGTCAAAATCTTGAAAAATGGTCAAAAATTGTTAAGATTTTGAAAAAATCGTCAATAATTATAAAAAACTGTCAAAAATGGTCAATAATTGTTGAAAATTGTCAAATTTTTTTTAAAATTGTCAAAAATGGTCAATAATTGTCAGAAACTGTCAAAAATGGTCAAAAATTGTCTAAAATGGTCAATAATTATCAGAATCTGTCAAAAATGCTCAAAAATTGTTGAAAATGGTCAATAATTGTTAAAATTTGGAAAAATAGTCTAAAATGGTAAAAATTTTTGAAAAATTGTCAGAAATGATCAATAATTGTGAAAATTGGTCATTAATTGTCAAAAATGGTCAATAATTGTTAAAATTTGAAAAAATGGTCAAATATTGTCAAAATTTTTGAAAAATGGTCAAAATTTTCGAAAAATTGTCAGAAATGATCAATAATTGTGAAAATTGGTCATTAATTGTCAAAAATGGTCAATAATTGTTGAAATTTCAAAAAATGGTCAAATATTGTCAAAATTTTTGAAAAAATGGTCAATAATTGTCAAAAATTGTAAAATTTTTTGAAAAATGGTCAACATTTTTGAAAAATGGTCAAAATTTTCGAAAAATTGTCAAAAATGGTCAAAAATTGTCAATAATTATTAAAAACTGTCAAAAATGGTCAATAATTGTTAAAAGTTGTCAATAATTGTTAAAAATGGTCAAAAATGGTCAATAATTGTCAGAACCTGTCAAAAATGCTCAAAAATTGTTGAAAATGGTCAATAATTGTTGACATTTGGGAAAATGGTCTAAAATGGTCAAAATTATTGAAAAATTTTCAGAAATGATCAATAATTGTGAAAATTGGCCAGTAATTATCAAAAAATGGTCAATAATTGTTAAAATTTGAAAAAATGGTCAAATATTGTCAAAAACTTTGAAAAATTGTTAAGATTTTGAAAAAATCGTCAATAATTATAAAAAACTGTCAAAAATGGTCAATAATTGTTGAAAATTGTCCAATTTTTTTTAAAATTGTCAAAAATGGTCAATAATTGTCAGAAACTGTCAAAAATGGTCAAAAATTGTCAAAAATGGTCAATAATTATCAGAATCTGTCAAAAATGCTCAAAAATTGTCGAAAATGGTCAATAATTGTTAAAATTTGGAAAAATGGTCTAAAATGGTCAAAATTTTTGAAAAATTGTCAGAAATGATCAATAATTGTGAAAATTGGTCATTAATTGTCAAAAATGGTCAATAATTGTTAAAATTTGAAAAAACTGTCAAATATTGTCAAAATTTTTGAAAAATGGTCAAAATTTTCGAAAAATTGTCAAAATGGTCAAAAATTGTCAATAATTATTAAAAACTGTCAAAAACGGTCAATAATTGTTAAAAATTGTCAATAATTGTTAAAAATTGTCAAAATTTTTGAAAAATTGTCAAAAATGGTCAATAATTGTCAGAACCTGTCAAAAATGCTCAAAAATTGTCAAGAATGGTCAATAATTGTAAGAAAATGGTCAATAATTGTTAAAATTTGGAAAAATGGACAAAAATGGTCAAAATTTTTGAAAAATTGTCAAAAATAATCAATAATTGTCAATAATTATTAAAAACTGTCAAAAATTGTCAATAATTGTTAAAAATTGTCAAAATTTTCGAAAAGTTGTCAAAAATGGTCAATAATTGTCAGAACCTGTCAAAAATGCTCGCAAATTGTCAAAAATGGTCAATAATTGGTCAATAATCGTTAAAATGTGAAAAAATAGTCAAAGTTTTTGAAAAAATGGTCAATAATTGTCAAAAATTGTCAAAATTTTCGAAAAATGGTCAAAAATGGTAATTCTATTGCCGCTCACCTTTTCTTGAATAAACGATTACTTTGTATCAGAAATGAACGACACTGTGATTATGAAGAGTTTGGCTGCATAAAACAATGCTTCTACAATACCAACAATTGCAGCGAAGGAATTACTTACAAAACTGCCAATTATATTTCAAAATCCCCATGCGCTTTTTATTTTTTGCTGCAAAAAATATAGGTGAAGCCGTCTCCGCATCGTCACATACAAAAGCAATTTATTGTGAATTCGTTCCAATAAATCCCTTGGCGATAAAGGCTTAACCGCCACAGAAAGAACTGAAAAGGAGTATTTAAATAATCCTATGACAGGATTGAGGTTTTTTCTACCAGGGTGGAACTGGATTCGTTTTGAAAAATATCTGAATATGTATTAAACATTTTTTGAAGAATTATAGATTTTTACATAATATATTATATAAATGAAGGTATTTACATAGTTGTGCTGTGGCCAATATAAGAAAGCAAAAATGTGCAGTTACATTTTCCATTAGGTACACATAATAAATAAAAGAAATTCTTTTTCAAGGTATAATATGGTTTGTAAAAAATAAAATTTTATTAAGTGGGGTTGTAAGAAAACACAAATCAGTGCATAATCCACAATTAGAAGAGTGCTGAAACTTGTGGCACATTCACTGGGCTACCAGCATTTCGAAACCATAGGTCGCTAGCGTAGTATGTCGTAAATAAAAGTCCTTTCAATTAGAAAAACACTATATTATTTAACTTATTGATTTTACTATGAACATTAAACTAAGCGCTGATAAAAATTGAGAAAACTCGACAAAAATGTAATTGATATAATGTTGACGGCTTGAGGTCATGGCAACCAGGGGATGTCCTGATACATGGCAACTTCATTATTTTGCAGTATTTTTTAGCACCAAACGTTCCGTTCAATTTAATGTGAAGTGAATCTGAACATGTATGTGAATTATCTCGGAGAAGTACAAACGTAAAAATCGCCAAGTAAATGTCTCAATACTTATCGATTAGTTATAATATTCCAAGAGCTGGAACCAATTTTTGGGTAGGTATTTGAGGCAAGCTGAAAACTTATACTCCAGCACAAAATTGCAGACCTGGCTGGTGAGTAGCAGGGCTAAATCAACCCCTATATTTTTAAAAATATAAATTTTTTTGCCAAAAATATGTTTGAGACAATTTTAAATTTTTATATGTTGTATTTTAATATTTAGAGAGTATAAGCCACGCGATTTAGACAGGTTTTTAACCTTGCCAGGCAAGACCAAAAATATTTTGCAAAAAGACTAAAAAATGTATTTGAGGCAACTTGAAATTTCAATAGGGTATTATTTATAGTTAATAAATAAGATTATAAAAAAGGCGGATCATTTTGGTGGTACTTTCTGCCTGCCAGGTGATCTAAAAAAGTATGCAGAGGTGCGAGTGAGTAGCGCTATAGGCAAGGTGAAGTGTGAGAGAGAGCGTGCAAGTCCTCGGCAAATAGGGCCAATCCGACCACTTATATTTACCAAACTCTGTAGTTGCAAATATTAAAATATTGAAGCTGTGTTCACATAGGATTATTTTCCTGAAAAACGATTTCAATCCGTCGATTTTCATGCACGACCCGGTTTTCCCAAACATTCTCCCCATAATTTAATCTTTTCCAGTTTTTTTCTACGTTCTCATATACAAATGGACGGTCGTGGTTTGTTTTCTTTGTATAAACGTACGACCCGACCATTTTCGGAATCAGTTTTTTTTATTGTTTTCCGAGATCTATGAGTTTAGTTGGTTTTGATGACTGTACATGTCGTAAATTGTTTGAATGTCTTGTTTTTTAAACGCGACTGCCATTCCAGTTAGGTAACCAAATATCATTAGTTTGAATTTATAGGCAATCGTTTTGCATAAAGTATAAAATGAAGATGTTTCGGAGATTTTAAGCCATAAAATAGATTATTTACTAACAGTCTGGTAGTGGAGACTAATCCTGAAAAATGTCGTAATATTACATATTGGCAGTCTCAACTTTCCAAATAAAAAAATTGGATTGTTTCTTATTTTGGCTTCATAGTTCGGAGTTTTCACGTCGAAATACAAGAAATACAAGAAATTCTAAAAAAGACTAAAATTTCCCAAAATCACAGAAAATACTGGGAAATTTCCAAAAATTTGAGAACGTAGAAGAAAACTTACAGATAACCCAAAAAATTTCCGAAAATATCAAAAAAATCCAAGAAAATTGCGAACAATCCCAAAAAACTGGAAAGTAGCTCCAAAGATATTTGGAAGAATTTGAAAAAAATTGGAACTGAAAAAATTACAACAAAAATGAGGTATTTTAATGGAAAAAATTCCAAAAATCACATAAATCATTAGCAAATTCAAAAAAATATCATTTGGAAGGAAAATAAGAAAACTGAGAAATTCTAAAACATTCAAATAATCACAAAGAAAATACTTTAAAAAGTCTAAAATATCTTGAAGACATTACCAAAAAATACCAACAAATACCGAAAAATACCAAAAATAACAAAATATAAAAAAATATTACAAAATATAACAAAATATAACAAAATATAACAAAACATAACAAAATATAACAAAATATAACAAAAAATAACTAAATATAACAAAATATAACAAAAAAACTCTTAAAAACCCCGGAATATCCAAAGGTTCCAGAGATTCCAACCAGCTACAAAAAAATTTCGAAAAATTCATCACACAAAAATTTAGATTCGAAACATTCAAAAAAGACTTTAAATATTTTTGAAACATTACAAAAAATTCAAAAAAACAAAAAGTTTCAAAAAAATTCTGAAAACTTCGCAGAAAAAGTTGAAAACATTTAAAAACCTCCAAAAAATCTCAGACATTTGGAAGATCCCAAAAATCACATAAATCATCAGCAAATTTAAAAAAATATCATTTGGGAGGAAAGTAAGAAAACTGAGAAATTCTAAGACATTCAAATAATCACAAAGAAAATACTTGAAAAAGTTTAACATATCTTGAAAACATTACAAAAACCACTAAGAAATTCTAAAACATTTCAAAGATCGTGAAAAACATTGGAATATCCTAGAAAGTTTCGAAAATCATAAAGAAACTTAAATAAATTTCAAAAAAGCCTCAAAAATTCCAAAAAATACCAAAAAATACCAAAAAAATACCAAAAAATACCAAAAAATACCTAAAAATACCAAAAATACCAAATACCAAATACCAAAAAAATACCAAAAAATACCAAAAAATACCAAAAAATACCAAAAAATACCAAAAAATACCAAAAAATACCAAAAAATACCAAAAAATACCAAAAAATACCAAAAAATACCAAAAAATACCAAAAAATACCAAAAAATACCAAAAAATACCAGAAAATACCAGAAAATACCAAAAAAAAATTCATCACACAAAAATGTAGATTCAAAACATTCAAAAAAGACTAAATATTTTTGAAACATTACAAAAAATTCAAAAAAACACAAAAAGTTTAAAAAAAATTCTGAAAACTTCGCAGAAAAAAATGAAAACATTAAAAAACCTCCAAAAAGTCTAAGACATTTGGGATAAGTTCCAAAAATCACATAAATCATTAGCAAATTCAAAAAATATCATTTGGAAGGAAAATAAGAAAACTAAGAAATTCCAAAGATCATGAAAAACATTGGAATTTCCTAAAAAAATTCGAAAATCATAAAGAAACTTGAATAAATTTAAAAAAAGTCCCAAAAATTCCAAAAAATTCCAAAAAATAACAATGAATAACAAAAAATAACAAAATATAACAAAAAATAACAAAAACATCATGAAATTCAACATTCAACAGATTTCCAGAAATTCCGCAAAAAATAAAAAAACTCCAAGAAATATCGAGATATCTAAATGCTTACGGAATTTCAATAAGCTGCAGGAAACTTCTAAGAAATCTTGAAAAATGAAAACAAAATAATTATTATTTCTAAAATATGGAGTGCACTATGTGTTCATTCAATTATTATCATAGACCAACCGAAATGTACTTAAATCAGCCAAAGACTACCTCATAAAATAACTTTCCGCTGTACAACCCTCAATCCTCCATCGGATAGACACTGTAACCTCAACTAGAAATGGTTGAATGTTTGTGTGCTGAGAAATTCAAGAAACGTACGTAAAAGTGACAAAGAATTCCACAAAAACTCAAAAATTGGCAACTTTTCATAGGATATCTGCAATTTATTCGACAAAAAATCCAAAATCTAACATTACTTGTATCATAATTACTTGTTTTCTACATATATTTGCTTCGAACTTAATACCAACTTCAATGTGACATTAATTTTTTTTTAAATCAACAAATTAATGTAAAACTACTTTGTATGAATTCACCAAACGAAACGTATACAAATATTTTCGAGCAAAAGTACCTTCACATTTCATCTTACAGGTGTTTACAATCTTTAAATTTTCTCAAGGAAAACATTTTCTCAACTGAAACTTCTTGCCAAGTTCACTTTGAACTTTTACAGTTGGTTTAAGTTAAAAACTTTCACATTCAGTTTGGACTATCTTTAGCCCATTAACGGTGAAAATTCGAGTCTCTTCCGGAATCTCTTTGACGCTTCCTTTTAATTAGCCGCATTTTCCTACAATAAACAGATGCTTATTCTCAGCGTTTCATTACCACTCGCGAAGTCAAAAAAGTGCAAGATAATTTCCGTGTATCATTTTTAGTTAAATTTACTGTTTGGACCCTTACTTTGTGGAATCTACTCATATTAATGTTATAAATGAAATTCCTAATTAATGCCACCATTTAATGAAAAAATTATGAAAATTGACATATCGTCGTCAGAATGGCAGAGGTAACATTTGATGTGAGGCCTATCTGATGTTTAATATTTTGGCTAGACCAAATGGTGACCTATCTTGTGATAGACTCAATATTAATATGAATAAAAAAAGAAGAAGATGTGATATTACAAATACTGAGGCTTAGGTATTATTAGCCCTATGGGGATATCCTGGATATCCTTTTTTCCCATTTAAGATTGATATAGGAAATCAAGGAAAACTATATCTGCTGATCTTTACAATTGTTACTTAAGAAGACAGTTTAATAGTGGAGAGCTCCCTAGATCGTATGTATGACTGTATATTGGGGTGACATTCACTAAGATAGGTCACCATTTGGCCGAGACAAATTATTAAATATCGTCTCCTCAAATGTAACTTCTGTCATTCTGACGATGATATATCAGATCACCAATCCAGCTGTCACTCTTCAGTAATAAGGTCCTGTGTGGATTGTACTTCTAGATCTCTTCTTGTATCTATATTCCTCATTCTAATCTTTCTTTATCAGTTACTCCTCTGACTTCCAAGAGATTTTGTTAAACGAACTAGGGCGTGAGACAGACATATTTACTGGCTGGTGGAGCAAGTGTCAGTAAAATCTAGCACCTGCTGGACTCACCAGGTGTGCAATTCGCACCACTCCCATGGCGGTACTGGAAACCATTCTTAACCAAACATCCCTTTAACTCCATCTTGAGAAGGAGTCAAGAATGACCACCTGCAAAATATACAAAATGGAAAAACTGATCTTCAAGTTCGTTTTTGCAACTGTGAAAGAATCGAAGAGGAATTTATTATATAAGGGCGAACGTATTCTATGATTTATAAAGTTCCTCTCAAGATATTTTGAGATACGGTGTTCTCAATACAGATTTGAAGCTGTAATTGTAAATAACTGACGTTTCTCTTATTGAAATTCTAATTTGAAATATTGACAGCTGATACTTCTTAGGTTAAATACCCATCAAAAAGTATTTATTATCAACCATCTCCATACTTTATTGGTATAATAAGGTACATCAATTTTCATAATGTTTTCATTAAATAGTGGAATTAATTAGAAACAGTTAGTCTCATTCATAAGAGTAATATTTTTAGTTAGGTGTAGTTGCTTCTTTTTGAAAAAATATTCATTCAAGTTCATTGTAATGCTGCCCTTTTCTCATTGAATTACTTTTTTTCATATATATAAAAAACCCAATAAGAAGTGAACTTGAAACGTGTCGTTATAAAACTCTGAATTCATTTAGGCCTTTTCGAGATAAAACCTTCAGTTGATATTCCACCCTCATAATTGTTACCCTTTTATGAATAATCCCTACAAATTTTAGCGTGTCCCGGCCTTTTTTTGTGAATGTATCCTCGTTTACTGAATTTAATGAAATCCTTTTTTGAATTGGAAGTATCTCAGACACTCCCTTCAGCAGTTATTTATTTGATATTCGAATGAACTGAAGGCATAATGATCTTCAGTAATGCCACCTAATGATGAAGTGAAGTAATTATCATTGAATATTGAACTGAAAAGTAAGTTGAATTGCTTCAAATATGTTTTAGTTGAAACCTACCTGCATATAGTGTGAACGAATTCACTATAAGAGCTTAGCACATTTTCCCAAACCTTTCTAAAACCGATAACCAAGATTCACTTGATGTGATCCTACCACCACGACTCAAAAATATTCAGTAAATTTCATTTTCATTGAAAACTGCTCCAAAATGGAGTAGTTCAATCTGATCTAGCAAAGTATCAGTGAATGTTCCAGCAAGATGGAGTTGTATCACACTTCAAAATAAATGTATACCAAGTGCGTGACCGCAAGCATACATTGGTACACATCACCAAACCATATGATTTTTTCTCCGACCACCGGCTGACAAAATCTCCGATAACACTGCTGCCCAATGGCTTATTGTATTTTTGCTTGTTCTTCCTCATAGTACTCAGTCCAGCACCTCCCCTGCACTAGGTCGGACAAGTTCTTAGCTGGGTGTTTGCTACATGTCTCAGCGTCTCCTTGCGGTTAGCCAAATATTATAAAGTGTTTCTCATGTGTACAGTATATGTTTCACTGTCTTCGCTTCCTCGCCGCAGGTGTTCCTTTACTGTTGCATGACCAGTCATGTTAAAAATTCTCAGCTGATCTCTACAAAGTGTGAGCAGTTCCACTGTACGTTTAGGCATAGTTATTTTATCAAGGTTTTCCTATTCATTTGTCTTGGGATGTTCACACAGTAATTTTCATGTTTCTCTTCAATCCAGTTCTTCAAAGATCTCCGTAGTATATTTTTTGGTATACCAAAAATCTGTTCTGTATCCTCTGATCCTCTTTTCGCAAGCTCATCAGCTTTTTCATTTCCCTCGATACTCTAGTGACCTGGCTCTATCACGAGATTGCGTTAGTGCTGCCCGACTGTCTGTCTCTCCTGTTGTTTTTTCTCGAGCATTGCCAGATTGCTTATAGCTTCGCCTGAAATACCGAGGTGTATTTTCCCAGTGCGTAACTACGGCAGACACCTGGTTTTTTAGAGTATACATCCTCTACAGCACCATTTTCAGCCTTAGACCTATGGGTGTACCATGTCAGTCCATCTCTGATTATATCAAGTTATTTGTCAGATCATTCATATCTGTCTATAATCGACATCTTGAATATTATTTTAAAGGATTATTGTATGATTATGGAGTCTGTTCCTATGATTAGAACGTTCTCTGACTCTTAGGATATAGTATGTGCTCTGATGTGGCGCAGGATGCTCATCCTGTTTTCCTGTCTTGCCTCTCCTTGTAATGAAAGATGTAAGGGTGGTAGGTCTTATATACTTCCATTGATGCTTCTCATGTTGCCCATGCATGCAAGTCTTCGTACTTTGCTCAGTCTTATCATGGCCATTCCTTGCTGAGTCGTCGGCCGCCATACATAAGAAGCGTACATGTATGCGTATGGATTTATCACCTTGTTTTATATTCGATACATCATGTCAGGTTTAAGACCTAATTTTTCCCCAAATGAGCGTCTGGTCACTACTAGCGTGGTCTCTGCTTTGATAATTACTTTTCTCAAGAGTTGGTTCCAGGGAAGTTTTAAGTCAATTATTATTACATCAATATAGTTAACCTCTACCTCAATTTTTACAATTTCCCCTCGTAGCCTTAGAAGTCCTAGTCCCTTCCTTTATTTCCTACGGGTAAATGCCATTCTGTCGTTTTATCAAGAATAATACTTATTCACACCAATCCTTGCAATGTTTTCACATCGTAAGATATTTGTATTTATGGGCGAAAAACGACCAGAGAAAATTTTTGCTTCAGCTGGTGTATAACTTCAGATCTTCAGCAGCAGCTGTAGTCTCTACATATTTTTACAACTAATCGAGAATGAATTAATACAGTTTCCTGTAAAATTGTCGACAATTTTACAGGAAACTGTATTAATTCATTTTTGTTTCAAGCCCACGTGGTTTATTGTCACATTCGAATTCTGGTTTGTGGACTTGGAGGTGAAGGTTGTCCCTTCTTGTTGCAAACCAAATGGTTGCTTTAAATCTTCTAGATTTACCAACCCCGTTTGACTTAGAAGTGTAATTCAATGTCTGTTGGGGCGTGTAGCCAGGGAAGTAGTTGTTTCTTCTTCGTTGAACGGTCACTGTTTTTGAAAAATTATTTTTCAAAACATTATTGTAAGCGTTGGAATAATATATTTTTATTCTTCGATAACTAATCGAGAATTTAATTCCAAATCAGATATTCTATGCGGTGGACTTTATAAATCGTCCTGGGTAGAATCAGGCGTTTATTGAGAAGCGTTGTGTGTAAGAAACGTATTAAAACTCAACAAGCAGTTACTACATTTATTTCCTGTAAGTTCCTCTTAGCGTAGCTTTTCTTTGAACCAAACGGAAGCAGTGGAAGATAACGGATATTCCGGAGGGAGCAAGAAAGTAACGTTTTTTATGTTATAATAGCGAAAAGGGGTATTTCAACAGTTTTTTTTTCGTTATTTATGTTTCAAGATTAATAAATTCACAGACTAGTCAGTCCGCTCTAAGAGTATGAAGAGCTGTAGCATCTGGAATAGTTATTTGTGTATTTAGAGCGAAAAGTAAGAAATTGCCGCTTGAGAAAGAATGTAGCCGCGCGACGCGAAGCGGAGCGAGACGATCTTACGAAAGCAGCAATTTTACTTTACGCTCGAAAAACACACATAATTTTTTCTACAGTTGCCCTTTTAATAATTAAATAGTTTTTAATATTATCTTAGGTTATAATAGGGGTGCTAGAATTATCGTCATTTTCGCTATTCATCATGATTAACCTTAAAAAGATCTACTTACTAGGGATGTTAAAAAATAATCGATTTTTATATAAATCGAATAATATTTTCTCATAATCGATTTTTAGTAATCGATTTTTATAATAATATTAATCGATTTTATAAATTACGTGTTTAAATCGATTTTCGGAAACGGCTCGTATTATTTATTGACTATTATTCAAAATTTTGACAACTTTTGACGATTATTGACCATTTTCCAAAATTTTGACAATTATTGACCATTTCTCAAAATTTTAACAATTATTGACCATATTGACAGTTTTTCAAAATTAGTGACCATCTTTCAAAATTTTTGATAATTTTTGACCATTTTTCAAAATGATGACGGTTTTTGACAGTTTTTGACAATCATTGTCCATTTTTAACAGTTTTTAAAAATTTTTAACCATTTTTGATAGTTTTTGACCATTTTTGACAATTTTTCAAAATTTTAGATCATTTTCGACAATTTTTCAAAATTTTAAACCATTTTTCAAAATTATTGACCATTTTTGATAATTATTGACAATTATGGACCATTTTTCCAAATTTTTGACACTTTTTGACAATTTTTGACCATATTTCAAAATTTTTGACAATTTTTCCAAAACTTTAACAATTTTTGACAATTATCAACTATTTTCCAAAATTTTGATAATTTTTAACATTAATTGTCGATTTTTGACAGTTTTTTACCATTTTTGATAGTTTTTGACAATAATTGGCCATTTTTAACAATTTTTCAAAATTTTTGACCATTTTTCAAAATTATTGACCATTTTTGATAATTATCGACCATTTTTCAAAGTTTTAACAATTTTTGATAATTATTGACCAATTTTGACAATAACTGTTTATCTTTGACAATTTTTGTTAGTTTTTGACAATTATTGACCATTTTTGACAATTTTTGAGAATTTTTGACAATTTTTGTCCATTTTTCAAATTTTTTTTCAAGTTTTTGACAATTATCGACCATTTTTGACAATTATTGACCATTTTGACTGTGTTTCAGAATTAGTGACCATCTTTTAAGATTTTTGATAATTTTCGACCATTTTTCAAAATGATGACGGTTTTTAACCATTTTTACAATTTTTACAATCATTGTCCTTTTTTAACAGTTTTTAACAATAATTGACAGTTTTTAACCATTTTTGATAGTATTTGACCATTTTTGACAATTTTTCGAAATTTTTAGACTATTTTTCAAAATTATTGACCATTTTTGATAATTATTGACAATTATGGACCATTTTTCCAAATTTTTGACAATTTTTTCAAAACTTTAACAATTTTTGACAATTATCAAGTATTTTTCAAAATTTTGACAATAATTGTCGATTTTTGACAGTTTTTGATAGTTTTTGACAAATAATTGGCCATTTTTGACAATTTTTCAAAATTTTTGACCATTTTTCAAAAATTTTGACCATTTATCAAAATTTTAACAATTTTTGATAATTATTGACCAATTTTCACAATAATTGTCCATTTTTGACAGTTTTTGACAATTTTTATTAGTTTTTGACAATTATTGACCATTTTTGACAATTTTTGAAAATTTTTGTCCATTTTTAAAATTTTTTTAAAAGTTTTTAACAATTATCGACCATTTTAGACAATTATTGACCATTTTTGACAGTTTTTAACTGTTTTTGAAAATAATTGACAATTTTTGACAATTAATTGGAAAAATCGATTAATTTTGAATGAAGAAAATTAGATTTTAATTTAATAGATTCTTTTCCATCAATCTCACATCCCTACTACTGACTTGTTCAGACTTGTCAGAATTCGAATCAGAATATCAGTCCATAGTCGAAGTTCCATAAATATTCACCAATTGAGTTAATTCGGAGGGAGTGGTTTGATTAACTAAGCGACCGAAAAAGATTCCTTTTTTGCGCTAGAGCGTAAAGTAACAATCCTCGGCATTTGTCGACTTTACGATTTCATTTGAATATAGTAATTAGTCATTTTACGCGCGACTGTAGAAAAACTAATTTTTAGTGCTATAAAAGCATTCTTAAACAATATAGCAGACTTTCTCATTCATCGTCCTAGATTTTCATAACTTTCGCTTTAGCCGTTTCAAAGATAATGCCTTGGTGCGAGACTTTTCAGCAACTCTGTATATTGGCTACTGGTCAGCAGTTGGTAAAAACTGACAGCCGTCTTAAATTCAACTTCATTCTCTACGTTAGTTCACACTTATATATTTTTTTCGATTATTCGAATACATCTCCGATGTGACTCAAAAGTTATTCTTTTCTCAACTCGCTCTAAACTTACGACGCTCTCGAAGGAGAAGCGACAACAATGAGATCAGAGAAATGATTTCGTGGGAAAAACATTTGTGACAGTTTATATTCGAACAGATGTAAAGGCGCAAGAGGTTTTCATGCAAATAAAGTTGTTTTCAGAGGCAAACAAAAGCGACAGTTCTGGACATGATAAATTAAAATCCTCAGGATTATTTTGTGCTTCACGTCTGTCGCATACAGCTTCTTCTGACAACGTTCCACGTTTTTTTATGGAGTTCATTAGATGAAAATTGACGTGATACGAATTTTTAGCGGATTAACTTTTTTTCAGCGGGACAAATTGTAATTTCAAATTGGACATTTCTTTTTACATGCTTTCATTTGTGTGGCACTTTTATTAAAGGTTTGAAAATAATACTGAGTGTATCATTTTGATAGATGTTTGTTATTGGAAATGGATTTGTTGTTTTCCGTTTCACTTTTGTATCTTTGAAGTATTTTTCCACATCGATTGAGATGCATCTTCAGAAGTTTGTAACACAATTTGCTTTCGAAATATATGGTTGTATATATGTTTACATATCCAAAATATTCTGTATTAGATAATAGGCGAATTTCAATTCAAGCCTATTCATAAATTCGGCAGAGTAATAAATCTTCGTGACCCTTGCAAAACCAATACAGGATGAACTATCCAAGTAATATTAAAATATTATCGCGAACATATACTTTTTCCTGTGTCGGAAAGGTACTCCACCCCGTACAAGTACGAGTTCAGGGTCTTTTCTATTGACATGAGAATAAAAATTAAGTTATTACGGTAGACAGTGACGTGGAATGAAATAAATGTTTGGAGCGTTTTAAATAAATCTGAATTGTACACATTTTAAATCGGAGCGATTAATTCTTAAACTGCTTATTGAATTTGGCTAATTGATTGATCTATTGCTTCGCCGTATTTATGAATAAATGATAGAAAACTGCCTCAGAACCTATAGTCAAGGTGAACTACCTTTTTTTGGCGACTGAACTCTACAGGCTAATCTTATTCGGAAATGGTAGAACGAGTAAGATAACAAATTCCGAGAGGGGATTTCCGGGCACTCCCACCCCGTTGGTGGGGGAGGAATTGTGAAAAAATGGATTTTTCTTATATCTGACCTGAATACTCATTATATAAAAAAAATTATCGGAAAGTGAAGTTGTAGATAGCTTGAAAATGCACAGCATGTTTCGCATATCTCCAAAATTTTGGAGTAAAACGAAAATCTATAAATATATCACCCATGAAAAACTTCCCATAACGGAGTTCAGAGGCAGTTGTTCCCTACCAAAATCCCTGCAACTATGACCACAAACTTATTTCAGGAACCAGTCGCCGATGATTGTATGTTTTACTGAACTTTCCTTTGAATTTACAGCGTCGATAGCCAGGAACAAAGCTACAAGAACTACTTGGAAATGTGAGGCATGCGATAAACATTTCTTTGTGGAGTATTTATTTGCCAAATAGTCTAGTTCACTAATTTAAAAATCCGTTGAATAATTAATTTTCAGATGTGATCATAATTTTATATGGCTTTGTGTTAGTTATTCTGATTTTTCGTACTTCCGAAATAATTATTTTTTCCCATCTCATAAGTTCAATTTTTCCCATGATCATTGCATTACAGCTATAGTCACGCCTAATAATTTAACCTCCCATGATGGAGTACACGCTAAATGTACAATATCCAATGGACGAGTTCTATACAAGGCAAATGCTGCCAACATAACGAATAAAAAAACACTGAAAAAGGATAGTCGCATAAGGAAGTGGTTTTTCCGATCCACTTTTGGTTTTTCTCATATATTTTGAGTCCCTTTACCACCCATGTTGTATCCGAAAAGTTTGCACTTGTACCCGAAAACTTTGCAGGTCTTTTTCATTTGGAGTATTTTACATCTTACAGTTGACGAAAAACTAATGTCATCTGTCAACGCATATGTTTCTGGACTTTTTTATATGTATTCATAGAGGGATGTTTTCATCTTTTCCATTTATGATTTAACTAGGTGAATAAAATAAAGTGTCAAAAGAAGCAATATATTTAAATTCATCATCATCATCATAATGGCCGTTCAATCCCGACGGATTATGGCTAGCTCAATAGAGCTGTGTTTAATCCTATTGACGAGGTGGATTACTGCTCTTATATCAGTGTGACTATAATCTTATATATGTCCTGGCCTCATTTGTTATAGCTCTCCATTTTCTTCTGTCTCTGCATTTTGTTTTCCAGTCTTTGATATTCAATGCTTTTATATCTTCCTCTACTTGATCCCACCATCTGCTTCGTGGTCTTCCTCATGTTCTCGTCTTCAATGGAACCCATGTTGTTATTCTTTTCAATATTTCTGTTGGTGCTCTTCTCATAATGTGTCCCATCCATTCCAGTCTCCTTGGTTTTATATATCGGACTATATTTTCTCCACCTGCTACCTTTTCTATTTCTATGTTTCTTTTTAATCTTCTTTCTCCATCTCTTGTTATGTCCGGTCCAAGTATTGTTCTCAATATTTTCCTTTCTATTATTTTCAGATCTTCTTCTTGTTTTTTATTTATAGTTGTTGTTTCGAGTGCGTAAGTAATGTCTGGTCTGATCAAAGTCTTATAGATTTGTATTTTTGTTTTTATGCTCATAGATTTAGATTTTAATAATTTCTTATTTATGGCAAGCATTTGGTCTCCTTTCATTATTGTTCCCTTTATCTTGTCTTTAGAAGGTTGTCCTATAGATGTTCCTAAATAATTGAAGCTTGATACAATTCCAAACTTGTAATTTTTGATTCTTAAGTGAGTACCATTGTTCTGTTTTTCTTTCCCCACTCGCATATATTTTGTTTTGTCTTCATGTATTCGTAGCCCGAATCTTTGTGCTTCTGCGTCTAGCTTCTCTACTGCTTTTATTACACTTTTCTTAGTTCTAGCCACTATGGTGAGGTCGTCGGCATAAGCAATTAACTGGGTCTCGTTCACTATAATATTTTTCTCGTTCAAGTTTGCATTCCTTAAAATGGATTCAAGTACTGGGTTAAACAGTATTGGAGAAATTGAGTCTCCCTGTTTTACACCTTTATTCATTTTAAATTCTTCTGAAATTTCACCATGGAATTTTACTTTCCCTTTGGTGTTTTGTAGGGTCATTTCCACCAATTCCCTAAGCCTCTAGTATTTTTAGTGTTTTTATAATCTTGTGTCTTATGATTGTGTCAAATTCGTTCCTGAAGTCTATAAAAATGACGTGTAGAGCATCATTGTGTTCCTGGGATTTTTCAAGGATTTATTCGATGGTGCGTATTGCCGTTACTGTTGATTTTCCTGGTCTAAACCCGTTTTGGTAGACTCCTATTATTTTTTCTGTCTATGCCTCGAGTTTTTGATTTATCATATTTGCAAGTATTTTGTAGCTGGTATTAAGTAGGGTTATTGGTCTATAGTTTTTGCAGGCTTCCTTATCTTCTTTTTTGTGGATGGGTGTTATTATTCCAGTGTTCCATTCGTTTGGCATTATATTTCCCTCCCAAATTTGTTGTATTAGTTTGGATATTGTCTTCTAAAGCGGTTTCCCGCCATACTTCAACATCTCCGCTGCTATTTTGTCTTCTCCTGTGTCTTTTCCGTTCATAGTTCTTTTTATTTCAGTTACTATTTCGTTTTCAGAGGGGCAGTTCAACGTGATTTCGTTTTCTGTATCTGCTACTGAGTCTTCTGCTATCCTGGGGTCCTCAACAACATCTTCACGAAGCATTCTGCTATAATACCTTTCCCATATTTTCATCATTTCCGTGCTTTCATATACTGTTACGCCATTTTAATTTTTTATTTCCCTTGTTTTATTGGGAAATTTGGTCGGTGCTTTTATCTTTTTGTAGAATTGTTTTAGGTTCTTGTTACGCCTATCTACCTCTATTTCTTTCATTTTTCCAGTCATTTTTTTAATTTTTGTATGTTGCATTTGCCCTATTTCTGATTATCTCGTATGATCTTCTGTCCGATCCTTGGTTTGTATTTATCCACTTCAATCTTGCCGTGTTTTTTGTTTTCTTATTTCTTCACACTGTTGGTCATACCATTCTTTCTTCTCCTTTTGTTTTACTCTTCTTCCCTATTATTTGCTGTGCTGCTTCCAATACGATGTTTTTATTTTTTCCCAACTATTTTCGATATCTGATGTAATGAGTGTCTGATTTTCAATATTTTCTGTAATTTTTTCTTCATATTGCTTCCTTACTTTTTCAGTTTTTAAACTCTCCACGTTAAGAGTGCTTGTGTTCATTGGTGCGTTATATTTCTTTGCATCTTTTAGTCCTCTAATTTTTGTCATAACTAGGTAGTGATCCGTGTCTGCGTTTGCGCCTCTGTACGTTCTTGTGTCTATTGTTTTTTGCAGATACCTCTCGTGGCTAATACGTGGTAATATGTGGTTCTCAACTTGTCCTCCTCGGTGCCTTCAGGTTACTTCGTGTTTTTTTGGGGTGTATGAACTTAGTTGATAGTATTGACAAGTTTATCATTCCAGCTAACTGGCAGAGTCTTTGAACGTTATCGTTAGTTTTGTCATGTATAATTCCTTTTTCGTTACCTATTATTCCTCTTAAATATGTTTCTTTACCCAGCTTTGCGTTTGCTTCTCCTAATATTATTATTTCGTCTTTCTTTGGTATTTCTTCGCAAAATTTATTGAGCGTGTCATAGAATTCGTCCATGGCGTGCGGTTCTGCAGTTTCTGTTGGTGCACAAATATTTGCTATGCTTATGGTGTTCTTCCCCATTTTGAATCTTAGTGTTGCGATCCAAAGATATAAGAAAAACCAAAAATTGATCGGAAAAACCCCTTCCTCATGCGACTAACCTTTTCAGTATTTTTTTGCTCGTTATGTTTGCCTTATATAGTACCCGTCCATTCACTGACCCAAACGTAAAGATCGTTGCTGCGGTACTATAGTTGTGGCACAGTTCCCAACAGAAACCTCGTCGGGATAGGGTGGCAGGGAAGGTGTTAATAAATACATGATTTTAGCAATTATTAACTAGTCTTTAGATATATCAAATTAAAATTAATGGTTTATTTTTGAGACTAGTTTTATTTATTTTTAATTTTAGTATTACTATTCAATCCTCAAAAAAACGAAATACAACCCATCTAATATTCTTGAATTGACATTTTCATACCTTTTTTCGAAAATTTCACAAACAATACCACCATTGAAAAAATTTTAATCGTTAAAAATGTAACCACGTGTACATTGCCCAATTAACATGTTCCATAATATTATTTAGCAAATTAATAAAGTCAAACTTACACATTACGTCCAACCGAACTTCAATGCTGCTAGACTTAGTGGAATAGGATTCGTGAACTGCAACACATCGCAACATCCTTCCGTGGTTATCTTTCGTAATTGTCAGTTCTAAAACCGACAAAGCTAGCCAAGTTCTCGGATTATCTAGTTCAGTGGTATTAGTCTGTCTGCGAGTCGGTGTGATTTCCGTTTGATCTAAAACAAAAATTTCAAACATTGTGTCTAGAAATTATGAAAAAATATAATAAAACTCAAGTGTAATTGGACTTGAGGAAATGTATGTAAAGAAAGTGTATTTCTTGAATCTTAATTTTTCGGCGCTCAGTCGTTATCGCCTAGCGTGAATAATTCAATGTTGATAGAATAACAACACATGTCAATATTGAAAAAGTTATAAGTCAAACTGTAAAAGTTAATAATTAGGAAATAGACTTTAATTGTCGTTTCTCTATTTACAGGTGAGAGTATTTGTAAGTAGTGTAATAATCGAAATGAATCTCTATTTACAGAGCAACATTCCCAATTATTGAAGATTAATCTTATAAAACGACACTCTTAGATACAAATACTAAATAGAATGGAGTAGCTACGTTTTGATTTGGCCATTTTACCATCAACCGATGGAAAAACAAATATCTATGCTATAACATCAATAGCCACAAATGAAAATAAAATTTATGCAATATCATAAAGAATTATCGAAAACATCTGCATACATTAAAGTGAAAAATAGCCTAAAAAAAAGACACAAAATTAGAAGAGTATGGATAATACTCATGAAAGATTATAAAGATGAAGATGGGAATATACAATTCAAAGACCAATTCTTAAAAGAAATATCTGATGAACAGCTAAATTGTACCCAAACAAAAGAAAAAGGCTCTTTAGAGAAGTTGTTTGAAAAGCTAATACAAACTACACAGACAAATAGTCAACATAACTTAAAACTTATCGCAGATAAATTTGTGGTTGAAAAGTTCACAAGTAAAACTGCAAATGCAAGTCAGTGGATTGGTATTTTCGAGAAAGAGTGTTCTCGCTTTGATAAGACAGAAGATAAAGAGAAAATTGAGATATTACGGTTGTTTATGGATAAATCTTGTGTGGACTGGTACGGCTCAATGATGATGAAGCTGACAATAGATTCAGAATGGCCAGTATGGAAAAACAAATTTTGTGAATCATTCGAAAACAAAGGTTGGTTTATTGTTGGAATATGCTATAAAAAAAAGAAAAATTGTTGTTAGACATGAGAAGAAAAATTGATACAGGTACACTACTTGATCTCATTGCAGCTGGTCTACCGGAATTCATATAAAATAAAATTGACAGAGAAACAATAAATGATTCAGTTGGTTTATTCAATGAAGTTAGTGAAAATGAGCATATGATGAATAGGAAAAATAATTTTTTTAAAAAGAAAAACATAATTACTAAAACCGATGGAAGAACTGTAGATAAAATGCAATGTAGAATTTGTCAAAAATTGTATAAATGTATTCGTTATCATTCTGAGGATACCTGTTGGTTCAAATGTGAGAATGGTACTGTAAAAATTAAAATATTAAACATCAAGTAGGTATCACATAAAATGTAACTTCTGTCATTCTGACGATGATATGTCAATATCGAAATAATTATCAATATCCTTTAATAATTTTCATAAATCTTTCAATTAAATAGTGGAATTAATTAGAAACAGTTAGTTTCATTTATAACATTATTATGAGTAGATTCCACAAAGTAAGGGTCCAAACAGTAAATTCAATGTAAAAAGAAGCTTTACAAAACATGTGAATAACTCAGAACTAGAAAATGAATTGAATGAAGCTGTTCCAAATAATGAGTGAATACACCATTAATAAAAGTCAAACTGTTATTAGAGAATAAATTAGAAATATTTTGAATTTATCATTCAGGATCAACCGTTCCTTTAATAAATTCAAAATTACTGGAAATTAAAAAAAATAAAAATAAAATTCTAAATTAAGCAAATCTATTAACAATTAATAGTGTGAAGGAAACAAGTGGTTTGACAACTTTAACAGTGAAAATATTTGAATTTTAAAAGTATGTTGATATCTACATTATAGATGAAAAAAAAATTCAATACGATTTTTTAATTGGACTAGACTTAATAAAGCAATTCAAATTGATTCAAGATGAAAAATTCAAAAAAATAACTATTCCATGTTCACACGGAAGAAACCAAATACAAAAACTGTGCTATATTGATGAAAATAATAAAATGTATGAAGAAGAAAAAAAGGTAAGCGGTCGTCGGACCGCCGACAGAAGTTTGCTTCTTATGCACAATAGAATGCGAGGCTGGGAAAACCATCAATAAAAATACGCGCAATAGAATGCGATGTTGGGAATAACATTGGACCCAGTACGTTCTACTTAGTTTTAGTTTATATTTTATTGACCATTATTTCAAAATTTTCACAATTTTTGATAATTATTGACCATTTTTTTGAAATTTATGACCATTTTTTCAAAATTTGGACAATTTTTGACAATTATTGACCATTTTTCCAAAATTTCGGACAATTTTTTAAAAATTTAACAATTATTAACCATTTTTGACAATTATTGACCAATTTTGACAATAATTGATCATTTTTGACAATTTTTCAAAAATTTTGACCATTTTTGACAATTTTTGAGCATTTTTGACAGGTTCTGACAATTATTGACCATTTTTGACAATGTTTCAAAAATTTTGACCATTTTTAACAATTATTGACCATTTTTGACAGTTTTTCAGAATTATTGACCATTTTTTCAAAATCATGACGAATTTTGACCATTTTTGACAATTTTTCGAAAATTTTGACAATTTTTGACCATTTTTTAAAATTTTAACAATTATTGACCATTTTTGACAATAATTGAGCAATTTTGACAGTTTCTGACAATTATTAACCATTTTTGACAACTTTCAAAAATTTTGACAATTTTGTTGTAAATTTTTCAAAATATTTAACGATTTTTGATCATTTTTCAAAATTTTAACAATTATTGACTATTTTTGACCATTTTTCAAAATATTTAACAATTTTTGACCATTTTTCAAAAATTTTGAAAATTTTTAACAATTATTGACCATTTTTGACAATGTTTCAAAAATTTTGACCATTTTTGACAATTATTGACCATTTTGGACAGATTTTTATAATTATTGACCATTTTTTCAAAATTATGACAATTTTTGACAATTTTTCAAAAATGTTGACAATTTTTGACCATTTTTTCAAATTTTAACAATTATTGACCATTTTCGACAATTATTGACCATTTTTGACAATTATTGATCATTTTTTACAATTTTTCAAAAATTTTGACCATTTTAGACCAATTTTCCAAATTTTAACAATTATTGACCATTTTTGACAATTTTTGAGCTTTTTGATAGGTTTTGACAATCATGGACCATTTTTGACAATTTTTAACAATTATTGACCGTTTTTAACAGTTTTTTGTAATTATTGACCATTTTTTCAAAATTTTTACAATTTTTGACCATTTTTCAAAATTTCAACAATTATTGACCATTTTTGACATTTTCTGACAATTATTGACCATTTTTGATATTATTGACAATTTTTTCAAAATTTTAACAATTATTGACCATTTTTGACAGTTTCTGACAATTATTGACCGTTTTTGACAACTTTCAAAAATTTTTACAATTATTGTAAATTTTTCAAAATAGTCAACAATTTTTGATCATTTTTCAGAATTTTAACAAGTATTGACCATTTTTGACAGTTTTTGACAATTTTTGACAGATTCTGATGATTATTCACCATTTTTGACAATTTTTAATAATTATTGACCATTTTTGACAGTAGCTGTAAGAAGTGTAAATAAGCTTATATATTAATTGAAATAAATCTCTATTTACAGATCAACATTGTGAAGTTTATTCATTCCCAATTATTGAAGATTAATCTTATATGTATTATTTGCACATATTCTCCTGCTGATCGTTTTGTACTTTATTCTGGTTCAGTTCTGTTCGAAATTAAAACTCGATTAAACTCTTGGAACTGCCTAGTGTGAAGCTGTTTTATAAATACCATTCTGTATAAATTATCGTTGAATATATATTGATATCGCTATAAATAAATGCCATTAGTCATTTCATCTTTTGAATTATTCAAGGTCACTAATAGAGTAAGTTGCACATTTAAGAATACTGTAATCTGATTAATGACTCTGCCTGAATGAGCATTTCCAGAGTTGTAAGAGAATATTAAGATTCTTTGTACTTTTAATTTAAAGGCAGTTTTACTTTTAACCACCCTAGTATGCAAATTCCAGTTCAGCTTCATTGTGTAGTTATAAAGTCCAGGCTGTAACATAACATGGACTTGCAATACTTAATGAATAATATGTGATAGAGTGAGTTATGGATTAAATAACACAATTCTGTGGATACCAGGCCATAATGCGAGGAAGGTAGCAGTTACACCATTGCTAGGACCTGAATTACTCTGCAGGATTGGTCCCAATGCCTTCAGGGCAAAACAAACATTGGAAATGCCAATATCTTTTGGAAACTTTAACCATAAAAATTAGAACTGTTGAGGAATTCTAAGTTGTTTTCTCCCAGGGCATTGTGGGCAACTCAATCAAAACCTGAGCAACATGGAGCTTGAGACGTCGAATGAATTTCGATTCTGTCTCGGTTTTTTTGTTGTTCGAGAAAGATTTTACATTTGAATTTTTAATTATCCTTCATTGGATATTGCAAAATTTCAACTCTACCCTGTTATAGGAGAGTTAGTCCTCTTCATGGTTTGACTGAATGAAAAGCATGAGTTGACGGTTGCGGTAGGGACAGCTGTGGCTGTGCACCAAAGGTTGGACATTTGATTAATTTCCGCAATGTATCGTAGTTCCGATCATTGCGGAAATTGAGATGTAGAAAAAACCACAGAAAACCAGCATCCATCATCCCGGAATGGGAAAGGGAAGGCGTTTGTTTGTTTTCATAGAAGTAATCACTTCAGGTATCGAAAAGCTCCTGGAGTATGTGTTTTGCACTAAAAAGTGCATTTTCTGCACGTGTTGTGGCACCTCGCAGTCGTGAACTCCTCTCGTTGCAACGGCTCGTCCGAGGTTAGGAGATCGGCGTGAAGCTGAAGTAATTCCTGTTGCCTTGTCCTTGGACAGAGCAGTTGTGGTTATAGTAGGCCGGAGAGTCTCGATCACCGTCCTACGGGAGAAAGGGAGTGCATTCATCAAGATAACGCAGGTTATCTTGGGAATTTATTGGACTTTCGTAGGGAAGTCGAGTGACATGGGAGATTTTTGTTAAATTATGGGGGCGGTTTCCTCGGGTTTTGAGGTTGAGAGTTGCCTTTTCGGGCATTCTGGGACGTATATTATGCGTGGTCGCCACCATGGTTCCTGCAAGAAGGTGTTTTGGCCTTGTTGCATTTGTCGGACCAGTTGGGACAGGTGTGAAGCTTGGCTTTACAACCGGTGACGGAGTGGCCTAATTTTGTACAAAGAGTACAATATTTCGGGCCAGGTGGAAGTGGATTGGAATTCAAAATTTCGCATCTGTGGTTAAGGCCGTAATGAAAAATTCCTTAGGAAAGTGCCTGGTGAAGTTGAGTTTCAGAGTCTGTGATGACTCTGATTAGGGATATTGGAGAGATAGTGGCTTTGGAGACGATCTTTCAGCATTTTAGGAAGTTTATCTAAAGATCTTTGAGATGGTCAAAGATTTCTTCATTGGAAATGTTTTAAATGATGAAATAAAACAATCAAGACACATCAATTTTTAGGAAATGTTTTGGTCAACGTTGGAAATGGCAAAAGAGAAGTGGTGTTGCTTTTAGCTTGAGTGTTTTTCCTGGAGGCAGGAGGTTGAGAAAGGAGAGGTAAGCACATCACTTTGTAGTCTCCTAAGGCGTCGTGAGTTTTCAATTGAAGAATATTGGGGCAAATGTTCTTAGGAATTTTGAGAAGGGCTGTGAAATTTGTTTGTAAAGTTCCTTCTTAGAGCAGAATTTGGGTGGAAGGTACGTAGGTTCTAAGTTTGAAGTGGAGTTGTTGATGGCGAAGAATCGTTTGGATGATTCGGACGAAGAAGTCCGAACTGAGGCTGCTTCGTCGATTTGGCAGAGAATGGGTGCTTCGTTGACTAAGGTGGCCTGGGAAAGACGAGAAGATTGGATAGAAGGAGATTTGGCAGAGTGACTACTCATGAGTTGGGGTCATTAGAAAGTTGACTAGGGACGTCATCTTTCATTGATCTGGAGAGTTTATCGGATTTACTTGAGGGGAGATTTTTGTGGGAGGTTTTGGCGTCAAATATTTGACTAAATGCGGGTGGGTCTAACAATTCGTTGGTCAAGGACTGGCTTATTTTTCAGACGCGGCAAGTAACGGTGTAAACCAGTCACCGTTAATTTTACCCCGCGTCTTCTCGTAGTAAAACCGGTACTGCTCTGTCAGGGATAACATCCCTGCGTCCCTCTCCCATTGAAGAGACCTGGGCAGAAAGGAGAAATCTCTCATTCAAGTCTCCAACATATCCTGCACTTCATAAAAGTAATAGGATTGGATAGGACCACTTTTCCCTCTACTCCATAAGTGAATAATAAATAAATTCTTTATTCATCTATCAAATGTGACAACTTCACACAATTATGAGACTTGTCAAAAAAAATAGTAGAATAGCCCATTAATATTTTGGTTACACTTGACACTTAAATTTAAAAATAAAGTCAATTTAACAAAATAAAAATTGAGAAGAAACCTGTAGGAATTCTTCCCCAGAATGAAAAGCATTTTCAGCTAGGTACTTAGAAAGTTTGGACTTAAAAACATTATAGTTACTATTTCCTAAATGTCTAATTGTATGATTGTAGAAGAGGATTTCCTGATAACCAGCAGAATCCTGTCCAATAGTCAGCCGGGAATAGAGTAATCTCGAATAATTACCTCTTCGCGTATCATGTTCATGAATGATGTTATTTCTTACTTGTTGAGCTTCTTTAAATTTCTAATGTAGTCAGAAATATATATAGACATGACAGTGTTAAAAGTTCTAAGGATTTAATTAAACTTTTTCATGGAGCTGATTTTTTTCTGCACTCTAAATACTTTGACCCTATGTGAAGATTTTTCCCAAAAAGTTAGTCCGTAAGTAAGTAATGACTGCACCAATCCAAAATAGTGTAATGTTTTTATTATTTATTTAAATAGTTTTCACTTGTGGGATAAAATTATACACACTATGGATTATTACTATCTATTCATTTAAAGAAACACACACTCTATTGAACTTAATTTATATACACACTATACTTAATGCCTACTAATTTATTTACACTCGGTATAATAGTTCTAATTTATTTTTACCACATGAATATTAAACTATTTATTTTCATTGTCCGATTATCAAGAACTTCTGTAAACTGTCCGTTTCACTAATTCTCTCGAACTAACTGTTAACTCGCTCAAAAACCCGCGTATATATAGTCCTTCTCGACTCTCGAAAACTCCAGTGCCTTCCGTGCTCGTGCTATGCAAAAACAAAACCGTTGTACTCGAATGTTCTTGAAAGCGCATTCGCCAAAATTTATAATCAAGAGACAGGGCCGGCTTTGAGTTGGTGACCTCGCGACAATAGGCTAATTTCAAGACCTACAGGGTTGTATTACAAGTTGTATTATACAGTTGCCTAAAGATGAAGAATAAACTACTAATTTTTGAGATCACTTTGTCAATATCTACTTCCCATGTAAGCTTCTGGTCTAAGGTCACCCCTAGATACCACCGTCACCCCGTTCTATCAAGCAGAAGTCATAGCTGATGTTTTTTTGTTGAAAAATCATAAATACAGTTTTCTTCACATTAATCAGTAGTCCATTATCTGAACACCATCTTGCAAATTCTTCTTCAGCGTCGTTTGCGTACACAACTGATGAGGCAAGTTCGGCTAATGTCTGGCTCATGTCATCTGCATATATTACAATTTTGGCTTTTGTTCATCCGTGGGAGATATCACTGATAAAAATAATGAATAGTAATGGTGCCAGTGTCGAGCCTTGTGGCACCCCCATGTTGATATAGACAGGCTTTGATTTTACTGAGTCTATGCTGACTATTTGATGCTTGTTGCTAAAATAACTAGTAATCCAGTCATTAGCTATTCCTCTAACTCCCATTCTATACAGTTTTTCTATTAGTAGGCTGTGATTGACTGTATATGTGAGGACTATGTCAGTTTATTCTAATATCTTCGTGCCGCAACATTATGATTTATTGGAAAAAATTTGGTTTGCTGGGCCTCGGAGTTTCAGCAGTAGTGGCATTTATCCAGTTTTTATTGTTCCGCCGCTGCTGTAATGTATGCCGTTAAAACTTTGAATAATATTTTATGCATACCGCAAACTCGAAAAGCGGTAAAACAGCAAAAAAACTCAAAAGTAACTTGTTTTGTAGTCTGCGATCTAATTCGATACATTACGAAATTAAAGGTTACCAGGATATTTCGTCGAGCGAAGCATAAAACCAAAGTTTCTACCCCTGGAAGCGAACTTCAGGTCTTAATAAATCGAATTTATGTCTGTGTTTAGTCCAATATGAAAGTAATAAACTGGGAAGAAAATGAGAAACTGCGTTCCAACTTTGGAAAGTGCCATATTGTTACTCCATAGGCACCGGCAAAATGATGACAAATTAGGCACGTGAACGACAGAGATGGATTAAGAAAATGCTGGGTGTTTTTGATATTTTAAGGAACAATTTCTCACTGACATCCATGAATTATTACTGTCATTATTTTCGGCTATTTAGACTTGAAAATATATATAATATATGATAGTTTGGAAAACTTAAAAACAGATAAAACTAAAAAATGAAGACTAATTCGTAATTCATAACAAAAAGCGTGGGATCCTAACCCAAGTCTTAGAAGTATGAAGCCATTGATTAAATATTAAACAAAAGGTTCGAATGACCACATTTTTACCTTTCAAGGCACCAGCAGCTGATGGGATATTTCCAGCATTGCTCCAGCAAAAACAAGAAGAAATTCTACCCCTATAGGGTTACTTTCTAGGAGCATAAAAAAGGGCAATAGTGGTTACCTTTAATCCCAAAACTGACGAAATGGACTCAACAAACCCAGACCAATTAGCCTAACATCGTTTGTGCTTAAAACGGCAGAGAAAGGTATTGACAAATTTAATAGAGCGGAGATCCTAGAAATATTATCTCTCCACCCATCCTAGAAATATTATCTCTCCACCCAGATCAGCATTATTTCCGGGTAGGCATATCTACTGACACCGCACTGGTATAGCTGACGAAAGATATCGAAGGTGCTTTAGATAACCAATCAACTGTAGTATGTGCTTTCTTGGACATAGAAGGAGTTTTTGACAATACTACACATAAGGCTGACAAAAGTGCAGTAAATAAAAGAGATATAGACAGCGGAACATCCAAATGGATGTCGGATCTGCTCACCACTGGAGTAGCAGAGACAAAGACGAGTGAAGATATCGTATTCATCAGCTCAACCAGACGATGTCCACAAGCATCCTAATTAATGTGAAGTCAAACGTTTGACTAAACTCAGAATTTGGAGGGAAATTTGAGGATACCCTGACATCGTACAAAGGGGACTGAACTATACGAATAGCTGGTGTAGGCAGATGGAGCTGAGCATCAGCCTCACTAAAACCGTTTTAATAGCATTCACTTGGAAAATTAAACTTGACTTTAAATCATGATGGAGGCGAGGTTGAATGGAGACAAGAAGTCCAGTATTCGGTCAATAATGAAGGGCGAGAAACGTCATGTTATGACCGGACTATTACTACGCGTACTCCAGTAGCTAGATGTAGTTCTGCTGAAATTCGGGTGGCAGAAAGTGCTAACATTCTTATGAATTGATAGTGTTTGTTGTTTTCTCAGGACTACTCTAACGAGGCAGATACGGCACTAGTATATTACAAGCATTGGTACAAACGACTGATACGTTGGACATACTTGCATCATTATCCAACCTTATGCTGACTTCTTAGGTTCCAATGAACCTATTGGCATCTGAATGAGATAAAACTGGTCTGTTAATTATGGTGATATTAGATTTCTCCCTGATATTGGACGCACTTCGATAGACACATAACACTCAATAGCTGCCCACGACAGCCCTATTTCTACGTTCGACTGAAATACCAATCCAATTTTTAATCAATTCAACGCTTCATCTTACAAATCTTGCCACATTACAAATACATGTTAGTTTAACTCATCAACCTTTAATCGTACCGCCCCATGCCTGGTAAGAAATATCCAGTTCTTTCGCAAACGAACCATTCACAAACTTCATGGTGTCATGTTTTTAGGCGCGACATGCTTCTCTTCATCAATCTCTTCTCCTTTGACATTATAACATCCTTAATACACAGAAGCCATTTGTTTCTCTTTTCTCCTTCGTTTGCCTAGCCACATGCAAACCGGCACCATCAAGTGTAGCCACATAAATTTTTGGCCTTCGAAGAAAATGGTGCTACTGTAACGATGTTCTCCAGAAACACCGTTCTAGAGACGACTATGGTTCGATACAAAGCAGTTTTGGTCAAGCCAATGTAGATATAAAAGGACAACCGAGAATGGTAGCTGTCAGTCTAGCAAGGTATTGACTCGGTGGGCTTCCTTCTCCGGTTGGAAACGTATTGACTTGTCGACTATTCCTCTCCCTGTTCAGCATGGTATAGACCTGTTTGAATAAACCTGTCCGCACTGGAGGTATTGACTTCTGTGAAATACCAGAAATCTGTTAGTGTGCGAAAGGTATTGACTTTCGCACTCTCTTGAATCTCCCGTCTCTAAGGTACTGACTTAGGTATTGACTGAGGTATTGTCTAAGGTATTGACTAAGGTATTGACTAAGGTATTGACTAAGGTATTGACTAAGGTATTGACTAAGGTATTGACTAAGGTATTGACTAAGGTATTGACTAAGGTATTGACTTCAGCGTATATCCAGAAACCCGATAGAGTGTGAAAGGTATTGACTTTCGCACTCTCCTGAATTTCCCAGCCCTATTTATTGACTTAGGGATACTCCGTTGCTTTTAGTGTACGAACGTTCAGGTATTCTTCATGTCGAAACTGCCTAGTCAGAAGACGTTACCTACGACGAACTCCCAACAACAGAAGTATTTATTTTAGGCTAGCTGTTAAATCTACATAAGCTATTGTAAATAGCAACTGTATATAGTATTTTTAAGAATAAACCATTATTTTATATTGGAATCCTGTCTATGACTGTACGACCCTACCCGGCAATACGTAACTACCCTTACGGAGGGTTACACAACAATTAAGCTAACCGTTTTGTATAATGTGGGAATATACAAACAAATATAAAACGTGAGTAAGTTTCAGTAACAACAGTCCCATGCCTTTTCACATGATGTGCGATGAGTACGATACAGTTCCAGGTACTTTTTGAAGAGAAGGTAGGAGGTGTATGAGGGCATGCTAAAAGGCAGTGATTGGGAATAGGAGAGATTGGATGGACCTGAAATTCGGGGAGGTGAACTACTTCTTGACACAGGTGTTCACTGGACATGGGTCGAGAGCGGGGTACCTCCACAACATTGGAGAAAGAGAGACTGGAGTGTGCGAGAGGTGTGAAGTGGAGGATGATGTGGGGCATGTGTTTAGATGCTAGAGGAACGAGGAAGTGCTGAAGAAGTTGGAGCGGAAACTAAGGGAGGCGGTGTATTCGGAGAACCTGGTGAGGGGACAGGAGGAATGGATGGAGGTAAGTGGCGTAGTAGAGAGTATGGTTAGGGGGAGAGAAGTACTCGATATGGCATGAGAGGTAGGAGTGAAAGTTAGGAAGACGACGGTGGGAGCGGTGAGGGACCGCCATCCGTCTCGAAGTATGCTAGGGTAGTGATTCCGAGGCGGGGGGAACGGCGAGTTTGAGGTGGGTTTGGTTGGTAGGCATCCCCTTGGGGATGGGTCCTGGAACATGAGTTTCCCATCTCGGCCCGAAAAAAAAGGTACTTTTTGAAGTAAATAATATTCTTCTTTATACAGAAAAACAAAATGACGTGCAATAATTTCGTTCAAGTGACTGACGCAGGTCGTCACAGTAATGAAACACATCGCATACAAATAGGCTCTTCTAAAGAGCTGAGAATTATTTTTCTTCATAATCCGTCTTCCTTACTCCTCAAGAGCTTATTGCGTGAACCAAGCGTATCGATTCTTGAATATAAAAAAATAATAGGGAAAAACAAAAATTCGATACTAAAACCAGAAACGTGATATAATGGAAGCGAGTCCAAATAATTACAAAGTTTCGAAAAAAAGCAGAGCCAGATTGTGGTATTCAGATTTTACCGAGATTTAACACTTTTCTTATTTTTTTATCCAGCGCCGAATAAACTTCTGTTAAGATAAAATTACATTCATTTAGAATAATCCCCAAGAAAAATGGTTCCCAAAAGAAGCCAAATTGCTTAATTAAGCTTCCCCAAATTCCAGCTTTTACGTTACTTTCACATTCTTAAAAATGTCTACTTATAATCCCAACAAGCAAGATTATTCTTTAAACGCATTACTATTATGTAAAATTGAGCGCAAGATTAATAAAAGTCTGTGCACTAAAGTCATTTTTCCGGATTATTCAGGAATTTGTTCCGAAAAATTATAATGACGGCAAGCGGTGAGAAATTTTGTATAGGGTTATATTTTTATACACATAATTTTTGTATACGTGCGTAGGTAATGCAACTTTACTACAATTTCGATGAAATTTTGAATGTGTGTTAGTGAGAGAGTATCTGAATAGTGACGATTAACAATTGTTGCCGGTGGGTGGCGTTGCAATCGCAAACCGAACTACTTATGAACGACTGATCGGATTTTGATGACATTTTATGTGTAATTTTGAGTAAGTACTTGGGTGCTTAATACTCATAATGGGTGACGATTCAATTAGGCTCACACTGAACTCCTCCCAAATGGCAGGACCGATTTAAATCGAATTGAGTGTGATACCCGACATTGAACACAGTCTACACCATCTTAGACGCGTTCCGATAACTGGATACTGAAGGTGCACTAAGCAGTTTAGTTTACATAGTAGTATTTTTCGAAAAGCGCGTCAGATAGTGTAAAGTGTTAGTGTAGTGGTGAACTGTGTTCAGTGATGATATTTTTAGTGTAGTATCTTAATTTCAAGTACTTATATAAAAATAAAGTTCACAATCGTTGCCGTAAATATAATCTTACTGTCCAATCTAGTGAATCATATTCACAGCCCTGTATAATTTATTTAAATTTACTTTAGAATTTATCGATGTCAAAATTCGTTCAAATAAAACAATTAAAACGTACGCCTGGCTTAGGCTCAACTCGTAAGCTGGTCCTCGATTCAATTTAAATTTTCTAATGATGGACAATGTGAAACTTACCCAAAAACCACTTGAGTACAGGGGGCGGGTTGCCATAGTGAGACACACACTTTATAACCGCCACTTCGCCGTGAAGGGTGGTGAGGTTATGCCCGGGCAGCACTTGGGTACCGTTGTATTCTATGCGAGGTCTCTGGGGAGGCACTGAAACGAAAACAGATAATTAGTTACTGGTAGAGGTTTGCTGCTGGACTTTCCAGACGATATATTCTCGGAATAAGGGACTGGAACAGCATTTTCATTATTAGGATAGGGAGCACTCAATAAAATTACTGTTCATTATTTCACTGCATTTCGAACAGATTTTATTATCGATATTACTCGTAAATTGTCCTGACAACCATATTTTTGCTGGTTTACATTGTAGCTGACTAAAATAATTGTGCTTTACTTAAATGTCACTACCAATACGAGTGAAAATGTTCATGATTTTCAAAATTGACGAAAATATTGGAAAAACAATTTATGAAACTTTGATACAAAGCTCCGTTCTTGTTACTTAAATAATACAGTATGTCAATTTTAAAACCTAGAATGGATTATATCTCGTAAATAAAAGGAAATGTTAAAAAATCTGAAAGGAAAACGGAGATGGCATTAATGATAATTAAGTTCCATCAACCATCTATGCCCTTTCCAATAGCATAGGTAATAATTATACAGGGCGTAACAAATCTTTAAGTTATTCTTTGACGTAAATCGTCAGTTGAAATCGGTTTAGTTTTATTAACGACCGACTTAAGGTTACCCTACAGGAAAATCAAGTGGCAGTGCGTCTGGTGATCTAGGTGACCACTCAATGGGACCTCTCCTTCCAAACCAAATTTTTGGATAATTATTATCCAACCAGTCTCTGACTGTTTCTGCATAATGGATATGTGCTCCATCTTACTAGAAGTGCAACAAATTTTCATCTAGAGCTAGATTGCCGTCATCGTCCTATTGGTTTCCTACTACTACTACTACTAATTTAGTCAGGCGAACCTTGGCCAAGAAAAGCTCAAGCCAAGATTCCGGCACTGAGGGGTCTCCAGGGGCCATAACAGGGACTCCGAAGATTCGCCTGCGTAGCACAGCCCAATGTGGACATACGAGGAGACGTTTCGTCAGCCCGGTGCACACTAGTTGGCTCCGGCGGTCAGATTTTAATCCGCTACCCGAAAACATCATAGGTAAGTTCGCTCCCGCACTGAATTTTATGAGGGGTGGTTGGGATTTTGGGATAATGACTAATATCTGGAAGGTTTCAAATCTTATGAAATTAAGTATTTTCTTTCAATTTCATTGGTTGGGATTTTTGGCTAATTATTAATAACTGGAAGAAGATTCAAATTTTGTTATGAAATTAAAGTAAGTATTTTCTTTTAATATCATTATTGTGAAAGTTTTAGTTGTTGAGTAAAGGTGAAAATATCGATCACATTGAAAAGATTTAAAAATATGAATTCCGCAGAAGTTAGTGAAATGTTAAGTGAAAAAGGAAAACCTATGTTATTAGTCAACGGTTAGGTTAGATTAGATTAGATTAGGTTATGTTAGGTTAGTTTAGGTTAGGTTAGGTTAGATATGGACATATTGGTCGCTCCAGCCGGCGGCGGCAACGGTCACATTTTAATCCCCGTCACGAGAACGCCACAGGTAGCCGGAGCGAACTAGTATAGTACATTTGGAGCGAACTAGTATAGGATTAACAAGACCAACTGACCGCGGGAGCGAACTAGTATGCACCCCGTCAGCCATGCCGCAACCACTACATAGGGGATTTTCCTCTAAACCTAGGTTACAGAGTTGTTTCCTCAGACAGCAGTGCCCTGTTAGGAGTCCTGCTAACTTTTTTAACCTACCCCTTGGTAGTTCTAGAGCAGCTCTAGCATGTCCATTAGTCCATCCCCTCAATAAGAGCTTGGACTGCCTGAGACCCTGTAGAGCCCTAGTTTATGAACAATTGAGGACACGATAATGTGGTAGTCCTGTCATTGCAGAGACTTGTCGTGTTGATGAAGTATGATCTACTTCAAATTGTCCAAGTACTTGACTTGCTTCGTATAGTACTCTTGGAGTATTCTTTTTTTTTTATTTGTCATATCTCTAGTTTCTCCAAATTTTGCAACTAAATCTCGGATATACACGTGACTTACATGTTTTCCAGGATATCTTCATTAAACACGTTAGCTGTCTTCAAACAACTTTCGTTCTAGACTCTTATGGCCGATTCCACCAACCATTTCCTAAATATATAGGGTAGGTAGGTATTACCTAACTTTATGAATTGGTTGGTGGAATAGGACATCAATATAACAAGATGGAAACTTGTATAAGGGTAAAGTGCATTTATAAATATAATATTCGCCTAAGCGCTTTTACTGGTTAAGGCATCTTCAGAGGCTTCGCCCGAAAAAGTGAAAATTAAGAATGTCATCTCTAATATACAAACTCTGATTACTTCACACCGACACCAGTTGACTGTGGATATAAAAAATACCAACTATTTTGAACTTATTACGAAAAATATGTAGAACATATTAAGGATAAACAAATCAAATCAATTCATACATCTTTATGTATAGTCCAGTAAATGAAGGGTCCCAGAAGCGATTATACCTGCCGGTCCATGAATTTTCCGTGAAGGGTAGGGTTTGACTAGTAATTGAACATCCAGAAATTTCACACACCTAATCGCCATTTTGGGGGGTATTCTCGGCCCCAAAGTTCCAAAAATTAGTTTCCCACCAATATCTCCTAAAATATGGCATTTAGAGAATTTTTATGGAGGGGAAAAATGAAGATCAAGTCATCATCTACAAAAACGATCCTCATATTTTTTGCCAAAAACTCGATACTTTTCAAGATAATAGCCCTCAAGCGGGATCCTTATGTTGAGCTCCCGCTGCGGAGTCGAAAGAGCGTGTTCTTTGCACTTAATCATGACCGGGCAAACAAATTATTCAATATCTTGGTTAAAAATGCATATTTTTCAGGATTCAAAATTCAGATGAAAGGGGAAGTCCACAGCCATTTTTATATTTTCACCACATTTATAAAATGGGTCAAGGATTTTGTAATAACTTTTTTTTCGAGTGTCGGGAAATTACTCATATTTTTCTTAATAATAGACATTTACTCTCGATTTTTTGTTATTACGGGTCCTTTAAATGTCTTTATTGATCTTAGAAATTTTTATTGGCCATCTTTCATGCCCCTCGATTTTTCAGTTGGTGTCTTCATTTCCAAATCTTTACTGTTTTTCGAGGCTGGGAATATTTTGCGAACAATCACTGTCTAAAAGTTTTCACCTTATAGGGTTGTCTTCCAAGATACGTGATTTTAAAGCTGGGAATTTTTCCTTTTTGGTTGTGCCCTCATTTTTTTTTTCTCGCGTGAAGTGGTTTTTCATAAATCCATGGAACCTCAAAATTATGGATTTTTCAACATCGGTTTTTGCGAAAAATATTATTGTTGCGAAAAAAAACCATAAGGACCATTTTTGTAGATAATGAACTACCCTACATTTTTCCTCTTCATAAAAATTCTCTAAATGCCATATTTTGGGACAAATTGACAGAAAACCAATTTTTGGAACTTTGCGGCCGGGAATACCCCTCCAAAATGGCGATGAGGTGTGTGAAATTTCTGGATGTCAAACCCTACCCTTCACGAAAAATTCATGGACCGGCTTTTCATCCTTCATTTACTGGACTAGTAAGAAATAAATTGAATGTAAATAAAATCTTGTATATTATACGTGCCATATCTGTATTTTTCTGCCATTGACTATTTACAAAGTTATTGCAGTTGTTTCGATGTTATAAAGATAATTCTTACTCAATCTTCAATAAAAATTTTACTCTGACAACATTCTTCAGTCAAATGATAGATACTAACATTAAATAATAATGAAATTTATTGAGTCATTATTTTTAAACCTGTTCAATTTTTTTCCTCTTTACCGAGATTATTTCCTTGGAAGATGAAAAATTAAAACATCTAAAGTTGTGTCCCTCATAAAAAGTTTTTAATAAAAGAAATTCAAAGTTTAAATCTCATTTAAGTCATCTGATGAAAAGTCCGCTTTGTAAACATACGTGATTTATTCTTCTACGTCTTTTGTACTACTTTTCTACAAGTTTTAAAAGTGGACAATAACTCCGACTAACTTTGATGAGTAGATTTGAAAAGTTTTACAATGGTTTCACACAGTAAAAAATATTTCATCCGTCGGTGGAATTAAATCAGTTTGCCGTCGTTTTCGATTCTATGTTCTCATGGCTTAAGGTACGTTTCCATTGAAGTTGATATACTTTAACACATTTTCTTTTGTCTGATAACGTTTCTAGTTCAAATTTTCTCATTAGAATTGTGTCTCAGGATGTATATGTATATTTATATGTATTGGGGTGACATTCACTGATACCTAAATGATCTATTGTGTCCCATTACTTCTACTTACTTCCTGAGAAAAGTGTCAGAGACTAGTAACTCCTTTAGCCCTATTTCTTGGATGAATTTTAGGATATCTGAGGCTTTAACTTAGGTAAATGTCCCTCTTCTATCTAGTAATCTCCTAGGTGTTGTGCAATAGGATTCTGAATTGCTGTGCAATTCGCAAGTATGTGGATGTAGGTTTCTTCTTCAATGCCACATAATCTACATTCTTCTTCCTTCACTATTTTGAGCTTTTTTAGGTGCCCATACAAGCGACAATGACTCGTTAGGATCCCTGTTAAAACTCCTAGTGTAGTTTTACTTTGACTTATCCTTTTGTAGTTGTAATCGCCCAGAAGAATCTTCGATTGTCTAAGCATGACTAGATCTTTCCAATGGACAGATCTTCTCTTTTTTTCGGCTTTCCTTATGTCTTCCAATATTACATTGGGGCTGATACCGCAGAAGGGTTCCAGCCCCCAAAAGGGTGTTTCAGTCCCCCTCTTTGCTAGTTCATCGGCTATTTCATTTCCTTCTATTCCAGTGTGTCCCGGAATCCACAGTAAATTGACTATATTGTTAATTTGTTAATTGAGTTTGCCTAGGCATTCTCACACTATTTTGGAACTGATTACACAAGTGCTCAGTGCTTTGATGGGTTCTTGACTATCCGACAATATTAAAATTTTTGCCTTCTATATCCCTCATCAATATTGAACTGGGCCCAGTTTCTTATTGCGTAAATTTCCGATTGAAAGACACTTGGGGTTTTCCCAAGATTTCAAAGTGTTTGGTTCCTGGACCGTACACTATCCCAGTTCTTTTTGAAGCTTGCTTCTTATTGCACGACTTTTGGGAAGGCCAGTGAACTCGTGAAACGTGTAATGTTACGAAAAAGCGTTCGTCACGCAACAGAGTTGCCCGATTTCTGAATAATCCACTAATCCAATGAAATTTAAATTGAAGCTTGCTTCTTATTGCAAGACATAGGACGTTTGGGAAGGCAAGTGAACTCGTGAAACGTGTGATGTTACGAAAAAGCGTTCGTCACGCTATGACGTATTCTTCGTCTCTTTCTCGGCCGCCCGCTGCGCTAACTCTCTCACCTCTCTTCCTCAGCCGCCTTCTTCTTCTCTGTTTCGTAGGCTACACAGCGGCACGCCTCTCTCTCGGTCTCTCTCTCTCTCATATACGCCGGCACGAGGGATTCCCAAACGGTCGGGAGAGAGAGAAGAGAAAGAAGAAAGAGAAAGAAGAAAGAGAAGAGAGAGAAGAGAGAGAAGAGAGAGAAGAGAGAGAAGAGAGAGAAGAGAGCCAAATATGTTAAAAATTTTGGAATATGGTCAAAAATTGTCAAAAATTTGGAAAGATGGTCAATAATTGTCACAAACTGTCAAAATTTTGAAAAAATGGTTAATAATTGCCAAATATTATCAAAAATTGTCAAAAATTTGGAAAAATGGTCAATAATTGTCAAAAACTGTCAAAATTTTGGAAAAATGGTCAATAATTATGAAAGACTCTCAAAAATGGTCAATAATTGTTAAAAATGGTCAAAATTTTCGAAAAATTGTCAAAAATGGTCAAAAATTGTCAAAAATTATCAAAAATTGATAAATATTTAAAAAAATGGTCAAAAATAGTCAATAATTGTTAAAATTTTGAAAAATGATCAAAAATTGTTAAATATTTTAAAAAATTTACAACAAAATTGTCAAAATTTTTGAAAGTTGTCAAAAATGGTCAATAATTGTCAGAAACTGTCAAAAATGGTCAATAGTTGTTAAAATTTTGAGATATGGTCAAAAATTGTTAAAATTTTGGAAAAATTATCAATAAATATAAAAAATTGTCAATAATTATAAAAAATTGTCAAAAATGGTCGATAATTGTTGAAAATTGTCAAAAATGATGAATAATTGTTAAAATTTTGAAAAATGGTCAAAAATTGTCAAAATTTTGAAAAAATGGTCAATAATTATAAAAAACTGTCAAAAATGGCCAATAATTGTTAAAAATTGTCAAAATTTTTGAAAAATTGTCAGAAATGGTCAATTATTGTCAGAACCTGTCAAAAATGCTCAAAAATTGTCAAAAATGGTCGAAATTTTTTAGAAAATTTCAAAAATGATCAATAATTGTCAGAAACTGTCCAAAGTAGTGAATAATCGTTAAAATTTTGAAAAATGGTCAAAAATTGTTAAAATTTTGAAAAAATGGTCAATAATTATTAAAAACTGTCGAAAATGGTCAATAATTATTGAAAATTGTCAAAATTTTTGAAAAATTGTCAGAAATGGTCAATAATTGCCAGAACCTGTCAAAAATGCTCAAAAATGGTCAAAAATTTTTAAAAAATTTTAAAAATGATCAATAATTGTCAGAAACTGTCAAAAATGGTGAATAATTGTTAAAATTTTTAAAAATGGTCAAAAATTGTCAAAATTTTGGAAAAATGGTCAATAATGGTCAATAATTGTTGAAAATTGTCAAAATTTTTGAAAAATTGTCAGAAATGGTCAATAGTTGTCAGAACCTGTCAAAAGTGCTCAAAAATTGTCAAAAATGGTGAATAATTGTTAAAATTTGGAAAAATGGTCAAAAATTGTCAAAATTTTGAAAAAATGGTCAATAATTATAAAAAACTGTCAAAAATGGTCAATAATTGTTAAAAATTGTCTAAAATGGTCAATAATTGTTAAAATTTGAAAAAATCGTCAAGAATTGTCAAAAATGGTCAAAATTTTCGAAAAATTGTCAAAAATTGTCAAAATTTTGGAAAAATGGTCAAAAATTGTCAAAATTTTGAAAAAATGGTCAATAATTATAAAAAATTGTCAAAAATGGTCAATAATTGTGAGAACCTGTCAAAAATGCTCAAAAATTGTCAGAAATGGCCAAAAAATTTTGAAAAATTTCAAAAATGATCAATAATTGTCAAAACTGTTAAAATTGGTCAATAATTGTCAAAAATTGCCAAAATTTTTGCAAAATGGTCAACATTTTCGAAAAATGGTCAAAAATTGTTAAAATTTTGAAAAAATAGTCAATAAATGTTAATAATTGTCAAAAATGGTCGATAATTGTTGAAAATTGTCAAAAATGATGAATAATTGTTAAAATTTTGAAAAATGGTCAAAAATTGTCAAAATTTTGAAAAAATGGTCAATAATTATAAAAAACTGTCAAAAATGGCCAATAATTGTTAAAAATTGTCAAAATATTTGAAAAATTGTCAGAAATGGTCAATTATTGTCAGAACCTGTCAAAAATGCTTAAAAATTGTCAAAAATGGTCGAAATTTTTTAGAAAATTTCAAAAATGATCAATAATTGTCAGAAACTGTCCAAAGTAGTGAATAATCGTTAAAATTTTGAAAAATGGTCAAAAATTGTTAAAATTTTGAAAAAATGGTCAATAATTATTAAAAACTGTCGAAAATGGTCAATAATTATTAAAAATTGTCAAAATTTTTGAAAAATTGTCAGAAATGGTCAATAATTGCCAGAACCTGTCAAAAATGCTCAAAAATGGTCAAAAATTTTTAAAAAATTTTAAAAATGATCAATAATTGTCAGAAACTGTCAAAAATGGTGAATAATTGTTAAAATTTTTAAAAATGGTCAAAAATTGTCAAAATTTTGGAAAAATTGTCAAAATTTTTGAAAAATTGTCAAAATTTTTGAAAAATTGTCAGAAATGGTCAATAGTTGTCAGAACCTGTCAAAAGTGCTCAAAAATTGTCAAAAATGGTGAATAATTGTTAAAATTTTGAAAAATGGTCAAAAATTGTCAAAATTTTGAAAAAATGGTCAATAATTATAAAAAACTGTCAAAAATGGTCAATAATTGTTAAAAATTGTCTAAAATGGTCAATAATTGTTAAAATTTGAAAAAATCGTCAAGAATTGTCAAAAATGGTCAAAATTTTCGAAAAATTGTCAAAAATTGTCAAAATTTTGGAAAAATGGTCAAAAATTGTCAAAATTTTGAAAAAATGGTCAATAATTATAAAAAATTGTCAAAAATGGTCAATAATTGTGAGAACCTTTCAAAAATGCTCAAAAATTGTCAGAAATGGCCAAAAAATTTTGAAAAATTTCAAAAATGATCAATAATTGTCAAAACTGTCAAAATTGGTCAATAATTGTCAAAAATTGCCAAAATTTTTGCAAAATGGTCAACATTTTCGAAAAATGGTCAAAAATTGTTAAAATTTTGAAAAAATAGTCAATAAATGTTAATAATTGTCAGAACCTGTCAAGAATGCTCAAAAATGATCAATAATTGTGAAAACTGTCAAAATTAGTCAATAATTGTCAAAATTAGTCAATAATTGTCAAAAATGGTCAATAATTGTTAAAAGATTAAAAAATAGTCAATGATTGTCAAAATTTTTGAAAAATGGTCAAAAATTCACGCTAAATGGTCAATAATTGTCAAAATTTTTGAAAAATGGTAAAAAATTCACGAAAAATGGTCATTCTATTGTACATAAAAAGCAAGCTTCTTTCGCTCATTTTTTTATTGCTTTTTAGCCGTCTGTGTACCATTGAATGGCATTCTTTCCAAGTCTGGTAATGGTATTTGGATTCCATTACTTCTAGTTGCTTAATTCCGTAACGAATTTCTTTGAAACGTCATACTTTTTCATCATACCATCTTGTGGAATTTCCCAGGTTTTCTAATTTCTAAGAAGTAAGGAGGTGTTTTTTTTTCAGGATGGAAAAATTTTCAGTAGTTGAAATGAAAATGTGTTGTTAATATTTTGCAATTTTCACACCCAGTTTATTATAGCGTAGTATAAAAAGGAGACTAATCGCAATAAATCATGATTTCATTAATTTATAAAACATGACTGGTTATCAAGAGATATTATCCATAAGTAACAATGATTCTTTTTGTTTTTAGCAATTACTGGAAGATTATCCTGAGTATTTCATTGTGGGCGCTGACAATGTCGGCTTGAAGCAAATACAGTAAATCCATATATCATTGCGGGGTAGCGCTGTGGTCCTTGTGGGAAAAAATACTATGATGCGTAAAGCTATCAAAGGTCATTTTGAACGCAACCCTTCCTTGGAAAAGATCGTGCCTCACATCAAAGGATCTGGTTGAAATCAGAGACAAACTGTTGGAGAACAAAGTTAAAGCTCCTGCAAGAGCTGGTGCAATGGCTCCTTTGCCTGTAATCATTCCCGCACAAAACACCGGACTGGGTCCTGAAAAAACATCTTTCTTACAGGCTTTGAGTATCCCAACTAAAATCTCGAAAGGTACTATTGAAATTATCAACGATGTCCACATCTTGAAACCTGGAGACAAAGTCGGAGCTTCTGAAGCCACTTTACTTAACTTGTTAAACATTTCTCTCTTCTCGTATGGTCTTCAAGTAGAACAAGTTTATTATTCGGGTACAGTCTTTGCTCCCGCTATATTGGACATTGAATCTGAGGATTTGAGAGAAACATTCTTGGCTGGAGTTGCCAATTTGGCTGCTGTATGTTTAACCATTGGCTATCCAACTATCGCTTCTGTTTCACACAGCATTGCTAATGGACTCAAGAACTTGTCGGCTATTGCTGATGTTACAGATGTCGACTTTGTCCTCATTTTTTATAGCACAGTTTTATGGAATCACAGGTAAATCTTAATAGCACATCATTAATCAGTAGCCAAGAGTTTGTAAGATGAAAAGTTTCGCTTTAATATTCAATTTTGAAACTGCAAACTGCCACCTCCACATTGCTCTACTCTGGTAATGTACCATTTTTGTAAAATTCTCCTGCTATCGAAGGCAAGCAAATACAAACATGTAAAGGTGCGTACAGTCATGACGTGACAAGGGGGAGACATGCACGCGATACTCCTGATTTTCTAATTGTGTACAGAAAGCGCGAGACATCTGAGCAGTTGCTGAGATGGGAGCGTGAAGTGAAGATTTTTGCTTGGCGTGTCTCAAAAATCGAAAAATCGATCACAGCAGTGATCAACAAGACACTCGCTTCATATCATGTACGCACCTTTGGCAGACAGGCAGCAGTCAATGCAATCTCGAGCCAAAAAGTGACGTTTAGACTACTATGAGCTTACCTCGAATAGCTGAAAAAGTTAACTGAACGAAAAGATGTCGAACTGACTTTGGTATCAACTTACCAAGGTATCAAGAGCAATGAAAAAGCTGACTAACTTGCATAAATAGGGTGAGAGGATACACAGCCTGAACCAAAACAAATTCTTGGTATACCAAAAACCGTGGTATGAGGAGTATGTGAAGAAAAGAGCAATATACAAATTATTGGGTGAACATCCCAAGACAAATTCCTTGGAAAATCTTCATATAAAAACATTATATGGAATGTACAGCGGACTTGCCCAACTTAGGAATATAACATGTTTCATGTACTTTTGCAATTTATTCGACTGGGTCTTTTTTTGAAGAGTTTTAAGATCCGAATAGAATGACACCTTGATCTCAATTTTCAGTAACTGCAGACGGAAATTTGTACAAATGGTACATATTAACTAGAGTATAAACAGAGATTTATGTATATACAATACTCAATTTTTTGCACCTGTACTTATCTCTGGTTCATACCGGACAATATTCGTTTTCTTGCTAACGATGGTGAACATAAAATCTCTTTTATTTCTGCACTACCTGCCATAATTCTTACCATTATCAGGTAATTCACAGAGTTCTCCCAAAACTTGTTAAAATAAATTATTAAAGGACGAGTCTTATAACGTACAAAGATTAAAGTTAAAATTGTTCTTCGGAGAAGCAAACAACAATTTATTTCTTATTCTGTTAAAAGTTCGTTAGATTTATTAATTAAGTTTTAAGAAAAGCTTTCTCAGTATCGGTACTTTAAACCTTTTGGACTTATAATACGCAAACTTTACAATGAAACTTAAGATTAGACCTGGTAGTCCGTGCGGGTTGTATGCGGAGCAGCGAGTAGAATAATTAAGAAAATTAAAAACGATCATGAAAAGTGCTGAGCGTGTTGAAAATTTTCAAAACTTAAAACTGGTAAAAAGTATTAAAATCGGATTGAAAACTTCTCTTTTATGAAATTTTCAAAGTAAAAGAAAACGATTCGATATTTTCCTGTTTCTTTTAAAATAATTGGAACTAAATAGGTATAATCTTATGGCAAAAAGGAACCAGCCACCTTTTGTAAGAAGTAGCAGCCTGTTAAATTCGCAGAAAAAGGATTAAAATTCAGTTTGTGTTGTTTATCACAATCATTGTAAAGTTTATTTAGCCGAAAAGTTGAGATAGTGGGGTTAGATAGTATGATATCAGTGCAGCGCTCATGCGATTAAAATGGTATCCCTTCAGTGGCGGCTCGTGGTAAAAATTTTAAGGTGTTCTGCAATTTTTGAAAAAAAGTTTACCTTGTAAAGGGGTTGTCTCCCATCGATTTTATCGTCCTTTTTCCGCCTTCCAAGTTAAAATATTGGATTTCTGGAACGATTGTCAATTGCCACACAAGAAAAATAAGTCACGCACTAATCCCACGAAATATTCCCGGATTCTCGGAAGTATATCACACTCATTATGTCCCGGAAGAGCCAATTCAAAAGCTCCACAAAATTTAACACAATTAATAAATTTTGTTAAAATATATCGATTCTTCGACACGTTTTCATTATGTTTCGGTATATTTAAGCAAGGAGCCGAATCTAATTGAGTCATAATATTAGTTGACCCTAGTAACGCAAATTCCATACTCAAGATGGCTTTTAGAATTTTCGTGTTTTTATTTTCAAACTCAAATGCTCTAGATCCGTGACGCCTATTTCCGTCCAAGCTTTATCGCCACCAAAAAGTAAGCAGAGAAAACAATATAAAGCATTTTTTGTTACATCCATAAATCCATTCGTTTTTTGAATAAATATCTCTACTAAATTTACGTGTATAACTTTTACCTCTACTTTTTTCAAAAGTGATATCTAGTAATGACCTACCTTTTGCTTTTAATTCTATCTTTTCTTCCTATGAATATTCAAAAAATCTCTTTACATTAATTAAATTGAAGACCACCTCCATAGTTCACAGTTTATATAATAATTCTCAACAAAATACACAGAAACGAAAACACCTGTACCGTATGCCTTGATGCGCTGGACTAAATGCAGCGATTAGGGATGGCGATCTGAAATCCATTAATCGAAGAATCGATTCCTCGGACAAAATAAATCGATATGTTGTACTGAATCGATTCAGTGAATCGATATTTCACCCTTGAAAATCGACATTCGGATTTTTCTAGTTTGGTTTTCGGAACTATAAGCTATATTATCTATTTTCTTAACTTTTTAATGTAACAAATACATTTAGAAAATAAATGTCTTCTTTTATATCTGATCTGATACTTTGATATGGTAATAAAAATAATTGTTATTATCGAATTCCCTGAACTAAAAAATCCCTGATTTTACTGATAAGAGATCCCAGAGATTGTTTATTATGGTATCTTTCTTGTTTTTCTTAAAATGGATTTATATTTACATTGTAAATACAAACTTGGAAAAAATCCATTCTTTAGAAATCGATCTTTTAGATATCGATTTTTTTATGAATCGATTCATCAGGTTACGATTCGAATCGATTTAAAAATCGATCTTTTTTGGAAAGAATCGCCATTCCTAGCAGCGATTTTGAGAGGGAAAATCACGCATGATCACGGCTTAGTTTTTAGACAGTCAAGGGGGAGAAATGTGCAGCGCGTGTGTTTTAAAGTGCTCGTAGAGCACGTTGGTATTGCCCAGCTATATAAAATATCAACGATCGCGCGAAATAGGTTCGTTATTCCACTGGTGGACTTTATTTACGCTTGTTTGTTATTTCAGATGTGGCTTCAGTGTTCAGAGGCTTGTTTTTTTTATCATTATGACAATGCGAATGCCTTACAAAATATATTATAAATTTTATATTTGATAAAAGGAAATATTTTAGTTAATTAGAAGATTTCTTGGGAGCTCTGCAGCACTGCAGCGCTTATGTACTAGCCGCCACTGTATCTCTTTGAATTAAAATCAGAATTTTGTTTGTGTTCATAATATAATTACTATGACTGAAGCCTTTTGTTGATATGTTCATGGCAGTAGCAAATTTAATTGAAGTTCAATGGTTGATGCGGCAATTTTTTGTTAAATATAACTTTTTGAAGTCATGAATGCAACAATTAACTTTTTTAAACATTTTTAAAGAAACACATCTTGTTAAGATTAACGGTTTAAGATATACGGGCAATTTTATGTCACACTTTTTTTTTGAATGTATTAGTAAATTATTAGCCTTTTACATTGTTTATGTATAAAAAACTTCAATAAAAACGAACATTCATTCAACACAACCCTGAAAAATAAATAACTACATTCCATTAATAGATTAAAAACAGATCAAAAAGTCATAGTGGTTTACTAAGAATGTTATAAATGAAGCTGTGAAAATTATGAAAGGATATTGATAATTTTTTCATTAAATAGTGGAATTAATTAGAAACAGTTAGTTTCATTTATAACATTAATATGAGTAGATTCCACAAAGTAAGGGTCCAAACAAAAAATTAAATGGTTTAATAAGGCTACAACAAATGTTCAATATGAGCAAATAGGCTATTTACACATTCTTTGCGAATTTCATAATGTTGTCATTATATTGCTGTATCGTTTCTTCAATACATTTATCATTTTCTGGACGCTGTCGATCTTGTACGGTGCACACGAATTCCCGCCAGGTTTCTTAATGACTAATATAATACACATGAGTTCCCGTCCGACACTTGCAGGTATCTTAATCCCGCAATCCAATTGCCGTCCAGTTTACTTAATCCGCTTCCAGGTAAACTGAATAGTTCTAAAAATTCCAGTAAATCGTAATCCTGAATTCGAATGAAAAAGTTGAATGGCCTATTGAGGTGGCTAGGGGGTGTGTCAGTACTAATTACTATGAATATATCTTTCTCTTTTTTGGAAACATATACAGATTGCGAAAACGTTTAATAGGTCATATGACTTAAAGAAGTACGACAAGGATAATAAGAACAACACTACTTGAAAGAAAGAGACAAGGAATTGTTCTCTGTGTGAAACTCACAATTAGATCAGTCCCCTCTACCAAAACAGGTGGGCGTGTGTTAATTGCCCTTCTTACTTTTAACCGTTGTGATGCCAAATGTACTTATCTGTAAAAGTTATTCCCAATTTTTATACTTGTCGTACTTGTGTAAATTGTATGACCTATTCAACTTTTTCGCAATCTGTATATTAAGTTGTCGTTTTCGAATATACATATTTCCGAACGTTTGTTGTCGTACGCTATAGTGATACACAAAATGCTTGAAGTAATACTAAGTGAAAAGGTTAAACCCCTTCTGGTACTGAACAGTTTCAAATTCTACAAATATCGTTTATTAAAGTCTTCTGGTGAAGTATCTTGGAGTTGTGTGAACAAAGATGTTCGCGCTAAGGTGTATACCATTGGAGGAGAAGAAAATTTGGTGTTTTCTAAAGCTGTCGGTGGACATGAGTACGACAGTGTGGACCAGCAACTTTCAATCCGCCAGAAGTTAAGTAACGGACTAAAAAGGAACATGGAAGATAGTGTCTATGAAAGTCCTTCGAAAATGGTTCACATGGAGTTGGATCGGCAAAATATAATGCTGGAAACGCTTACAAGCCGAAATATGACATATATATTATATATAAGGAATAATTTGGGTAGAGCAATAAGAAGAAAATTTCCAAAATTACCCACATCTACTGGAGTATTGCAAGAATGTTTGAATCTACTCAACATTGTCAGTGCCAAAAATGAACATAGAACACGAAATAGTAGTTTTAGCATTTCCAAGTAACGTGTCATTTATGTGCCAACACTCAAAATTCTATATGGATGGGACGCCCAAAATATTGTACTCAGTTGTTCACAATTCATGTTTATAAGAACGCTACATATATTCAGGTGGCTTTCTGTCTATTGAAATCGACATATATGTAATATTATTGGATCTTATTGTTACTGAAAGGAGGTTTTAAATACCCCCACATGTTCTAGAACCCACAAGGTGCTGGCAAAGGAAGGTACTGTGAATAAAGAGGGGTTTCTAAAAAAGGACGACGATACACATACACAACATTTGAGGAAAGTATGTCAATGCTAATCAAGGCAGACTTTCCGGCCGCAACAATTCTGAATGACCCTGTAGCGGTGGATAGTTCGCAAAGCAAGCCAAAACGGCCAAAAGCCTCGGACTGGAAACTGGCCACAAAAATAACAACGCCAAATGGAATAAGGTGAGCCATAAACAAATTTCAACGATTTAAATACCCAGGGGAGGATGGAATATACCCCATCCTACTCCAAAGGGGACAGGAAATATTGATTCTACATCTATGTAGGATATTCAAGGCTTGTATAGCTACGGAGTGGCAAAAGGGGAGAGTCATTTATATACCCAAGGTAGGGAGATTCCAATCAGTCTAGTGTCCTTCCTGCTTACAACGTTGGAGAGGCTGATAGACAGATACATTAGAGATGAGGTTTTATCAACAAACCCTCTCAACGAGCGACAATACGCGTATCAGCTAGGCAAGTCAACAGACTTAGCACTGGATGATCTCAACAGGCTACTAACAGAATTCCTAGAGGACAAAGAGATAGCCATGTAACTTTTGTAGACAATGGGGGTGCTTTCAATAATGCATCTTCACACAGCAGGAGCAGGCAGGGGTTGCCCGCAAGGAGGGGTGTTATCACCACTTCTGTGGGCTATCCTAGTAAACGAACTACTGAAGAGGCTGACATCCAAAGGCATGTATTGCTTATGGTATGCCGATGATCTCGCGATTATTGTAAAAGGCAAATTTGCAGGTCTAGTCTCGGAGCAGGCACAAACTGCCCTAAACATTATCAACAAATGGTGCCAAGAGGAGGAACTAACTGTAAACCACGATATTTGTTTTCACGAAGAAGAAAGTACCGAGAGGACTGAAGTCACCAGTTCTTAATAGGGTGGAAATTCCAATTGCCCAAGAGGCAAAATACTTGGGAGTCATATTTGACCACAAGATGACATGGAATCAACACCTACAGAAAATAGTACAAAAAGGTACGATAGCCCTCAATTTGTGCAGAAGGATGTGCGGAAAGAGCTGGAGGATACAACCAAAAATGATCATATGGCTATATACAAGAGTCATCAGACCCATGATAGCATATGGTTCGGTGGTATGGTGGCCGAAGACTCGGCAGGCGGGAGCGATCCAAAAGCTGAGTGGCATCCAAAGGCAAGCCTGCCTGGCTGCCACGGGAGCCATGAGGACAACCCCAACAGCCGCACTAGAAGTCTTGCTGAACCTGCCGCCACTCCATGTCTACATACAAGGTGAAGCCAGGTCAATCACTAGTAGACTGACCAGAGGGCAAGCACCCATTAGTAGGCTACACGGTAAGGTGTGAAGCTATACAATGAGTTGGATATCGACCCCATAATGGGAATGCCATCGGAAGAGATGATTCCCAAGTATAGCTCCGGAAAAACCTCAAAACAGTCATAACAGGCAGAGAGGCATGGAAGGAAGGACCTCCAATTAATGCAGAAATGGCCTGCTACACAGATGGCTCAAAAACCGAGGAAGGTGTAGGAGCAGGAATATATATATGTATATATATATATATATTGTTAGGGTGTACAATAATTCAATGTGTGGTGATTTAATTTTATTGAATAGTATTATATACCACATGTATCAGTATCAACCAGAACTTCAAATCAAACAAATTTTATATTTAAGTTGTATTTATTGATCTGAAATATTAGAAATTTAACATTATATCACATGCACGTGTATCTCAGGGTATATCTTGGGTAAAGTGAGTTGTCTAAATTTAAGGAGTAAAATTTGAAATGTAATAACCTTTAACGTCAAAATTAAATTAATGTTAATTAAATAACTATCTCCAGATTGCAATCCGTGGATGGTCTCCTAGCCTATTACAACCTATATTAAAATAAAATTAACACAATTCCGCACAAACAAAATAAATCTCTCAATATCTTGTCGAAACACCGCCGGTAGCTGTATTATCTAAATAGAAAACGACTTGTTCTCTGAAGCGAAGAAATTCTGCGTTGCGCAAAGGAAAAATTACTGGTAAACGTCTCGAACCTCGATCTTGTTTACAAGCAGCCGTTAGGTACAAGTTTTAGTATAAAATGATTTACATTACCATCGTTTATTGGTGTATGATCTCTCTTAATCTTGAGCTTGAACAACCTTTACTGGATTCAAATCGAAGGTAAGTTGTGTAAGATATTTCGAACTCACTATTTCTTTCTTTTATCAGTTTTTATTTAAAGTCTTCGTACATTTAAACTTGTAACGTAAATTACTTTTTTTTCGTCTCCCCTTTAGTTACTGATCACCTAACAAACTTCCTTCCCGTTGCTAACGAACATCCTTTTTTTTCTTCTTTATTTATTATAGAAATTACTAATTTTTGTTGAAATCCAGTTACTGACAGTTCATATTATTTAATCAAATAAAAATGTCCATAACTACCAATGTTCTTGTACTGACATTTTCCAATATCAACTTTATCAGTTAATTTATACAGGATACATAAAAATGATGGACATAACATAAGATTCCCATGTACATATGATATAATAATTTCTAAAAGTATCCATTTGATTTCATTTATGATCATCTCAATTTCAGTACAATATATATATATATATATATATATATATATATATATATATATATATATATATATATATATATATATATATATATATATATATATATATATATATATATATATATATATATATATAGCCAAGCCAAAGATAAGAGTCTCACTGAGCTTAGGTAAACATGTGACGATATTCAAGGTAGAAGTTGCAGCAATACAGCACTGTGCAGGTGAGCTATTGAGGCAAGAGTTTGAGGAAAAGACCATTGCCATATACTCCGACAGCCAGGCGGCTATAAAAGCAATCAGCTCCATGCAGATAAATTTCAAACTTGTTTGGCACTGCTTGGAGACGCTACAAGAGCTGGACAGTCGTAATAGTCTGTCTGTAGCCTGAGTACCAGGCCACTCATATCACAAGGGCAATGAAGAAGAAGACTCACTAGCCCGAGAAGGGGCACTTTGTGCTCCCATTGGCCCTGTGGCTTAGCGAAAGCGCTGCAAAAAAGGAATAGCAGCACTTAGATAAAAAATCAGTCTCGAGAATGGTAGAACAAGGCGCCAAAAATTAGGCAGGCCAAAGAGTTCATCAAGGAGCCCTCGCCAAAATTCACGGAGTATCTACTGAGCCAGAATATGAAAACAATCAGGATCCTGGTTGGGCTCCTGACAGGGCATTGTAGACTTAACAAACACATAACAGCCACGGATTGGCAGAAACAACCATATGTAGGTTTTGCCAAGAAGATGAGGAAACCCCAGTACACATACTGTGCTACTGCGTACTAGGCTGAGGTTTTCAACGATAGGGGAGGAAAAACCACAACCTTTCCAATATATGGAGGACCCGAGGTTTGCCATCCGTCTAGTAATAAGGACGGGTCTAGACAAGGAACTATAGAATAACAGGAGGGCGTACACAATAGATCTGCAAAGGTCGTGGTGGAGAGGCACTTAGAAGCACTTAGAAGCACTTAAGCCCCATATTTATCTTATCTTACTAAAAGTCACGAACTTGGAAGTGAATTTTTGCCAGAAATGATAGTTATAGACTCTGAACAAGCGATTCACTCCAGTGTTGAGAAAATCTCTCCAAATCGAAGGTTATTGGATGTAGATTTCACCTGTCACAAGCGTGGTAGAGAAGAATAGGACAGTTGGGGTTATCAACTAAATACAAAGATGGCACGATATTGGAAAATGGCTACACTATGTATGGTTTGGCAAGTCTATCTGAAGCTACGCGGCATCGGTAAGAGGCGAGGAAACATGGCCGATATCTGTCATAAACGTACCAATGTCGTATGGTACCCATTTTATAAAAGTATTAAAAATAATAATTATTATTATATAATAAGTATATCTATATAGAAACTGATTTATGCTTTGCTTTAAAGGTAAGGTATTTTTCAAAACACGGTATTTGTTAAAAACAAATAATGTTAAAAATCGTACTTGAATTCAATATGGATACGAAATAATAAGATACCAAGTAAAACTGAAAATATGAAGGTAAATTCTGACAATTTAAACGCCACTGGCTAATCAATGTCAGTCAACTGTCGTAGTGAGAGGGAAGAACACACGCACACGCTTGCCAATAGTAAGTCAGGTGGTTACTTAGCAACTGTGGTTTGATAAATATTCACCAATTGAGTTAGTCGGAGGGCGTGGTAATTATGATTTTCGCACGACGTTGCCGGCTTGAAGAAAACCCATAACATATTTGGAAAAGTGTTCATCTTTTAATATTCAGAAATTGAAAAAATATTGTTAATAGACAAAATCCAATGAAACAAGCACATTAAAGAACTAACGTTCAATCATTATCGTCATATTGTTAATAATGAAAAGTACATTTTCTAATTATTATCACTACATACTTAGCATTTTAGGTTTTTCATAGTTGAACGTGGCAATATCGAATGTTTTCGACCGCATTCCTTTCACAGCTTCAGTTATGTTTGCCAAACTATATATGGATTAACCTTCTAGCCGCATACGGATGTAGGTGATACATTTTCATTCGAACTGGCGGAAGACAAACCCGTAGATGGAAGAGTTACGCTGTTCGCAGACTATCTGACAGAGAACTACATAGCTGAAGATTCCAAGTTTCCACCCGAGATTTGGGCAGCAAATACATCAGACACTTCACGCACCACAAACGCATGTGAAATTTTTCACTCGAAGTTTAGACAGTGTTGCCCTATAAACCACCCAAATGTGTAGGTTTTTATTGAAGCCATTAAAGGTATGGCAAATCAGGAGACATGCGATATAATCGGAAAGATATAGAACTCAATATAAAATTGATTAATGAAAAAATTGTTCAATTTAAAAATAAAAAAATCTGCCATATATCAGATAATTTACCGCAATTACCATAAACACCTTTTGGACAGGTCAGTTTTCACCCTGACGGGAACTCGTGTGACGGGTTAACGTACTCTTATTATGAAACACCAAACAATTATAATTTGCTGCGCAGACTTAATATGTTCATAACAGTTAGGACCTTGTTTCGGGAACAAACCTATTGTTTGTTTTTATTTTCGTCTTGATAAATTAGTTAGTCTATATTTTTAAAACGTAAGATAATATGAAGCGAATTACTTAGTTGTGAAGTTTTTCAATAATTACTATACACACGGCATCTGAAATAAAAAATTTTCTCTCGGATAAAACGTACCTATTCGTGTGAAATGCTCGTAATTAAAACTTTCTGTTTTGTAAGTGAATAAATTTTTGTTTTCGTATGTGATTTGTTTTTGTGTTGTATTTTTTTTGGTGCTGTGCTTTTACGATTTGTATTTAGGTTAGGATTTGATTAAATTTATGTACTATAAATATAATATGCTTACATAGTTGTAACAAAAATGTGAAAAAAACCAGACGAAAAATCTTCATTTAGTGTGGAAAGTTCAATATTTCTATATTTAAAAACTAAAAACAAAATTCAAAAATTAATCAAATAAAAAAAAATTATCATTATGTAACTTTCTATTGTTTTAGGTATACTATTTTCACTTTGTTCTTGAATAATGTACCATCTTCATTGTTACAATAAATATACTATATTATTAGGGTTAGGTAATGATAAGTTTTATTTTAAATGTATTTCGATTTCTTGCGTAAAATAGTAGTTGATATTCTTTATATTATATGTTTTATTTCCTACGTCTTCGGTTTTAGTGATAGAGGTCAATTTCGATAACAAAAATGTTGATATTTCTGTTCTTTCCTCGAAACTTATTTACAGAAACAGAATCTTAATTAGTGATATATAATCGGGGGTAATATAACAAGACCTCATTTATGAGCGAATACATTTTCCGATTTTTCCGCAAATAGTTTTGTTTTTTGTACGACATAAAATGGCCCGTATCTCTTAAATCGTTAATTTTATCGAGATGTCACAAGAGGACAATTTTCTTTAAAAATGGTTAAAAAAGTTAAATTTTGCATTTATAACTGGAAAAAGTAATATTTAACCAAAAATTGCCGAACCAACCATTAAACTTAGTCCGTAACTGAAGTGTAGTGTAGACTACCATAATTATTTTTAGTCTCTATCATATCCTAAGATTTTCGTACGAAGTCCAGGAACACCCTGTATACCGTGTCAGTGAATAAGTTGGTCATTAGGTTTTATCTGGAGATCGAATTTACAAAAATGTGTCGAGATAATAATGGCAGCAAAACAATAACAACAGAACACAAATACTACATCTATCGTATCCCGCAACTTACAGTTGAGCGAAATCATACTACATGACGTCAGTTGGTTTGACGCACTTTGGAGGTCGTTTGAAATTATTTCAAATAGCGCGTAACTTTGATGTTTACCACGTTATTATTGATTTGAAATTCCTTTTTGGGATTAAGTTTTTTAGACGCAACTTAATAATTTTATTGATTAAAAAGAAATGAAACTTCTCTATCATTTGAATTAAAATAATCCTAATTAGAGTGTTTTAATTCCCTTTTTAAAGGTCTATTTCCGCATAATATTAACCAAATAGTAATTAGCGAATAATAGGAAAACTTTTCACAACTCCCACTAATTACTTCCTTTGGCCAACTTTGGACGACTTCCATATATTTTAGAAGTAAAATTTGGCTGCTTAATTTCCCTTCCAAATCTATTAATTACCCTTCCTATCCCTACATCAATATACTAGAATGAATATGTAACGATTTTAATCCCGCTAATGGTTGTTTGACCCGGCGATATTTGAATAATATCACTTCATGTTTTATTGATGTTCCAAGTATGAAATAACACCGACTGCAGGTCTTATTTCATTTTTTTGCAAAAACTATAAAGGGGTTTTAATGAAATGCAACAATAGAAATCTGATAGAAGTTTTAATTTGAAAGGAATGAAGGTCGCATTTCAGTTTGTAATATATTCGTGAGTTAGAAAATGAATAAATGAAATTTGCATTGTAGAAACTGCGATAATTGCACTATAAGCCGATAATTTTTGGACAGTTCTAACAACCAGTCACATTTTGTGTCATATTAAACAATTTCACCCAATCATGTCAACAATACACTGATAAATGCATTCAGTGCAATTATCGATTACTATGACAACACTATTGAGTTTGACAACTTCCTTCCAAATAAATTTCAAACTGTCACGTTTTGGCAATACGAATAAATGCGCTAGTCAAAGAAAAAATTCCCAGAAATACAACCCATAGTCACAAATATATGATATGAGTAACATTTATGGAATTTTGCTGCGAACGAGAATATGAATTAAATAAGCATAGAAGCTTGGAAGTATTGGAGTTGATACTAAAAGATTGGGTGGTCAATATGAGAAAGAAAGACAGGATCAAATTTAAAGAAGCAAATGATGAAGACAATGTAGAACGTTTCGTGAAAACTTTCACAAGAAAAGTACTGTAATGACTATAATATTATGATTGACCCGTTTAACAATATAGTATTTAAACCATCCCGAGATGCCTGCGATTCAATCAGGAAGAAACTACAAGCAAATCCATGTAAAAGTAAGTCCAGTTCAGTTTCGTGAAATTTGTCTAAAGTTGACAAAATAATATTGCTACGGGTTGAAAGTACGTAGATCATACCATAGTGCTGCTGTAAACTTACTAGGTGGATGAGGTGCCAGATAACTTGAAGATTTGACATTTGAAAGCATTATATATTATTATTGAGAGTTCATTTAATTTTCCATCATTTCATTTCTGTCTACGATTTTGATGACATACAAGATATATTTCAGGAGATGGTTACAGATGACGAGGATGATATTATTGAAATTGTTGAGGCACCCCGTCGAAATAGGATATTCAGAGAAAGGCCTGAAAATATAAATATTACGTATCTACATATTTCGTATTAGTAAATATTCTGTTAGGCAACTACTGGATATCTTAGAGCACCATTTAGTGAGGCCAACAGATCAGTTAGTATATATCACTATATCACTATTTATCATACTAATCAAAATTTATGTTTTAATTTTAGAAATTATGCTCTGACTCCATTAACACAGTTACTAGTGGCATTGAGGTTTTATGCCACAGGTAATTTTCTAATCACTGCAGGTGACTTTGGGGGAGTCCATCAATCCACAACCTGTAAAGTAGTACAAAAAGTTACAAGGGCAATTGTATCATTAGCTCCCATTTACATTCAAATGCCATATTCGCAACAACAAATAGAAGAAGCTAAATTACATATGTATCAGTTCGCACGATTTCCCAATTCTATTGGTGCAATTGACTGTACACATGTCCAAATTCAATCACCTGGTATGTCAAACAAGTTATTCAGCACAAAACATTGCAAAAATAGTAAATGAATTGTTTCTATCTGATTTCTATTCTCCAACTTATTTTGTATTTTAGGGAGAGAAAATGCTGAGCTATTCAGGAATAGAAAAGGTTATTTCTCATTAAATGTACAAACAATTTCTGATGGAAGAATGGAAATAACAGACATTGTTTGTAGATGGCCTGGGTCTGCAGCAGATTCGACAATTTTTGATAACTCAATGCTCAAAGCTAAATTTGAACAAGTGCATTATGGCAACAGTTATATTTTAGCTGATGAGGGGTACACTTTAACAAAATATAACATGATTCTCCTGAGTAACCCCCAAACTGAAGCAGAAATACTATACAATGAATCTCAAATCAGAACCAGAAATATTGTTGAAAGACAATACGGGGTATGGAAAAGGAGGTTTCCAGTTTTAAAATTAATAATGAGGATAAAAGTACCAGCAACGATGGCATTAATAGTTGCAACAGCATTTTTGCACAATATAGCCATTGATAAGAATGATGCAGAGCCTGCTGAAAATAATTTACATATAGATAATGCTGATTTTGACCAGTATGGACATCAAAATGTGGATGAGGGATGTGATTTCGAAAGACAGGCCTTGATTCGAGATTATTTTCAAAATCTATAATAATGAAATAATATACAAATATATTATATACAAAATTATATTATATTTATTCATGACAAATTTTTCTTATTCATACTGTTTATTCACTGTCCAATTGCCTTTGTAGTATTTGGAGCTCTACTGCAGTCGGTGAATTGCTGTTGGTGAATTGTTTGCGGTGAATGGTCCGGAACCGCTCCCAACTACATCCCAGAGAAAATATAATTCAGGATTTAGGGGAAACAAACTCCGAAACTTAGTAACAACAGTAAACAAGGCGCACCCTCCACTCCGGAGATCTTAAGAGGTCCAGCAGAAGAACCAGAACACCCCCAAGGACTGAACCCTCTTAAAAGGCACTCAGCATATAAGAAAGGCAGTCCCGTCGAAGAAGGCAGAAGAGTCGCCCGGTTCACAAAGCTGAGTACAGGGATCTATATTCTGAAGTTGAGCCACCACCATGCTAAGGCGGCCATCATTATCATATGAAGGAGGTTCGACAAGGAGAGCCTTCCTGTAAGAACACTGGTTACAAAAGGAAGGCCAACCTGCAAGAAATTTAGTTACACAAGGAGGGCCCTCCTATGTAAGAACACGGAAGCACATCAATCAAAGTAAGGTACTATAACTATATAACCTCACGCACGTGTCGTAGCAACAAAGTTAGCTGTGCACTAATCCCGGTACTCTGCACCACTGACATTGTTACAGCTATCCTGACCACGCCAACGGAAGAAGGAACCAAGAGCTGGCTAGTGAGCTCCGCATATTTCCCAGGCGAGTCGGCTTACCAAAAGGAATATCAATATTACGAGGATATAATGTTTACGTCTATATTTTCAAATTAAAATTACTGGAAAGTCCCGTCAAAAAAAGGAGCCCCTTGATTTTATCATCAGGAATCTTTCTAGTGGGCGGCATCTGCAACAAAATGTAAAATAATAGTCCTTGCCTAAAGTTATACCTTTGTGCCGATATTAACTGATGCATTACAGCAATACTTTATTGAGGCACATTTGGTCCTATTGCCATGTTTTGGTCCAAATTATCCGCTTGTGGCCGATATCCCAATGGTTATGAATCGCCTCGTATAATAAAGCACCTTAGGAGTTTTGTAATGAAGAATAATCAATCTTCACTTTTTAGTTCGAACTGGTTATAAAAGCGTGTTTTTTACTTTTTTATCATAACAATATTCAGTACAGGAAGCAGCAAGGAAAGTGACACCTAATTATAAAAAATCAGTTACCAAATATGTGCAAGTGAAGTATAAAAGCAGCTTAATCGAACTTTAAAGCGAACACGGGTTCGGATAATAACACGAAATATCGCGTGTGCTTCGTTGATATACCTAACATATATTTCAAATTTTGAATATGTGGTGATTTAAATTTTGTTATAACTGGTGCAGATTTGTAATTAAAATAATAATGTTATTTATCATGTTTAAAAAAAAGAAAATACTAGAAACTAAACACAAAACAAATATTCCTATATGTTCCTAGTGGTATAATAATTATTCTTTTTATTATTTTTGGGAAATCAAACCATTTTTTTTATACTTCCATTTCAACCTTTTGGTAGCGTTCCAGCTATCGTTATCAAGAGAAATTAATTGTTTTTTACAAATTTTGTCCATCTAGTTGTCGAACTTTTTTCCTGAGTGTCAGATAGTCTTGATGACGTCTTGATGATGGTACTAAACCACTACCGAAATGTTGGAATTGAAATATAAAAAAAGATTGTGGTTTAATTTAAAAGAAATAACAAAAAAAAAATTGTCTAAAACCATACACCTTTGGGTGTTCTATAGCATCATTACAATATGGACAAATGTCCTTCAACTTCAAACCTGAGCTCTTTTTCCAATTTCATTTCATTTCATTATATCTAGTAATTTCTCACTGCCTTTGTTGCTACGGATTTCATCCTTCTTATTACCACTAGTCCAGCAGGAAGGCGGTAATAAATAAGGGGAGATACCATGAAATTAGTTGATGATACTTTGGCATGTCCTTTGTAGAGTAGGATATAAGTTTCCGACATCAAGGACCCTATGCTAAGTTGAAAGAAACCTAGAAATTTTCGAACTTTTTCAGTATTTCTCTTAGAACTTCTAAACATCTAAACCATGCGTTTTTGGCGAAATCACGTGTGCAAGACCATTTAATCTTTTCCAAATTCCCCTGATCTGAACTACTTTTCAACCCAATAGTAACCGGGTTACGGTGGTTCAAAAATACAAAAAAAATTATTGGTGGGTGACCAGACTTCGCCTTGTATGTAGACATGAACTGGCGCTAGGTTATGCAAAACTTGTACTGCGGCTGTTGTTGGGGTTGTCCTCATAGCTCAGGTGGCTGTCAGACAAGTTTGCCTTTGGATGAATTCAACTTTTGGATCGTCTCAGCCTGCCAAGTCTGTGGCCACCATACCACCGAACCATATGCTATCATGGGTCTGATGACCCTGGAATATAGCCATATGATCGTTTTTGGTTGAAGCTCTTAGTCTCTTTCTAACATTATTCGGCATAGGTAGAGGCATATCGTACTTTCTCCGATTATCTCCAAGTCAACTTGTGGTCAAATATTACTCCCAAGTATTTAGCCCCTTCTACAACTAGAATAACTACCATGTAAAGAACTGGTGACTCCAATCCTCATTACTTTTTTTTGGTAAAAAAAATCCCGAAACAGGTCGATATTTGATTTCAATTTACTATTTATATGTTTATATGCAGACGACCTAGTTATTTATATTAAAAGCAAAAATGTAACATTCACACAGCAAATTTTACAAACGTGCTTACATAGATTGGTCCCTCAAAATAGGTTTCCATTTCTCACCTGAGAAAACACACTATATGGTCTTCAATAAAAAAAAATATTCAAATAATTTAAACATTCATGTAAATGAAAAGCCAATAACCAAAGTTGATAAAATGACTTTTCAGGGTCTCACTTTTGATTATAGGTTGAAATGGGAAACACACTTTGAAAATTTACAACGATCATGTCAACCAAGAATAAATTCACTTAAAATTCAATCAAACAGTACTTGAGGTTCAGACAATGCAATCTTACTCAGTCTATACAAAAAATGGATAAGGGGCAAGCTGGACTATGGAGCTATCTGCTACGATGCAGCCAACAAAACTTTGCTGAAAAAATTAAACTCCATCCAATCCACTGCCATTCGGGCATCACTAGGTGAATGAGCCACCACTGCATCTACGCCGGCAAATGCTCTCCCTGAACTACGCTGCTCGAATATCAGCAAACATCTCCAACTTAACGTATTCCTCCACATTCAAAAATATCACCATAAATTCTGCTAGAAACAAACCCTCAAAAAAGTTACCTTTCTACCAAAAGATCAGGAATATGAGTTACGACAATGAGCAGTTTAAACAATCTCTTACATAAAAATTAAATATTTGTCCATGGATCAAATACCATATATAGAAACATCCCTAACATAACATAACAGACCACCACTCCCTCCCAGATAAAAAATTCCTTTAATGAATTAGCATCGAAATTTTCCAGGTTCTCTTTTATTTACACTGATGCATCCAAAACAATTACAGGAAATGTTGCAGCTCACATTGGTGAAGATAAAAAGTTTGCTCTGCGTTTGCCACAAAATTTTAGTATATATGTTACGGATAAAGCGCGTAATTGGATAAAGCTAGGTTTAACCAGATATGTCGCGAATTATCCAAACAGACTGGGTAAAACGCAAATGATTCAATGATTTCTTGCATTATCCGGTTAATTCCAGATGTAGCCAAAGAGGAATGGCTAAACCACGTAGAGGATACTAATTAAAAGTTGTCTTGGTTGAAACAGATCATCGATTAATCTATCGGGAAGGGCAAGGAAAATCATTTTTACAACACTGTATAGCTTCTTCAATGTTTTTCCTTGCCCTTCTCGATAAAAACTACAACTATAAAATCTCCTGGCGGTTAAAAACAATGGAAAAAATAAACTAACTAACTTTCTAAGCGCGTTTCATTTTCGAAAAGCAGCATACGTTGTCCGAGTCACCGACTTTATATACTTTATTTGGATAGTTCTAACATTATCCGGGTAATTCAAGAATTATCCAATATACGGGTTTTAGCCGTAACATACACACTGGATAGGCGTTTGCTATACTCCATGCCCTCAAAATGTGCAAATTAGCAAATGGAAACAACTTTCTTATTATCTCTGACTCATTAAGCATCCCAACAGATCTGAAAAATTCATATCCATCACACCAGATCCATGAACTCATTAAAAAGGAACTTTATAACTTGCGAGATAAAAACATCTGGTTTTTATGGGTACCATTACATATGGGAATGAGAGGTAACGAGGAAGTTGACTCCTTATCCCTAAAATCCACTCATAATTAACCCCATCCTCACAAAATTTCCCCACAGCCGATCACAGATCCTCAATAAAAAAACACATATGTCAAAAATAGCAATTCATCTGGGAAGACAATGAAACCAATTTGAGACAAATAATGCCCGGAATTGAAACCAAACTCCCACTGCCAAATAAAAGAAGAGAACAAGTTATAATAAACCGTTCAAGAATTGGAGATACACGCATAACACATCAACATCACTTAACGAAAGAAACCGCACCTATATGTCAAACATGTCAGTCTCAACTCCTAGTAAAGCATCTGTTACTTGAATGTCCAGAAAATGAAGAACAAAAAAGACGCTACAATTAAGGAAAGACTAAATTCAATTATTCCTCCTTAACACAGGTGTTCACTGGACATGGGTCGAGAGTGGGGTACCTCCACAAGATTGGGAAAAGAGAGACTGGAGTGTGCGAGAGGTGTGAAGTGGAGGATGATGTGGGGCATGTGTTAAGATGCTGGAGGAACGAGGAAGTGCTGAAGAAGTAGGAGAGGGATCTAGGGTAGGCGGTGTACTGGGAGAACATGGTGGAGATAATGTTGAGGGGGAGGAGGAATGGATGGAGGTGAGTGACGTAGTAGAGAGCATGGTTAGGGGGAGAGAAGGTCTCAATATGGCATGAGAGGTAGGAGTGATAGTTAGGGAGTGTGCGAGAGACCACCGGTCGTCTCGAAGTATGCTAGGGTAGCGATTTCCAGACGAGGGTAACGGCGAGTTTGAGGTGGGTTTGGTTGGTAAGCATTCCCTTGGGTATGAGTCCAACATTGTTTGGGTCCTGGACCCATTCTAACATGAGTTTCCCATTTCGACACGAAAAAAAAAAGGTGTTGTGCCCTAGGATCCTGTATTGCTATACGATCCGCAACTAATTAAATTAATAATCCTCCAACACTAGTAGTGTCAAAACTTGTCGATTGCAAAAGTTAGACAATTTCACTTTGTACCTAATTATAGTTATTAGTATCAAGTTATAGGACCGCTCATTCCGCGTCCTTTTTATAAATCAATCACATCTGAAGCGATATAACTAAGAAATATACATCCGGATAATAAATTGACTGGTGACAGAGCAGTTACTTCCAGAAAATAGCCATGTTTGCTCTGAAAACATTGACAACCTGAGTTTTTTATTTGTGTTTGCTTATTGACTTTCTGTTTTTTTTTATTAAGCTCTAGTCGACATACATATTTGTTTTCATACAAAAAAAATGTATATTTGTTTTGATAAATTGAGGGTGAAATTCTCATTTCACGTCTATTATTTATTTCAATGTTTTCTTCTAAAATAAACAATTTCGTTTTGTCAAATATAGAGCGATAGCCCAAGACACATGTAGGCCTCAATATTTCGGATGGAAGCAGTTTTCACCATCGAGTTTCATGTGCAAAACAAGTAGAATAAGGGTATTTCCCAAGGCCCAAACTGGATAATCGACGCTACAGTGGAAATTGAAAGTCTTAGAATTTTCACCAAACTAGAACAATTAACTTATGGATGCCATCACAGGGTTAATAAGGGAGGGTTAAAAATTGATAAAAAGGTGAAAAAAAAAGGTGAAAAAAAAACAATTAATCTAAGTATGCCGAAAAGAGTTTAGATTTTGTTATCTTAGTAGATGATAAAAATATTAGTGGCATACATTTTGCGGCGATACTTCATTTGTTAATAATTTTCCAAATATGATGTATAACTTATAATTAAAAACAATTGACTCATGCCTGTAACTTTTTGTACAGTGAAACATTTCTATTCTAATGCTATCTGCAATATTGGCACTCAATTCCTAATGTTACTAATCTTCTTAAATTTCAAGACAGTTTTCACAGATTCTAAGCTATTTTTCAACATACAAGTGATTCTAAAAGTCTTCTTCTAATATTATTCAGTGATAGACGCATCCCTTTTCTATAGCCCTATGCGACGATGGGGCCTACGTTGACATTCACTGCACAAACTTAAAAATTTGGAATGCCTGAAGAACAATATTATCGACGTGATTTCGAATAGACGTTACACCATATAAACAGTGAACGTTAAGGACCAGAGTTGAGTCAATTATGAAAATAATAAGTAGCAGGAGCAAAGTATAAGTGAGTTGGATATTCACGAGTGTGAAAAATTAGAATGAACTTATGGTAAGGACGAGAATAGATTGTTACGGGTTCAAAGAATTAGGTATATCAGAAACAACTAATATTTATCAAAGCGTTTAATAATTAAAATTTGAGTAAAAATTCGAAAAAGAATAGTGTCAGCTTGGTATCAATCCAAATTAAATATGATGACCTTGACCTGTTAATTTGATTAATAACTAATATGTTAAAGGCCACTTTCCTCATGAAGGACAACTATCTGAGGAATCTTGTTTTTTTGGGTTTCTGATGGGTTATGTATGGTCGTTAAAAGTTTTGGAAAAACAATCGAAAATCTTCGGATATCTGGGCCATCCATATCCCATTTTTATTATGGAGCCTTCAGTTTTCATTTCTAGGAGACATACTCCATTACAAGAAGGTTAGTGAGGGTTTTTAAAAAAAATAAACCTCATACATATCAGGCCACATCCCATCAAAGGTTTGTACCTATATTTTAAAAGTTACATTAAATCTAATGCGATCAATAACATTATTTTAGGCCTTCTACCTATATGCTTACTCTCATTCTTGTTCAGTGTGCATGTCACTTATGAAATCTTGCATGATACCAAGCCATACCTAGCTTCCTCTATTACTCGTCTGAGATCTGCAGAGCTCTGAATGCTGTCTGATTTCACCATCGTACTATACAAGTAAGATCTTTCCAATAATATAATAAGAAATTCCACACTTTGGAGCTGCGCTCTCAGTCCCTGGATCCTAGAGAAATACAATATAATAAATCATTGAAACACTCAACTTTATCCAATATTCTTTATTTAACATGGAACTTATTAGTGTAGAAATTTAATACCTTAACTTACCTGTAAACTATCTTCAGAATAGTGTAAGACGAATAGTACGTACTAGTCGTTTCAAGGGTCTTTGTTACCCCCTTATTGTATATTGCCCCTTTGTAAAGAGATACTAAAAACAATAGGAATTGTTGAATAAATGCTAATTTTCGTTTGAAAATGAATATATTTTTGTTACCTGTCTTATAAACAATAAATAAACTGGACACCGGGTACAGGTAGCAAGATCTTGAAACAAAAGAAAATGTTCTGGGGATTGAAGATAGCGTTGAAATGAATGAGTAGTTGAAATTATTTGGTCAGCAAACTTTTGGAACAGAAAAATGTAGGAATACACGGAGGGCAAAGATACAAAAACTGGTCAAAAAATAAAGAGTAATGGTGAAAATTTATCTACCAAGGAATACATTTAATGACTGGATTAGAGAAAAAATAACCGGCTGAAGAAAAAAGTGAGAAAATCTTCTGAAAGTTGGCGTTACCAAAAATGCATAAAAGTGATGATAAAGAATACCATTACCGTTACGAAGAGAGTGATTGGATGTTTAATAACATTGACACTAGTGACATAATATTCAGCTCAATTTTTGAACTGAAGTAGAGATGAAGGCGTCTAGCCGAAATCTTAACCAATCGGAATATTAAATGCTTTCAGAGTTACCCTGAAATGTATGTCAGTGGCATCATGTCGACTTCATGCTTAGCGACTGATTCCGATATTGAAATGCTATTTTGACAATGCTTGTGATGATAAAAGCTATTTTAATGAAACATCCGATTTGACACATTTTAATTTGAGTTACAGAATAGGGCACATTATATAAAAAAAGTGACCTTTTTAGTAGATGCTCAATATCAAAACTCATGTTTTTCGAAAATTTTCTAATATAAATTAAACATATATTATGGTAATTTAAATTCTCGTTACACCTTGGGGTGAGTGAAGTCACCTAGCCTGGATTCAATTTGGCATAATTTGCCAGAATTACATCAAAGCGAACTTCAGCTGACAGTTTTGTTTTAGTGGTTGAATTTATTCCCTTTGCGAATTTCATGTTTGTGGATATTATCGAAAAAATAAATGGATTTTCGAAACCGAAACACAAACAGATAATATCCCAAATAACATCAATAACAAATAGGGTTAACAAGAATGACAATCGCCCTGGGGAACAACTATTATTTGTAGATTTGTATACTTTTGTTCTTTCAGGGCCGGCTGTTTAATAGGGGATACTATATCGATATCGATTGAATCAGGTTTACCAAGTCAGTTTCAGTTTTTCAATAAAGGTTGATGCGATGGGAGGGTTGATTTTTTGGTCAGAGAAAAATAAAAAAAGATAAGCAGAAAATTATAAATTCAATTGAAATAATTTACTGACCTTTACATACTTACACTGAAAATACCAATGTCTAAAAAGAACACCGTACAGTTTACGTCATCGCACCACTCTCCACGTATTATTGAAAAACCGCCAAACACGGATAAGGGTATAGTAATGAATAATTGCCAAAATTTTACTATTAATTATTATAAATAAATGCTTAATTTGAATTGTTCCCGAATTTTGTTCAATAAATGAAAGTTACTAGTTAAGCTTTTTATTTTTATAAATGAAAATGATCGTAGAAAAAGAATAGTACAAACTTGAGTGGTAAGCTTATTATAATATGTAATAAGCTTCGTACAACTCTCGTTATGTAATATACTATTAAAACGCATTTTCAGTAATCGAGTTCAGTACTCGCTGCGAATTCTTTTTAAAAACGGGTCCCTGAAAGCGGTAATTTGAATGCGGGGGCTGTTCGATAATATTTGTTGCGTTCCTGGCCTGAAATTCGTTGACAATGATAGCCTCGTAGGATGGTGATTTATCGTGGTGCAAAATGCACGAGTGAATTTGATATTTTTCCTCAAGCTCACTCTCTCAACCGCCGCGTAGATTAGATTAGATTTGATGAGGTGGCTATTAGCATGTTCCATCGCGACCTTTTCAGGTCTATTGTGGTCCTCCGAATCTAAATTGTATTCCTCAGTCAAACTCTTTTTTTTGTAGCCAATCAGCTTCGAGACTGAACCTCTATAGTTTGGCAAACATAACTGAAGCTGTGAAAGGAATGCGGTCGAAAACGTTCGATATTGCCACGTTTAACTATGAAAAAGCTAAAGTGCTAAGTTTTTAGTGATAATAATCAGAAAATGGACTTTTTATTATTAACAATATGTTAATAATGGTTAAACGTTAGTTCTTCAATGTGCTTGTTTCATTGGATTTTGTCTATTAACATTATTTTTTCAATTTCTGAATATTAAAAGATGAACACTTTTCCAAATATGTTATGGGTTCCCTTCAAGCCGGCAACGTCGTGCGTTAACCATAATTACCACGCCCTCCGAACTGACTCAATTGGTGAATATTTATCGAACTTCCGTTGCTAAGTAACCACCTGACTTCCTATTGGCAAGCGCGTGCGTGTGTTCTTCCCTCTCACTCCGACAAATGAATGACATTGATTATCCAGTGGCGTTTATAATGTCAGTATTTACTTTCGTATTTTCAGTTTTACTTGGTATCTTATTATTTCGTATCCACATTGAATTCAAGTACGATTTTTAACATTCTTTGTTTCTAACAAATATGTACCGTGTTTTGAAAAATACCTTACCTTTAAAGCAAAGCATAAATTAGTTTCTATATATAACTATTATATAATAATAATTATTATTTTTAATACTTCCATGAAATAGGTACCGTACGCCATTGGTACGTTTATGACAGATATCGGCCATGTTTCCTCGCCACTTACCGATGCCCCGTAGCTACAGATAGACTTGCCAAACTATATGTTTCTTTCCGAATAACGCTAAGATATTGGTATCCCACCTTCTGGTAAGAATTCCTACAACACTGCGATAATCGTAAGGAACTGTCAACTTCAATTTCACTTTTGATCACCTTTGACGTGCTTTTTTCGGTTCCGGCTCAGTTGAAGGATGTCATTCAGAAATGTGTTGATTGTTTTGCACGTGAAACTTGTAGTCTCATGTGTCAGTATCAGTTACAGTGCATTGTATGAATACTTATGTGGTCGAAACTGATTCGTTGTATGATATCTTCAGCGATTAACTTTTTGCATAAAGCTCAAGTATTTCGGCGCTAGTCGAGCAGCAACGCGTTTAGTATCCAAACTTCCAGACTTACACGATAATTTTCAATCACAATTTCCTTCGTTTTAGCGATGGTGAGTGCAGTTGAATGCACTGAAAATTGGGGTGACATTTACTGAGACCTAAAAGATCTATTGTGCCCCTTACTTCTACCTAGTTTCTGAGGAAAGTCTCAGAGACTAGTAGCTCCCTTAATCCTATTTCCCGGAGGAATTTTAGGATATATGCAGGCTTTAACTTAGGTAAATGTCCCTCTTCTATCCAGTAATCTCCAAGGTGTTGTGCCTTGGGATTCTGAATTGCTGTGCAATTCGCAAGTATGTGGATGGAGGTTTCTTCTTCCATGCCACAGAATCTACATTCTTCTTCCTTCACTATTATGAGCCTTTTCAGGTGCCCCTTCAGGTGATAATGTCCCGTAAGGATCTCTGTTAAAACTCTTAGTGCAGTTTGACTTTGACTTATGCATTCTTTTGATATCAACAGGTTGTAGTCGCCCTGAAAAATCTTTGATTGTCTGAGTCCTACTAGATTTTTCCAATTGTCGGATCTTCCCTTTTTTTCAGCTTTGCCTATTTCTTCCAATATTACATTGGAGCTGATACCGTCAAAGGGTTCCGGCCACCAAAAGGGTGTTCCAGTCCCCCTCTTTGCTAGTTCATCTGCTATTTCATTTCCTTCTATTCCAGTGTGTCCTGGAATCCACAGTTAGGTGACTATATTGTTCTCACCTAGTTCATTCAGTTCGCCTAGGCATTTCCACACTATTTTGGAACTGATAACACAAGAGCTCAGTGCTTTAATGGCTGCTTGACTATATGATAATCCTTTGCCTTCTATATCCTCTATCAATAATGAATTGGGCACACTTTCTTATGGCGTGAATTTCCGCTTCAAAGATACTCGCGGTTTTCTCTAGCTTTCAGAGTGTTTGGTTCCTGGCACAAACACTCCTGTCCCAGTTCCTTCCATTGCTTTTGAGCCGTCTGTGTACCATTAAATGGTATTCTTTCCAAGACTGGTAATGGTATTTGGATCCCATTCCTTCTTATTGATGAGGAGGTGGTTTTTTTTAAATTATTTACTCTCGACTTAGTCTGTATTTTGTTCTTTCTGCAACACTTTCCATCACCATATGTAGTGGTGTGAGGTTGAGAATCACTTCCATGGCTGCCATGGGCATGTTCTCATCGTTCCTGTAATGCACATACAGGCTAGTCTTTGAATTTTGGAGAGGTTTTCTCTCGTCGTCAATAGGCTAGTTCTACTACTCCACGCAATGGCTCCATAAGTGATAATTGGTCTCACTATGGCAGTACACATCCAGCTCAGGATTTTTGGGTTACAACCCAAATTTCTCCCTGTACCACTAATAAGCACGTGTTTTTAATACATTCGATTTACTGTTAAGCTTGTGTAACATTTTCAGCGCTTAGGCACACGAAATTCCATTTGCAATGGGAAAAGTAAGATTCTTTGTTGAATATTTTCATCCATTATTAAAATCACAAAACAATCTTGAAATGAATTGACAAAATGGAGCACTGTGAACAAACTAAATGACAAAAGGCGGTTAAACTCAACATACTTTCTTGACAGAAGTATATTAAGACGGATTTTTGTAACTAGGCTCGTTGACAAAATCGGACACAGCCTTACACAATATTATCTTTTGTCTGAAAATTAAATTATGTAGCTTGGAAATAGTAAGAATGATATGCTATCCGGTATCGTTATGTTTCACCGTTTTCACTTGAGAGAACCTAGAAGTCATTTGAGTTTCTCAATATACGGAATCTATGATATTTCCTTGAACCGATGACATGGGGTGCAATCGTTTACCTAATTTCCAAGAGATAAATCAAACTGAAAGGCATTGTTCGAACCGAGAGTATAGATGTTCAGTCAAACGTATACGTACACGTATACGTTTGACTGTAACACTACGGAAATTCTCGAACAAACTTTCAAAATCGATCAGTAACTTCTTCATGGCAAGTTACCATAACTTATGTTCTATCGTTTTATCAGTAAACGATTCCTGAGTGAATTATTCTATTATGGAGTTTGTTTGGCTCTTGTTTGGTACAAGGAAGTTGGAACTATTTTGAAAACTTTATATTAAACATATCGGTAAAACGTATTCACACGATGTTGCATCTTGCTATTCTATTGTATAAACTTCATTTCGGTTACTGATTTTGAAATATTGCTTTCGGAATTCGCGTATATTTTACACAAACGAAATTTGCACTGAATAACAACTTATGTAAGATTCATATATGAAGCATTTTATTTATTGAAGCAAATGGTTCAAAATAGTTATTCACTTGTGCGGAAAGTAATATTTCTCCGCTCACTATTTCAATTGACCGACAGACGCGTAGCGAAGTATAATTCACAATCAGTCACATACATCAGCATGCAGGGATATACAGTCGTCAGAAGCAAACAAGAGCCCTGGGTGGGCGTGTCCATGTCGCTGTAGTTGTATTTTTGTAGTAACAATCGATATTTTTTTGATCGAAAACCAATTATCGATACCATACGTGTCAACTGTCAAAAGATATGTCAACAAAGTCGAATATGTTTACATATATGTTCTTTTGGAGTAGAACCTTCGAATCCAGCCGTTTGTTACTTATTGTTCTGTATCTGTATCTGTATCTGTATCTGAAAAGTAAGGAGGGTGAGTTTAGGCCCACAGCACTTAGGCCACATGTGACCCTCCCGAGGAGTTGTCCTCCTAGGTCATCATCCATCCTGTCCTTTCCAGGAAGGTGGACAGGTCACTAGAAGACATCTCCTTTATATCGGCAGGTGTAGGCCAAGTCTCACCGAATACACACTCTCTTATTGACGATAACTCCGGTCCCTCGCATGCCTGACAGTTTCATCTTATTTTTCACATATTCTGCATAGAGGTGTGTCCACTAGCCCCATAGTATGGAGGTGTTTCCTTAGTTGACAGGGGCCAGTCAGAAATCCTACTGTTAAGCGTAGGTTTTTCCTGGTCATCGCCAAATATTTCTTTGGCGCCAGCATCACAGGGTCGCCCAGGGTGATTCTGGCAAGACTGCTTCCTTTGATTCCATCCCATCTCTTTAGGGATAGAGCATGGGTGTAGTTCCGCAATTGTTGAAGTCGTCAGGCCGTAGGTGTCACTGGGTCCTAAAATTTTTAGTCCAGCCGCTTCCCTGGCTAAAGAATCGGCAATGCGATTACCTTTACTCCTGTCGTGCCCTTTAAGCCAACTCAGGATAATATTGTTATTTTCGACCCCAGTAAATATTAGAAATCCCCAAATATATTTATAGCTGTTTTATATATCCTTTCCGCAAAATTGTCTGAAATTCGGATAATTATCCTCACATTGACAGCACTGATGCAGCTACTAACATTGATGTCTGCTTCTGACGACTGTTCCTTCGAAGGTGATTCATGGGTTCGAAAAATAAAAACTAAAAAAGCTGGTACCTTTATAAACTTTCAATATCTGAATTATTTTTGTTTCTCAAGAAGACCATAAGTTTGACGGTTTGATACTTTCACAAAGGGTGTGGAGATACGCCAGGAATACATCTTCTTTGACGATCTGAATGCTTCTAGATTTGCGCTACTCTATGGATAGCTCAAACTTCTTTTCGTAGCGACATCTGGATGATTGTGGAAGCAGGTGCAGGCTGGCATCGTTGGCTTAATTGATAATATCGTCGGGTAGATAATCATCTAACTAATTTGAGGTTTCCATTGTTTTTCAAAATATTTGACTTTTGTGATATGGAAAAATGGGTGATTGCAGATGAATACCAAATTTAACGAAGAGTTAAGTGCTTTCAAAGCCTCTTGGCTCTCCGAGAAATTTTGTAAATTTTCGTCTAAAATACAGTTGCATAGAATCCTAGGTAGGTTGATAATTCTGTCCTAGGTCTGTGACCGTATACTCCTCCACCAGAAGAACCCAGTCATCTCTATTCGGAATAAGCATGGTATGAGGCAGATCGTAGGTGACTGTTTGAGGCATTATGTCAGAGGTCGTTCCAAGAATACTGTGACTTTCAGTGTCCAACGGTATGCACATAATTCGAAGGAAGGTAAAGACAAAATAATGGAAGCAAATAATTGTTGATGGTTGATGGTTTTGTTCTGTTGGCCAGAAAAGTGGAAAGAAGTAACAAAATATCACAAAACCAGTGAAAACAGTATGAATATTGTAGCAATCACATTCGCACAATCTACTTTATAGAAAAATTTCTTCTGCACAAATGATGTACAACATTTTTCTACAATGACTTTGATTGATTGATTCCCAAAGTCACGTAACTTGTTACTGATTCAATTTTATTTATTTTTTTAATATCAATCAAATTCCTTGAATCGGAAAATTAACATTTGATTTTATATTCCCTCCATTAAAACACCACCACCACACGTTTTTATTCAGATAGAGTAAACATTCCAGGTATTCTGAAAAAAATATTCATCCAAATATACTCTGGAGGACTTTGTATAAAAATGTTCACCAAAAACCCAAAACTAACTTCAATAATCTTAAAAATTTTCCAGGAAATTCATAAAATGGCGATGACAACGACAAAGCACTACTTTTAGTAAATTGATTTTGCAATTAAGCCTAATCTCCTCTGTTGACTTTATTGCCCTAATTGCATGTCAAGACCTCACAATGGCATCTATTTTCCATGCTGGAGATATTAACTATGACAAATAGGTAATATGATGCATAATTTTGAATGCAGATCGTTATAAACTAATTTAAAAAAAAATGAGGAAGTCTAGGAAGGAAAGTTCAAGCAATAATAATGTTAGAAATCATCAAAATAAAGTAGTATCGACTGAGTAGATGAAGAAACAATCTTACTTCGAGAAAAGAAAACTACAATAGATTCTCATTGACATGTTTTGTTGTGTACCAAATCTGAAAATTTTAAGAATACTTCAGTAGACTTATTATATTCCTCACCGTGTAATTAATTTTCACAAAAAAAATCAAACAAGTAAACTATACCATTTTATAGTATCGGGTGTCTGATTAAGAGAGGTAACCCGCTATATCTCAGAAACTATTTATCGTACAGCTTAGAGAAAAAAGTCTGTATTACAAAATCGTATACGAGAAACTGCTGGAAATTATTATCAAGTTTCCTATTCCACAAAAACATCATTTTTCCATAATAAATGTACCGTTACAGTACCACGAAATTTAAATATTCGTAATCATTAGATCATTTTACCTAATTTTGCTCTAGTACTTTTTCCTCTATATTGTAAAATAACTGATTTATACCGGGAATAACTGGTTGTCGGTTCTACAAAGAATTTGTATGACAGGTACAGTTGTTCCGAGAATATCTAGCTGGTAGTTCCAATGAACCAACGTCTTGATGTGTCACGCTTTGAAAAGCGGGAAATTCAAATCATAACTCAAATTTCTTACAGAAAACGCAATATGGAGTACTAGGCTAACCACAACAAAAGGTAGAAACCTACATGAAGCAGCATCTAGTCTAGGATGCGAGTATCATTCTACCGGAAAACCAACGTATTGGCCTACCGATTCAGATAAAATCCCTGACCTGCTAGGCTTTTTTATTTCCAAAAATATATCTGCTAATTACATTAAAATGGAGAAAGCGTAGGACCTAACGTCTGATCATTCCCCCATAATAATGACAATTAGTGAAAATATAATTATGAAGAATAGTAATCCAACATTAACAAACAAAACAACAAATTGGAAACATTTTAGAGAAGAACTAGAAAATAGAATAGAACTCAATGTACAATTAAAAACAATCCAACAACTGGAACATGAAGTGGAATCATACAGTCGAGGTTAAAAGAAAAATGTCTGGAAACAATTAACCAAGAGAAATATGTGAATTCGTTACAGAAAAAAGAAAGGCAAACTTCTAGAAACCCTAATGACAAAATAGTATCCAATAGACTCGCCGCCCAACAATTAAAAAGGGAAATACGATTAAGTTTGTTCATATCTTAACGAACTTACAGACGACAAGAATACAGAATACTCACTCTGGAAAGCAACAAGAATACTTAAAAGACCAATCACCCAAACGCCAGCAATTAGGAAAGAAGAGGGAGGTTGGGCAAAAAATAATATGCAAAAAGCAATTCTATTTGCAAAACACCTTGAAGGGATATTCCAACCTAATGAACTAGCATCAGAGAACTCTCTTGTAGGAACACAATCAGCTGGAGAAAAATATATCAAATAAGTCACTCCCAGAGAAGTAGCCGATGAAATAAAAACAAACCTGAATCCAAAAAAAGCGCCTGGATACGATCTAATCAAAGGAGCACTATTGAAACAACAACCAAGAAAAGGCATTGTGAAACTCACTAATTTGATCAATGCACTTTTCAGACTCAAGCATATTTCAAGGGTCTGGAAAATAGCTGAGGTGATTATGATCCTAAAACCAGGGAAAAACGCAAGCGAAGTTAAATCTTACAGGCCAATTTCTCTCTTACCTGTGATATCAAAACTCTTTGAAAAGCTATTTCTGAAGAGACTTAAAAATATTATAGAAGAAAATATGCTCATAAAAGACTACCAGTTTGGATTTCGTAAAAACATTCGACAATAGATCAAGTGCACAGGATCACAAACATAATAGAAAAAGTCTATGAAGAAAAAGAAGTATGCGCTGTTCCTAGACATAGCCCAGGCGTTCGATAAGGTCTGGCACGAGGGGCTCATAAAGAAAATGGAAAAAATTCTCCCAAAACAATATGCAAAGTAATTGGAATCTTACATAACAGATCGATATTTCAGAGTTAAACAAGAAACTGAATACTCTGAACTAAAACAAATAAAAGCAGGTGTGCCACAAGGGAGCGTGCTTGGCCCAGTTCTATATCTACTATATACATATGACATACCAGATATGAATGATATAAAAATTGCCACATTTGCTGATTACACCGCTCTTCTTGCAACAGGAACAAATGTGGAAGAAGCTACTCAAAAGTTACAAAGAACCACTAATCAATTCAACGAATGGACCAAAAAGTAGAGAATAAAACCTAATGAATCAAAATCCGTAAACATAAATTTTACAAACAAAATATACCAATCGCAGTTAACGGAATGGAGGTACAATATGGAAACACTGCAAAATATCTCGAAATAACTCTGGATGCTAAGCTAAGATGGAAGGAGCATGTAAAAAAGAAAAGGAAAGAACTAGATACAAAATATTAAAAAATGTATTGGCTTATAGGTAAAAAATCCCAAATGTCAACACATAATAAATTGCTCATATATAAGCAGAATCTGAAACTCATTGGACATACGGACTACAGCTTTGGGGCTGTGCCAGTTCAACAAACATAGCACCCATACAATGATTTCAAAACAAAGTACTCCGTACTATTGTGAACGCTCCATACTATAACACAAAATGGCCCAAAACGCTCGTGAGATGAGAAATCTTTCGCGTGAGGAATGTGCTACTGCCGAAGAACTTGTGGGAGAAAGCTTGCCACAAGTTGAAGTGGCACAACGTCTATGAGTGACACAATCTACCATATCCAGGGCTATAGCACGATTCAGGGAGACTCTTAGTAACGAAAGAAGACCCGGACAAGGACGGAATAGGGTCACAACTAACAATCAAGATCGATTTTTGCGATTGCTAGATTTGTTACAAGCACTTCACTGCAGTAAGAATTTTCTCATCGGTATAATTACCAAATTTGCCAAGATACCGTGCGAAGAAGGTCGTCAGAAGCCGAAACTACCCCCTATCGTGGTGCAACTGGTCCTCTTCTAACCGCAAACCATCGAAGGCTGCGACTCCAGTCTGCCCAAGAACACCAGCACTGGGGCAATCGTGAATGGGGCAATGTATTGTTTAGCGATGAGTCCAGATTTTGTCGTTTTAGTGATGATCGACGTAGGAGAGAGTACCGACGTCCTGGAGAGCGATACTTCCAATGCAACATTGTAGAAACAGTAAGCTATGGAGGGGGTCTGTAATGGTATGGGGTGGCATTCGTTTGGAGGCCCATACGGAGCTGATTATGATTCAGGGAGGTCGTTTGACTGCTGACCGATACATAACAGACATTTTAAAACCGCATGTGGTACCATATGCCCCATTTATTGGAGAATATTTTTTATTTGGGCACGATAATGCACGTCCGCATGTGGCAAGAGTGGTGCAAAATTACCTCCAGGAAGTCGAAATTTCAACTTTGCCGTGGCCACCTAAGAGTCCTGCCTTAATCCCATAGAGCACTTATGGCACAACATGGGTCGAAGTGAAGAGCCTTAATGCCTCCACCTGAGAACCTAAATGACCTGTCATTAAGGCTCTCTGAAATATGGGAGCAGATTGATCAAGTTGAAATTCAAAATCTAATTTTGAGCATGCCGAGGAGATGTGAAGCCGTAATTAGGGCAAGGGGGGGCAAAACAAGATAATAAATATTGTAATTGCATATTTTTTTAAACAAATAAAAAAATAAAAATTTGGTTACTTTTTTTATTATCCCCGTATTTTTATTTATACGCTTCGGAAATTCAATACATTGTGAAAAACATATTTAGTATAACCAAAATAATAACTGCCCTTTGAAAAATTTTGAAAATCTCAGAGTTAGAGGTAGTTTTGAGGTAATTTTTAAATTATGCGTTAATTTAGCGGCGCAGATTTGTCCTCTGCCTTCAGCAGCTGAAGTTCAATCAATGGAACGGAGAAGTTGAAAACGTGAAAAAATTGGGAGCATGGGAGCTTACAAAAATAGTTCTTAAAAAGACAGTCAAATTACGAAAAACTAGTGGAAGAACAGCGAAACGAGAAGTTTCCAAAGATATTAAAGATTTTTTGACAGTTATGAAAAGAATCTAGTGGTTCTTGGATGATATTTGGAACAAGATAATTCAAACGACACCGCATGTGTTTTTTGCAATGGACTTTATTCACGATCAAAACCTAAGGGAAAGTGGAAGTAATGTCTGGTTTGCAAGTAATGGTGCCACAATGATTGTGCGGGAAGTTAGTTCTAGGTGAGAGCTATTCGTTTGTGAATTTTGTCAATAATGGGGACAATATTTTACAATACAATTTTACAATAGTGGACATAAACTATCACCTTGTTTTATACCTTTTTTCATTAAAAACTCTTCCGATCTTTGACCTGCTATCTGCACACTTACTTTGACAGTCTCGTATGTGCTTTCAATTATATTTATGTCAAAAGCTGCCTTCAAGTCTATAAATGTTAAATACATTTCTTCTCCCGTTTCTATTGTATTATCAATTAGCCTTCTTAAAATGTACACATTGTCATTTGCTTGTCGTCCTGGTCTAAAATATGCTTGTTCCTCTTCTTATTTTGCTTCTATATAACGTCTTAAGTGTGTGCCCAGTTCAATATTGATAAAGGATATAGAAGACAAAGGATTATCATAATGTCGGATGGTCAAGCAGCCATTAAAGCACTGAGCTCTTGTGTTATCAGTTCCAAAATGGTGTGGGATTGCCTAGGCAAACTACATGAACTAGGCGAGAACAATACAGTCACCTTACTGTGGATTCCAGGACACACAGGGATAGAAGGAAATGAAATAGCAGATGAACTAGCAAAGAGGGGGACTGGAACACCCTTTTGGGGGCCGGAACCCTTTTGCGGTATCAGCTCCAATGTAATATTGGAAGAAATAGGCAAAGCCGAAGAAAAGAGAATATCTGACCATTGGAAAGATCTAGTAGGACTTAGGCAATCAAAGATTCTTCTGGGTGACTACAACCTGTTGAGATCAAATGAATGTATATAGAAGTCAAAGTAAAACTGCACAAAGAGTTTTAACAGGGATGCTAACGGGACATTTTCGCCTGAATGGGCACCTGAAAAAGCTCAAAATAGTGGAGGAAGAAGAATGTAGATTCTGTGGTATGGAAGAAGAAACTTCCATCCACATACTTGCGAACTGCACAACAATTCAGAATTCTAGGGCACAACACCTTGGAGATTACTGGATAGAAGAGGGACATTTACCTAAGTTGAAGCCTGCAGATATCCTAAAATTCCTCCGGGAAATAGGACTAAAGGAGCTACTAGCCTCTGAGACTTTCCTCAGGAACTAAGTAGAAGTAAGGAGGCACAATAGATCTTTTAGGTCTCAGTGAATGTCACCCCAATTTACATACATACATACATACAACTTCTTAATCGGATCTCTATTATTCTCGTATATATTTTAAAACTGGTTCGGGCTTAACATATTGGTCTATAATTATTGCACAGTGTCTGATCCCCTTTTTTATGTATTGGCAGTATGAGGTTATTTTCCCAGTCTTTGGAGATTTTTTGAGTGTCCCATGCTTCCCTGCATACGAGACACAGCCATTCTTTTCCTTTTTCTCCTAACTATTTTATCATCTCTGGCACTACTTCACCCTCCCCACTGGCTATTCCTATTTTAAGTTTCTTTATAGCCACTTCCATTTCTTCTCTTTGGAATGCATGGTATTCCTGTTCATTCCATTCCTCTTCAACTATATTTGATGTTTTCTTCTTCTTTTCTTCATAGTGTTCTTTCCAAGTCTTTAGTATTTGATTTATTTCGGTCTCCAATTCGTTATTTTGATTTTTTATTGTTCTTATATCTTTTCCTTTACCTTATCGTAGTCTTTTTATTGCTGTCCAAAATTTTCTATTATCTGATGCATGTGTCTCTGACATCTCCCTTCCAAATTCTTTCCAGGAGTCACTTTTCGCTTTCTTAACCGCTTCCTTGACTATGTTTCTTTTACCGTTATATATTTCCTTATCTTCTTGTGTTTTTGTTTGAAGGTATTTCTTCCATGAAGTTTTCTTTTCTTTTACTAATGTTTGTATATCTTTGTTCCACCACTTAGTCCTTTTTAAATGTTTGTTGAAATTAATTCTTCCACATACTCTGCTTTTCCTTTTCACTAATCATTTTTTCGAATTCTCTGTCTGCTTCTTCCTGATACTCAGAATTTTTGTTTCTTAATTTATTTATTGCAATTCTACTGAATCTTACTTCTTCTGTATTCCTTATTTTTGCTTCATATTCCGTTAATACTAATCTGTGGTTTGTTCCCAGCTCAGCCTGTTTTCTTGTCTCTACTTTTTTCACCATATTTGATAGGTTTTGTGTATAAACTATGTAACCGATTAAACTTTTTGCATTTCTTTCTTCCGCTACAAAGGTATATTTATCCTCTAGTTTTTGTTTCCACAATTCTAATCAAATATTCTTAACATTAAAAATTATTTTTTTTATTTTCATTATTATATTATGCACTCTCAGTCACAGAAAATTCTGGCTTCTAGCTTTATTCACAACGATGTTATAGTGGGGTAGAAAATTTCAAGAATGGCTCTGAGAAAAGGATGGTACGGCGATGTCTTTGGTTTTGTTCGACTTGGTGGAAGCACCTCAGATATAATAACCTAATTAGTAACTAGTTTCTAAACTTGTCTAGCAAATCTTACGATTCATTGTTAACAATAACTCTGTAACGCAATTCATCGATTAATCACGATTCATTGCGCTAATGATTGTTCATTATTAATGTATAAAATATAGCAGCGACACGTAACACGCGAAACCTAACTTTAAATTCGAACCAATGCATTAATTGAGATTATTCACTGAACTTCGTTTTTAATAACCGTATTTTCATAACAATTATAAATTATACAGTGATGCACGCTGTTTGTTTGTATTACGTTTCCTATTGGTGTGGATATTTTCCAAAACCGTAGAGTTGATTCCCGCAGGGTTGATTAAAGTTAAATAATACAGAAAGCAAATATCGGCTTATACACTAGAATTATTCAATGCCTATAGTTGAATCAATCAATCATCATGTATGAATGATGAAACAGCTTTTTTTATAAAAACAGCTTTTACAACAAAATAGCTGAATTTGTTGGTATTCCTAATACATAACGTGAAGAGTCAAAATCAATCAAATCCTTCGATCATTAAGCAGACTAAACAAGTAACAATATAAAGGTAAAAAGTAGCGAGGGGGGCAAAACCAACTTTTGTGAAAAAAACTGGTAAGGAGATAATTGACATAACCTTGGCGTCTACTGATATAAGCTCTCAGCTAACTCACTAGCATGTGTCTGAGGAACCGTCACTTTCAGATCATCGGTACATCTGTATGGAAATCTCCGAAATGGAGAAACCTGCATGGAGGTACCGTGATCCGAGTAGCACGAACTGGGAGAAATACAGGAATGACCTTGAACACATACTAGGGAATGTCAAAAATAAAAGCTTGCCTCCGAACAACTTCGCGAGGCCATCTAGGAAGAAATTAACCTGGTGGAACAGGGAGCTTACCAATCTAAAATCGAGAGTTCGCAAAGTGTTTAACAGTGCGAAAATAACAGGAGAGTGGGAACAATATTATTCCACTCAGGCTGCTTACAACAAACAGATCAGGAAGGCAAAAAGGGAGTCCTGGAGGAAATTATGTGGTGAGGTGTAAACAACCTCAGAAACGGCTCGACTCCAGAAAATCCTTGCCAAAGATCCTATCAATCCCATAGGTAATATTTTAAAACATACACGGAAACTGGTAGCGAGACCCAGCAGAGTCTACTGCAGGCACATCTACCAGACTCTGTAGAAACAGGAACGGAGCTATCCGTCAGACCTCCTACCCCACTGCTGGCTCGTGCGAGGAAAAAGGATGGGAGTGCTGCTAATAAAGTGATAACAGTGCAAATTGAACTGGGCTATTAACTCGGTTGAGATATACAAAGCTCCTGTACCAGATGGTATAATACCAGCGCATCTGCAGCAGGGGCAAAAACATCTATCTCTAGTACTTTGTAAACTCTTTAGAGCATAACTCGCAGCTGGATACATTCCAACTGCTTTGAAAAGCGCTCGTAATGTCTTTATTTCCAAACCAGGAAAGGATTATTCCCAAACAAAGTCATTCAGGCCAATGACTCTGTCTTCTTTCGTGTTGAAGATAATGGAGAAACTTATCGATAGGCATGTTAGGGAAAACTTTCTGATTGAAGGGCCACTACATTATAACCAACATGCCTATCAATCAGGAAAATCCTGTGAAACAGCCTCACACCAACTGGTGTCAAAAATTGAGGCTGTCTATGAAATCAAGAAATAGCTCTCAGAGCATTTCTTGATATAGGAGCGTTGGAACATACCTCCTTCGATTCCATGATAGCTGCTGTTGCAAGGCGTAGTGCAGCCAACACCACATGTCGGTGGATGAAAAACATGCTTTTCAACAGGATAGCAACGACAACCTTATTTGGAAACTCCATGGAGGTATCGATTTTGAAGGGATGCCCACAGGGAGGACTCCTATCACCTTTGCTGTGGGATATATACCCAGGGGTATGCAGATGATCTGCATGACAATACTTGTGCTGGGGAAATACCCTAACGTTATATCGGAGCTACTGCAACAAGCTCTGGAAATGGTGGAGATTTGGTGTAGGAGGGAGTGCCTTAGGGTGAACCTTGCAAAAACTGCGCTCATTCACTTCACTAGAAAAAGGAAGCTTGATAGACTAAAACTGCCAAGCCTCTTCAACGTGCTGCTGTGTCTTAGCCAGGAGGTCAAGTATCTGGATACAAAGCTAACCTGTAACTCAAACCTACATGACAAAACCAATAAAGTGAAGATGGCCCTAATGGCTGCCAAACGGGCGATAGGAATCATGGAGACTAAATCCACGGATAGTTCACTGGTTGTACACAACTGTGGTGAGACCCATGGTAACCTATGGAGCCTTAGTTTGGTGGCCAAAAACTGATCGGAGGAAAGCCGAACTGGAGCTATTAAAACTTCAGAGACTTGCCTGACTGTGCATAACGGGAGCGATGAGAAGCAGCCCGACTGCGGCATTGGAAGCCATTCTCAATACTCCGCCTCTTGTTCTGCATGTTAAGACGGAAGCGAGAATGGCTGCATACAGGCTATGGGAATTTACTTAATTACAGTTACCTGTAAATAATTGTCATATAAGTAAAGCATGATCCATAGACGTCAAAAAATAATAGTTCAATACTATTAAACGCTTTACAAAATTAGAAAAATGAATTTCCACAGTGCAGACCGTCTACTAAGAAGCAACAACTACTTCTCGGGCTATATGCCCCGACAGACATTGAATTACACTTCTAAAGTAAACGGGGTTGGTATATCTGTTAAGATAGAACCAACCATTCTGGTTTGCAGCTAGAAGGGACAACATAACTTGTAGACCGGTTTCGGCGTTTTTGCGCCTCATCAGCTGAAAAAAACGCTTCTTAGTGGACGGTCTGCTCTTTGGAAATTCATTTTTTTAATTTTGTAAAGCGTTTAATAGTATTGAACTATTATTTTTTGACTATAGATCTATAGATCACGCTTTACTAATATGACAATTACTTACAGGTAACAATTAAGTAAATTGTTATGAGTTTTATCGTGTTGTATTATTCGGTTTAAGGTTATATTAGAATTCAGTTTGAAGGTTGTCCGGTGACAGAAATGACGTACTTAAAAAAGGTCAATTGTGAACCATGCATTTTATTCACTAGGCTGGACCTATTGCCAGCTACACCTAGTCTCTTGGACTATTTGTGCATCTCAATCAATTAACTTCAATTATTTTGCTCTCAGAACTCTTCATGTATATTCTAAAAGCACCTTCTAGTACATTTTCACTATATCTTGCAATGTACAGTTAAGGGTTGATATTGTTATCAATATTTTTCATGATTATTAAGTCCCAATGAATTATCAGACACTTAATGTTAATTTTCTCTTGGCCTATGGAAAGACAAATAATTATTTCACGTAGTAACTACCTTTGAAATCTACTAATAAATAATACTTAAGTTTGGAGTTAGTAGCAAAGAGGAAAAACTTATTTACTTATTAATCCTTTCGAGAACAAAGAAGCAAAATACAGACGATGCTACTCGTTCAGGCAATTGTTCGCGAACGACAAACTTTCATCCATCCATTTGCTTCAACTATTATACTTTAATCTTTCAACCAGTTATATTGTTTGTTTGTTTATTTCAAAGTTATGTCTGAAGTTTCGTTTCGGTGATAATACAGTGATTATTGTGTGGTGGAAGAAAATTATTTCTGTACCTATTTTAAAACAATTCACTGGATGTATACGTATTTTATGAGAAATATTCTAAGCTTGTGGCAGACTGTACTTTCTCAAGATTTTTCAAAAAATACTTTTCTCAAAATCCTGCGAATAACAATAAAATTACAAAGAAATTCAAGGTGTTGAAAGGATCTAAAGAAGGGTCGTTCTTCTAGACAAGCCATCTGGTGGAATAAAGAGCTGACATCTCTAAGGAAAGAAACAAGACGCTTTTTCAACAAAGCGAAAAAAACAGGTAACTGGGAAGCGTATAAAGGTACATATAATACAAAAATAAAAGAATCCAATGAGAAGTCCTGGAGAGAATTCTATGAGGACATGCAAGGTGTCCCTGACAGCATCAGAATCAACAGGGTTCTCAAAAGGGAAATTTCTAACAAAATTGGTTCTATTCAGTTACCGATCGGAACGTTTTCAAATATTGAAGCAGAGGCTCCAGAGCATCTCTTCAGTGTGCACTTTCCAGGTTTGGTAAAGATAGAGTCAAGCTATGAGAACTGACCGGTTGCCAAAACAAAGGCAACCATAGAGGACTGGGAACTCACGAACAAGATATTCAGACCCCATCTTATCAGATGGGTGTGTATTTATAAACTCATTTGACCCCTACAAAACTCCAGGACCAGATGGCATATTCCCCAAGCTTCTGCAAGAGGAACTAGACATGATGGGTCCTTTAGTTCTGATACTTCGAAGCAGCCATGCTTTAGGGTATATACCAATTGCATGGAGAGAGTCGAAGGTGGTGTTTATTCCTAAACCAGGAAAAGAAACGTACACCCAGGATAAATCCTACCGACCAATCAGTCTGACATCATTCATGGTGAAAACCATGGAAAAAGTTTTACAAATGTACTTACAAGAAGGAGCGCTTGAGAGCATCCCTCTACATAGACTACAATCAAGCAGGGAAATCAAGTGAAGCTGCCCTGCATAATTTGGTCTCAGGTCTCGAAAGGAGCCTTGATCATAAGGAAGTAGCCCTTGCAGCATTTTTAGTCATCGAAGATGCTTTTGACAACATATCGATGTCATAAATTATCAGATCCCTTACAAAAAGAGGGACTAACAGCACCACATGCAAATGGATAGGATCCATGCTCGAGCATAGGAAAATATCAGCACACATGCATGATAAAACATACATCGTTAGGAAAACTAAAGGATGTCCTCAAGGTAGAGTACTTTCACCACTTTTGTGGAACCTAGTTGTGGATGACTTGATCTGTAGGTTGAATGATCAAGGCAGTGCTTTGCGGACGACATAGTGATTGCCACCAATGGGAAATTCCCAGTCCTACAAGAAGCACTGCGAATTGTGGAGGAATGGTGCCTCAAAGAGGACCTTTCAGTTAATAAAAAAAAAAAAAAACTAGTTGCTTTTACGAATAGAAGAGTTCTCCCGCAAGGTAGAGTACTGTTGTTCGAAGAAGAACTAGAAATATCCAAAGAAGTTAAATATCTGGGAGTGACCCTTGATTCCAAACTGAATTGAAAGGCAAACCTGGAAAAAATTACTACCAGGGCGACTAGACTTTTTTGACAACGCAGAAGAGTTATGGGCAGAACCTGGGGAATACGACCTGAGGTGGTTCACTGGCTCCACATAACTGTGATAAGGCCTACGATCACCCATGGAACAATAGTCTGGTGGAGGAAGACAGAAGTGTCCTCTGCAGTTAATATATTAACTGCAATCCAAAGACCAGCCCTTCTTGGTAATACCGGGGCAATGAACAGCACGGGGACGGCATCAATGGAAGCCCTTATTGGACTTCCTCCCCTAGAACTTCTTATAAGGGCGGAGGCAATGATGGCAATGATGGCAATTGTTAAGCTGAAATTGGGAGACTTTGGTCCCCGAACAATGTTCGAAAAGGACACACTGATACAACTGGGACATTACTAGACCAACCCATATTTCACAAGAGTTTTGATAGCATGACACCAGAGAATATATTCACTGAGCGAGTGAATATCATCATCTCATCTAGGGAACAGGTGATGCACCCAGGTAATTCTGGAGAAATCATTTGGTTCACGGATGGTTCCAAAACAAACCATGGCACTGGGGCTGGTTTGAAACGACCTAGAAAGTGAATGTTCTTTAGCCTTGGTCGACATACGACTGCGTTTCAAGCAGAGACGCTATAGCCTGTATTGATGAAAACATCAGAAGAGGATATACCGGACAAAAAAATTAAAATATTCACTGACAGCCAGGCTCTGCTTAAGGCTATCAGTAATCCAACAACTAGAACTAGGCTGAAGAAAAACTGCAAAGAATCCCTCAACAGGCTGGCAAGAGACAACAAAGTGTCTCTTATATTGGTGCCGGCACATGAGGGGATTGCAGGTAATGAAATGGCTGAGCAGTTAGCTAAAAAAGGCTCTAAAAGAGACTTCATAGGTCCGGAACTGTTTTGTGGAATCACAAAAGATTGCATGAGAGGGGAAATCGGGAACTGGCTAGATATGGAACACCAATTCAAATGGAGGGTGACACAAGGGCACCTTCATACAAAGAGTTTACTGAACAAGGTAGACAAGGAACTCTTAACCAGGCTACTGAAACTGGGTAAGAGACATTTGAAGACAGTTACCGACCTGGTGACTGGACACTGCACCTTGAGGAAACATCTGTACACAATGGGCAAAGTTAGTGAACCTATGTGCAGAAAATGTGGACTTGATTATGAAACACCTACTCACATACTATGCTACTGCGAGAACTTACAAGCACTTAGACGGAAGCACTTTGGAGAGTAATTAATACAACCATCACAACTACTGAAAATCCCTCCAGTCAAACGAGTGGCCTTTATAGAAGACACGAAGCTTCTGGAATGAAAGTAGATGACATGAGAAATGGTACAAAAATTCAGTTCAAATTCCTGGGTTGATGAGCACAACCCAAATATATGAATGAATGAATGATCTAAAGGAGAAATAGTCGGAGAGCTGATGGCTACATAAAACAGTATCGATAAGGTTCACGACAGTTAAGTTAATAAATGATTGTAAAAACATTAACTCATCGCGAAATGGCTATTCTGCCAGTTTCGATAGGCCGGATATGTAAATGGCGGCGAGTTTTCCACGTCGGAAAAACCTGCCTGGAAAACCGATAAGGTACACGCGTGAAATTGTTTTCAGGCATTGTTGAGACCTTGACTAAGAGCGGTGTAACAGTGGCAGAAAGCATTTCGGAAAACCCTCGGCAGAAATGACTCAAAGTCGTGGAAAATTCCCATGAAAAAACCGATAAGGTACACGTGAAAAACTTTTTTCCGTACATTCTTTGGGCCTCAAGGAAGAGCGGTGCGATAGTGGCAGAAAAGTAGCAGGTCGGAAAACCCTCGGCAGAAGGAACTAAAAGTGACACCGATGATAGCGATGATGGTTTCGAAAATCAAGAAAGCGATTGCGATATTGAATGATTAATGAAAATGAGTAGTGACGTTTTGATTAATTGAAATGAGTAATGACTTTATGCGTTCTATTTCATCTATATCATTTCCACAATTATTATCGACCTACTTATAGCATTACGTTTTATTTCAGTTGTAGATATGAGGAAACCCGCAAAAAAGTAATTATCAATATACAGTTTGAATGAGCGATCGAGCGCGCAATTTTGAGCAGCGGACGCGAGGCACTAAAACCGAGCACATGGCATAAAATACGCCGCGCCTTTAAAATTTTGGCTTATTCAGCAAGTTTTCATCGTATCGTAATGTTTTTTTAATTTGAGGTAGCGCACGAAAATATTTCGAATGGTATGAACGAAAATAGTTGGGGTTGATTTTAAGTTTTCAATTTTTCCGATTTTTTCTAATTTCTGCGCAGGGTCTTCCGGCCTGAAAAACTTCTGCCATTTACATATCCGGCCTATAGAAACTGGCAGAATAGTCATTTCGCGATTGGTTGATGTTTTTACAATCATTTATTAACTCAACTGTCGTGTACCTCATCGATACTGTTTTATGTAGCTCTTGGACTAAAATGTAACAATAATTTTTAGCTGCTGGCCGAGTCATTTGACGTTGTGGATTGTTTAGTATCTGGAATAGTGTGACACCGCAGACACCCAAGCAAATTAAGTATTTGAAGTGGAGATCACTTCTCCTGGCCAGTCCTGGTGTATCAAAAACTACAGAACGAGGGAGTAGTAGTTTTCGATGGGTTCAAATAAAATAGCGTACGGGAGTCACTAAATATGACATCAGATTTGTTATGCGTCATTCTACTTCCCTGCAAAGTTTCATAAATATCGTCCTCTCTGTTTTAAATATATTCAGAGTGGAAAGTCTAACTGGAACAAATTCTGTAACTTGATAACTAAAGGTTTATCGCAAAATTCCTGAAACACGTCAATTTTTATTTTCAATGGGGCATATTACAAAGAGATTTGTTTATCTTTTTAATTATCTGGGGGGTTGCAGACACCCCAAACTTTTTTTTTAAATTGAAGGGTAGGTTGAATAATTTTTTATTTGAAAGCTTTTTCAATTGCAAATACAATTCCATTTTTTTTGTTACTTTTTATAAGGTGTCGGAAAAAAATGAAATAGGGAAATATTTACTGAAATTACTTTAATGCAATAAATGTTCAAAGTGCTCTCCACCTTTTTCTGACAATATCCTAATTGATTATAAACAGCATTCCGAACATTTTGTAACATTTCCGGCGTTACTTGCCTAATTTCGTCCCCGATTCTCTGTTGAAGCTCGGCGATGTCGTTAGGTTTAGTGGCATAAACCTTGCTCTTTAGATATCCCCATAAAAAATCTAAGGGAGTAAGATCGGGTGATCTTGCTGGCCTCTCAATTTGGCCCCTCCTTCCAATCCACCTATTTGGAATCACTTCGTTAAGATAGGTCCGTACATTTAGAGCAAAATGTGATGGTGCCCCATCTTGTTGAAACCACATCCGTTGGTCAAATAAGTTGGGATCCAAATTATTGGGGAATAAATTTACTAAAGTAGGAATCAGTTCTTTTTGGAGCATATTAAGGTATGTTTCTCCGGTTACGTTTTCATTGAAAAAAAAAGGACCTACTATGCGATCCCCAATAATTCCAGCCCAGACGTTTGTTTTTTGAGGCCTTTGGGTATGGCATTCACGCATCCAACGGGGATTTTTGACAGTCCAATAACGGCAGTTCTGTGGATTGACGTGCCCATGTAATGTGAATGTAGCCTCATCAGAAAACAGCACCCATTCCAAAGCATTTTGTCCACCATCGATAGAAGCCATAATTCGTTCGCAAAATTCGAGTCTACGATCAGTTTGATGAGGATCACAAGTCTCTTTACATAAACAGTGCAATTGAAAAGTCGGAAGGATGAAGCGCCGATGACTGGAAACCCCCACTGGCTGTACTGAATGAATCAAACCCTCTTCTTCTACTCAATTCCTGAGAATAGTTCAGAGACCAGTGGTTCCTCCAGTTTTATTTCTTGAAGGAATTTCAGGATATCCACCAGGCTTCAGCAAGTATTTCTTGAAATAATGTAGTGCATTCAGCAAGTATGTGAATGGAGGTTTCTTCTATTATTCCATAGAACCTTTATTCTTCAATCTACACTAGTTTAGGCACTATTGAGGTGCTCAGGTGCCCATGCAGGTGGCAGTATCCTGTTGGGACACTTGTCAAACCTTTAAGTGCAGTCTTAGTTTGTTCACTATTTTTTTTAACTTACTTGGTAGTTTTCAGGAGTAGGTTTGATTGTCTTATCTCTATTAAATATTTCATATGGTCCTATCTTCTCGGTTTCTCCTATTTATTTCAATGTTATATTGGTGATAATACCGTGAAAAAGTTCCGGAAGGGCGTTTCAAGCCCTTTATTTGTAAGTTCATCTACTATTTTGTTTCTTATTATTATAGCGTGTCCTGGAGTCCACAGTATGGTGTCGATGCTGCTCTTGCTAAGATCATTAAGTTTTCCTAGTTTAAGTTTTAATATAGTCACGTGACGCTAAAAACCTGGCACCAATAAAGGTTTTAAACTCCTTTAAATATTTGTTTATAAAATGGAGGAATAGCATACAAGCGCACAAAATGAATGATTAATGAGAACTGTGCTAGGCTGGAAACTTTAAAAAAGTAATTAAGTTTTAATGAAATAATTACTAGTGAGACTGAAGTGTAGTTTGATAATGATTGCAATTAAATTTCTTATTCGTACTTTATACATTTTAAGACGGCATGCGATACAGTTTAAGTTTTATAGTAAATCATGGATCATTACTTGACGGTAATCTAGACGAACTCTGCCGTAAACGATATTTTAAATAGTTTTTTAAAAGACATACTTAATTTTAAAAAAATGTATGACGGAACATACGATACTTAATTAATTCAATTTAGGAAAAAACTTCTTCGGTATTCTCTCTGAATTTCTTTTCCACAAGAAACATCGACAAAAGGAGTTTCTAGTTAAAATGCTGGTAGTGAGGATATTTTAAAAACTCTTAAATAAAGACTGATGTCAGTCAAGATGTGAAATTTTAATGAAATGAACTCGGCGAAAAAAAAAACATAGAAATTTAACCTCCAAGGAATATTTCATTCGAAAAATTTCAACCGTAAAAATGCTACAAAGTATTTTAGCCGCTCTAGAGAACGATACTTTCTCAAAAACGTATAGAGATTACTTCTTTTCAAACAGATTTACTGTAGGTAGAAGCTGGGTAAAAAAATCTTTATTAAAGAAAGGGTGGTTATAAATTGAATTGTCTAGGTGTAATAAAATCTTTGAGAGTAAGATACTTAGTAACATATACTACTAGTCCCATTACACAAAATCTGATTTCCACAATAAACTAGGAAGAGTAACGAATTATGGCGGAGGGTTTTATTGAGAAGAGCTCAATAAAGGAAATGCTGCTTATACAAGGAGGTCGATAGGCCCGGTTGGCCTCACCACACTGCGGACCATAAGATATTTTGTGTATACCCCACATTTATAATTTAGTCCAGAAGATCTAGGTTCCTAAGAAAGCCTATCATCCGGATTGAATCAGGATCTAAGCAGACCTGTTTTAGGTATTTAAGGCGTTGGCGGACACTTGCACTGCAATCTCAAAATCTGTATGTTCCACTGTCCACTTTGCCTATCTTGCAGTGATGATATCTGAGTGAGAATTCCTGTGATTACTCTAAGATCAGTTTTATGAAGCTTCAAGATCATTTTAGCGTAGTGAGAAGGTCGTAATAACCGTTTTGCCTGTTTTGGGGCAAGAGTATTTATTCAGTAGGTTGCACAAAGTTCCTTTTCCCATTTTCGGACTTCTTCCACGATGGAGCTCTTTTGGGATACCACAAAATGGTAAGGGTGCGATAAAAGAAGTAGAAGCTCTTTTTTTTCGTGAGACCATCAGCAATCTCATTTTCGACCATTCCTTTATATCCTGGCATCCATTATAACAAAGTTATTTTGATGTGTCTAACCAGTTGCTTAAAGGATTGTTTGCAGTTCCTAACTGTTTTATACCCAAAGTTTTGGACTTCAGATTCTTTAAAGCAAACGTTTTTTGAGGCACTCTTAATAACTTCACTTGGAATATTGTTGGTGTGTTTCCCAGGGATGTTGATATCCTAGCACTAGGACCAGTAACTCTGTTTCCTATTCCTTTGTTTGTTTTTGACCCATCAGTATAATAAGTGAGGACGCACCTCGTAATTAGAGCGATTTTTAACAACGTGTAACTTGAGTTCGATATCCTGTTTCGCAGAAATGAAGTCCGTGGGCATCTTCATGGATTGGGTTGCTCAGCCTTTAGCATCTCAAGATCGATCGCTGGGTTTCAAAGATTTAGCATGAGGTAGTCTATAGGCATGTCACAGAGTGATCCTCCGTAGATATACTTTTAGCATCACCCATAAGGCTGCGCTGGGGCATGACCTCGTTACACCTATGATTCCATGGAGGCTAGTCGTTGCAGTTTTGGCAACTCTATTTTGCCCTTTTATGCGTGGTTCTCTTGGTAATAATCAGTCTGACAACTGTTAGGTAAGACCATCTTCGGTTTCAGATCCCACATTTTTCTAAAAAGTCTGCGGCAAACCTCAATACATGAAAGTTATTTTGTTTATATCAGTTCCCATTTTTCATGTAGTCTCGTCTTCCCAATTATTCGTTATTATGGTCAGGTCAACCACAAAATGCGAAATATGTACATACACATACATACCATATTCGTTAAGAGATACATTTTTTTTTTCGAGTACCGATACATGAATAATTCAAACCAAATCCACAATCCGTTAATTTGAGGAAATGAATCGTATATTTTTTACCCGCAAATCGATTCCAAATATATATTTCTGTTATCTTTGTTATCTTGAATAATTAGAAATAATCACGTTCACCGTATATACGTATGTTTAATTAATGAAATGACCATTTATCATCTACGCACCACTTTAAATGAATATGAACATTTGCCGTGTATATTCCGATTCCAACGGTCGTTATCGCCGTATTAATCATCCCGTGTTCCTATATAAATTTTCAGTTCGTTAGTAAGCATTTGCTGTACATGCTTTAAGTTCTTAGCACCAAATCAAAGGAATTTGAATTGGCTGTAAAAATATAAAGTGAACGTATTCTCTGCACTTACTACTCGGCTATTAAGAATTCAATTAATAAATGTTCTAATGACAAAGTACAGTCGAATGAACTTTTTCTTAACGAATCATCCGCTAGCTGCAGTATTATTGACAGATGTAGATTAGATTGTAGTCGTGAGGCTGTATCCACTGTATTTTTAACACTGATCATAAGATGTTCATAGTGTCTCGAAATGCAAATAGAATAGAATAGAATGTAATAAAATTTTATTGAGCTGAAAAAAGCTATTACATAACAAACAGATTTCATATTACAAATTTTCTCAAAAAAAGCATCAATTTACAAAATACATTTTTCTTAATCGTGACTTAACTACAGTTGGAGAAGTTTTGATACTTAATGGTAAGCTATTATATAACCTTAAGCCTTCTATAAAATAATGTGTTCTCCATTATTGTAGAGTTAAATCTTTCAATTTGGTAATTATCTTTTATTGTAATTCATACTCGAAGATCTTCTATTTAAATATGTATTAAAATACGATGGAGCTTGATTATTTAAGATTTTATAAATTAATAACAAATTTGACTCCCGTATAAGCTGTGATTCATTTAGAAAATTTAATGATTTTAACATTATATTAATTGAAGTGTATATATATATCTGTTTGTGCGCAGTAAGATGCGCATTGCCTTATTTTGAAGGACGTGCAGTCTATTAATATTTTCATTAGAACAAGATATTTATAGAGACATACAATAGTTAAAATGTGGATAAATGATTGTATTGTACACCAGTTTTCTGCACCAAAGTGAAAGACTTTTACTAACTCTAAATAAATATCCAACTTTCTTCCTATTTTGTACACAAAAAATCAATATGTTTAAGAAATCTGAGCTGAGGATCTAATGTAAAATTTCATCCACGTATTCAACTATACTATTATTAATTTCAATGACCCATTGACCTTGCCTGAATTTAGAACAATTTTGTTTACTACCTAGTATCATACATATAGTTTTTTATTCATTTGACTTTAATTTATTTTCCATCAACCATTCATTTAGGATATCTAATTCATTATTTATAATATTTACCAGTTCTAAGTAATTTTTACTAGATACAGAAATCAAAGTATCATCTGCAAATAAATTGACGAAAGAATGCTGTGAGTATTGGTATAAATCATTAATATACAATATGAATAATAACGGTCCCAATACACTACCCTGTGGATCTCCATAATACGTCTTAAGTTTCCCTGAGCATTCACCTTTGTTTTTCATTTTCTGATTCTTATCAGTCAAGTAATCTTTCACTCACTCAGTTGTTCATGAACTATTATTTCAATTATCTTTTCAATAATTCGGAGAAGGTTAATTGGTCCTTTGGATTTCTGGGATTACTAACTTTTGGAACTGGAACAATAGTGCTACACTTTAATTTACTAGGCATGACACTAGTTTGCAAACACGTATTGATAAGATTTAGTAAGAGATACCCAACAACACAAAAAATGTCTTTTATAATTTCACGGTTCACATGTCATCTCCTTTGGCCTCACTCTTCAGATTAAAAATTATTCCTCGTATTTTATTCAAAGAAACAGTTTTAAATGTGGCAATTTCAACATTATTGGCCAATATAGGAATTTCTGTAAATTTTTGAGGGGTAGGAATGCTTATTTAAATGTTCATTAAAAGAAACATTACTATTAGTTATTTCTATTGAATCATAATCTATGTCTACAATTTTAGTATTTACAATTTGTTTTAAAGTGCGCCACATTTTTTTACTATCTCTACGACATTCATCAATAGAACGTTCATAATATTTCCCTTCTTTTTTTCTTATTCAACTAATTACTTGATTTCGTTTATTATCCAATCTTTCAAAATCGACTAGATTATTAGTAAACTTGAAAGTTTTATATAGTAGATCCCTCTTCTTTTGCATTTGTCTGACTTCCGCATCAATCCAATACTCACTTCCACCATATTTACGTTCCTGTAATGGCGCTAAACTATCTAAAGTCGATTCAATATTATCAATAAATTTTTTATATAAAAAATGTCAACATCAGAAGAGTTGTAATCCCAATACTTATCAATTAAAGTTGATTTGATATCCCTTATTCTCATTGATGAATAATTTCTAGTATACGCTTTTTGAGCATTGGTATTTACTTTAATTCGTATTTCTGCTCCTATAATGTCATGATCCGTAAGTTTTGGAAAGTTTTTGTCAACAATTTGTTTAAATGGTCTATTAGTTATGATTAAATCTAACAGTGATTTTGAATTTGAGGTTATTCTTGTTGGTTTCTGTACTAATTGTTTGAAGCCAGCTGACTGTACAATATTCATAAATGTATGCACTATATAATTACGATTCAAAAGATCAAAATTAAAGTACCCTAAAATGATAACATCATTAGAATTTATTATATCCAAATCTAAAACTTCTTGGAAAAAATGTAAAAATTTAGCACTACAACCACTTGGAGATCTATATACACCTCCTATTATCACACTCTTACCACCGATAGACACCTTAATCAATGAACACCAGTATTCCTTATTGATAATAAATTTTCGTATGTAGGTATGTTGAAAACAACTTTTTATATAAATAATTACCCCTCCAGTGTATCTACTATTTCAAAGATTTATGCTAAATTTATAAATAACCCTTGATACGAAATTCAGATTGATCAATATTTTCAGTTACCAGAATTACCACTGGGTCAAAATCAGTTATTAGTAGTTTTAATTGAATAAAATGAGTGGTTAACCCTTGAATATTAGGACATAGTAAATAACCGTTATTTGTAGAATGTAATTATTCTCTCTCTATTCCGAGAGATCTGCTTTAAGTAGCTTGGACATTTCGTATCAGAGACATTATGATTACAACTAATATTTCTTATTTTTAAAACATCTACAGCAAATCTACAATTGGTGCATTGGTGCATTCCTATTCATCATTGTAGACCAGATAATTCAATAATTAAATTATATCTATTTTTCTTATGCGAATTACATTTACGAATAAATTTTACATCTTCCTTCATATTATCTGGAAAATTTTGACCCATGAATTGCGAGATAAAATGATCAATTTCCTTCAGATCTTCCTCAATAACATTAACAATTTTAATACTTGGTTTAACAGAAGTTCTCACCTTTATTTTATATTCATTTCCAAGTTGATTAGCTGTTGTTGTTTTCAGTTTTTCTAGGGAGTCCTTATCATCACAATGAATGACAGAACAGCCTTGCAAAGCTTTTTTACCTTCGACACTGCTATTGATAAATCCGTTGGGTTCACTTTTTTGGCTAATTCCTTTTTTGTCTCACTGCTATCTTGTTTTACATTCTTTGGCTCAGTTATAAGAGGTTCAATTTTAATAATATTTTTAACAACTTCAGTAAATAACGGTTTGTTAGGCATATTAGATTCGGGAAAAATCTAGTTTAGTGAACCAACGCGGATTTTGATGAAATATTATTTTTTAAGTTAATTCGAGGTCGCTGAACACGAAAATGAAAAAATAAATCGGCGCTCTCTTACTAAAAACGAGTTATGAATTTTTGAAGATGAGTTCAGATCAGCACTGCACTGGTTTTATTGTCATAATATAACTGCTTCAAAATGATGCATTATAACTTCTACACAATGTTAAATACACTTTAATTACTTTTTAGCCAGCGCCAGCTATCGGAAAAATAGGTGTATGTTCATGATTTTCATATTGTTTGTATCTTCTCTGTCACGATCATGAAATCGAAAATATTCAGCAACTAATTCAAGTGGCTAAATATCTAATGGCTGAATATGCTATTAGATACAAGTTTCACGACTAAGAGGAAACAGACCAAAACTTATGTCAGTCATATTACATGGAAACGTCAAAAGATATAATAATTGTGGAATTAAAAAAAGAATGTACAAGAAATAAATATCAATATCAGTGTTTTTTAAATGTGTGTGTGAGAGGAATATCGTGAAAAGCAATTATAGTGTATTTAACATTGTGCAGAAGTGAAAATGCATCATTTTAAAGCAGTTATAATATGACAATAAAACCAGTGCAGTGCTGATCTGAACTCATCTTCAAAAAATCATAACTCGTTTTTGGTAAGAGAGCGCCGATTTCTTTTTTCATTTTCGTGTTCAGCGACCTCGAAATAATAAAAAAAATATTTCATCAAAATCCGCGTTGGTTCACTAAACTAGACTTTTACCTTAGATTCAATTAATTTAACTAGCTTACTGGTATTTTCCAATATTTTATTAGTTTTGTCCTCTTCATTGTTGCATCTTCAGTTTTTGTGTAAAGTTCAATGGGAAAAATAATTCAAATGTGGGCAGTGGCTGTAATAAAGTTCATGTTTATTGTGGTTTGAGATTAACAGGTTCTAATACTTTACATACGTCCATCGAAAAGGAATAATGATTCCCACTAGGTATTCTCAAAGGACCACTTAACTGTTCTGCCGGAGTTAAGGACCGGTTTTACACATAAAATAAGACAAACATATGGTTAACAAAGTTCTAATGAAGAAACAGAACATAATATACAATCATTTATAAAGTCATAGTCATAGAGATACTACAGATAGAGGCAACAAGCCACAGGCCGCTTTATAAGTGGGAATGTCCGTCTGAACTCCGGTGAGAGAGAAAAAGACAGACGTCAGAGGTTTTTCTGTCTTTGTCTCATGTATATAGCATGTGCGCCATTACTGAAAGACAGCCTGGACCTCTTACTGTCTATCTCTCTCTTATACGATTATGAGTTCCGAGCTGGATTGTTGCCTCTATCTGTAGTATCTCTATGGACATACTACTCACAAGTAAGTAGTAGTAGTTGTAAGTTCAGTAAGGATAAGTTAATGACTTTTTGAATTTTTCGCTCACAAACTTTAAATGCAGCACTGCTCCCCATCTATTAAAAGACTATACTGACGAATTTTAAGTAAGCTGTGACTTTACTTCACTCGGAGAACCCATTGTCTTATAGTTTGATATGTGATAAATCGAAATAATGTCCCCGATAACAAATCGGCGCAAAAGTTTGATTGGACGGCTAATATATCCAAACACTCATTTGGAGTGGTCACACGGTTGTGAGCAATCCCGGTACCCATAAGTGTATTGACATATTAGGTAGGAAACCTAAGAGCGCCAAAAGCAGTGAGAACAAAAACCGCTTTTCTGATCAATCGCTTGGTTGTGGGACAAAGGAAATTGAAATTGATAGTGCAGAGTCACCATGATATTTATCAGGCGTTTCCTTGGTTCCGTTGATGGCTCTTGCTTATGGCGCTCCCGCGTCTATTCTATGTAACTGAATGGTCTAATGTACACAGGCGTGACGTGGTGCGGATGAACGCCATTCGATCCTTGCCATGTCTCTTTGCAAGTCTCTCATGGGGTATAAAAACACGTCCGTTGTCTCTTGTCACCAGGCCTGGTAGAAGCTTGCAGCGAAAAACTCTACTGACCAGCTCTTGTCGTCACTATCCCGCCCCTTCTAAGTGAATTGCACAAGTCAGTGTGCCGTTCCTGCCACGTCTTCGACCGACGACCGTTTTATGTGAATTACGACTCAATGCGCGGTAAATTTAAAACGTCACTGGTTTATCAAACTAGCCTCGTTAAATGTGTGTGGTTCTCTTTCTCTGTGTACTCTTTCTAATATCCTATTTCAAGCCTACTCAAATTATTGTATCATTTGGTAATCACGATTTCAAGAGACTTATTCCGTCAAAACTTATAGTAACTTTTCTAGCCAGCCTACTCGAGACTTACTTAAATGTCTTTGAAAGTTCAACATTTTAATCCCCCAGAATGTGGAATCTCGCTGTAAAAGCACTTCGTTAAAGGATTGAAGTGCTTTGCTTAATGTTTTAATTATAAAGGGAAATCAGCGGAAGCTCCTGTAGTTTTTGTTAATAGCAAAATTACTTGGAAATAAACTTGAAGTTTCCACAAAAAGAAAATACTTTGGAGCTTCTGATTAGATGAAGTAGTTAGCATTCAATTATAGCTCCGAATATAAAAGTCTGAACTTTTCTAGTTATATTTTTTTTTTCATCTTCAAGTACACAAAAGGTGTTCAAAAAATTACAATGCAGATACGAAGTGTGCTTATTTAAATGAAAAGAGATATAGTAATGAGACTAAACTGACCAAAAATGAATGTTTTTATGTAGGCACAGCTTAACCAAAAGTTGGTCCGAAATTCACATATGCAACTCAAAACTTTTTTAAAACTAACCTTTTATTTGTTTATTATTATAATCAAAACACTTTCACCTTTCTCCAAAATAAACACTCCTGTGTATACCAAAAGATCAAAACCATATTTTTGTTTGCCCTGGGACGCCATATTGAATTTTATTTGACAGGTCGCTGGATTGCCTAATTGTCGGCAAGAAATTGGTACTGTTTCTTTTGCGACGTCCCTAGAACAAATATTCTCAAAAACTCTTCTTCATATCTTATGGCAGACACATGTAAATTAAACATAAATATATCGATAATGTTTGTTGCCGTAGATAAGAGGAGAAGGACATGAAAGAGTCTTTTTTCACTGCACGCTAAATTCAACATATTATTCTTTGTAATATGTTTAAAGTGTAGACCACTCCAACTGTCTGGTAATTGGGTATTTATACCTGGTTGAACGATTGAATAATGAATAAATAAACATGGCCAATCTGAGTTGGGGACGTTCTCGGCTCAACTGTTTTATTTCTGTTCGGCTTTCTTTTAATTCTGACTTTTATTTATACCAGTCAGACATGGAGGAAAATAAATAAAAACTAAATATAAAACATATGATTATCTTCACATTTATGCATTAAATGTGTTCGTACAGAAGATTAAGAAGCTGAGTATTTAAACTCATACCAGAAGACTAGATTCCAATCGTAACCAGTCAGAAGGTCCAGGCATCTTAAAGCCAGACTACCTATCAAGCAGAGTATTTTGAATCACGCCCAAAGACGAGCAGCACTAAGATGGCCAAAGCGTAATTAGTATTTCAAGGTCTAATAGACGAGTTCTATACAACGCAAATGCTGACAACATAACGAACAAAGAAATACTGAAAAAGGTTAGACGCATAAGATCAATTTTTGGTTTTTCTTATACATTTTGGGTTCCTTTACTATCCATGTTAGGATGTCCTTTTAGTTTGGGGTATTTTACATCTCACAGATGACGAAAAACTACGTGAAAGAGAGAGAAGACTTGTTAGCCCAACGATCCTTCGTCCCCTCTATCAAAACAGTTGGGCGTGTATTCAGTCCCCTCCTATTTATTTTAACTGTTGTGTTGCCAAATGTACTTATCTGTAAAAAGTATTCCTAATTTTTGTCTATCGTTGTTTCAAAATTTTCAACGGCATTTCAAGCGGCAACAATGTTAAATACCAATAATTGTTAAATCGAAAGCAGTGTACGGATTTTATTTATTGCAGATTGTAATTTGTCCAAATTTTTTCTTAAACTCCATTATTTTATTCTTATTTTTGTTCATCTCACTTATTTTTCAAAAGTCAATATTACCAATCTCGATTTTCTCCCACTAAATACACCGTTATCCGGTGTTAAAAGTCAAATGCAAAATAAGTTATTTGTTACTTAGAAAGTACCAAACATTCTAAACTGGCAACGCTGCAGCAGAGACTGACTCCCCACTCTGTGAGTACGTTCACTATGGTTCAGTAGTTTCCCAACATGGAAGGAGTGAGGTTGTAAAAGAAATAAAAAAATACACTCGTTATTACGTAACCTGTACATCTTAAAATTCATTTTCGTCAACTTGATCGTTTCTGACCAAGCTGACAATTAATTTCTAACTACGATAGGATATTATTTTAGCCATTGTAACTTGAAAATAAAACATTCATTCTTGAGATAAAAATAATAAAGTAATTGGGTATAAAAAACTAAAGATCGATTCCATTAATAAATTGAATTGAAAAAATAAAATAAGTAGCTACTTATTCTAAACATAAAATATGAACTTCTTGAAAAAATTAAACTAAAAATCCGTTCTAAAGGTAAACATAATTTTAATGAATTAAGTGCTCAAATAAATCACCTTGCTGTGCCAGGCAATAACCAAATCTGTCATAAAGATTTGATCTCATATATCTAAGATTATTTGGCGGAATGCTGGCATAAACGTGCTGTATTTTCACCCGCAATTCATTTAAATTATTAGCTCTCTCAAATTCATGTTGATAAATGCTACTTTCCAAAAATCCCCAAAGAAAAAATCATTTGGAGCTAGTTCAGGTGATCTTGGAGGCCATTTAATTGTACCATTAGTACTAATAATTCTGTCGGGGAATGTAAATCTTAAAAATTCCATTACTATCCTTCAATTATGGACTGGACAACCATCTTGTTGATACCAAATTCTGTTAAGATCAACAACGGGTATAAGGAGAACTGCAGGAATTACATGATTTTGTAATAACTCTAAATATATATTTGGCGGAATTTAAGTTCCCCTCAATAAAAAAGGACCTATAATGTGGTCACCTAAAATACCCGTCCGAACATTCAGCTTCTGCGGATACTGTGTTCGGATTGGAATGCTTAGATCTTTATTTTCCCGAGACCAATATCTTGTGATGGATGGATTGTGTTTTTGATGTAATGAAAAGGTTGACTCATCCGTAAATAAAATATTTTTTGAAAAGTTCTCGTCAGCATTTTGACGTTCCATCATTTCTTCACAGAAATCCATTTGTCTGATTTTGTCCTCGGGAAAAATTTCCTGCGTTGTCTGAACCTTGTAACAATGGTACCCGTTCCGTTTTAAAATATTCTGTACACTTCTCTTATCCATGTTGTCCTCTTCAGCAATTTGTCTTGAAAAACATGGTTGTCCTGTTTCAACCGCTAAACAAACATTCAATTCTCTAGTTTGCCTATCGGAAGTTCGATTGGATCTTCCGGCGCTTGGCATTTTCTACAGTATGAAACACATCCATATTTCTCGAAATTATTAATTATGTTCAAAATTGTTGTTCGTGAAGGAATTGGGCGATTTTCAAATGCCACAATAAACAAATAACTATTGCATCAGCCGAATGACCTCCAAAATACCATTTTATAATTTGCACTTTTTCGCAGCTTTTGTATTTTAATGTGGGCATTGCAAAATGTTTTATTTTCAAATACAACGGCATGCGCTAACCAAGGTCTGTAGCGAAAAGATCACATACATTTAAATGTGAGTTCTCTATGTAAAGGACACTGTTGCCGGATGAAGGTGTTTAATTTTACCTAATAGTGTATCAGCTCGAAAAAAAGTTGACGATAACGTGACAAAAATATCATTTTTACATATTAATCTGAGCTTCTGGCAACAGCGGTTGAACTAGTTGGGCGATGAGCACACGCAAAACTGTTTTTGATAGAGGGGACTGAATACACGCCCAACTGTTTTGGTAAAGGGGACGACTGATCGCTGGGCTAACAAGTCTTCTCTCTCTTTCACGTAGTTTTGCTCATATTTTCCTTGTCGTACTTGTATGAGTAGTAGCGTAAGAAAGGGACTTTCGCAATCTGTATACGTATCATTAAGATATTAGGCATTATTCAGAATTCTTTGTTTGGGATTTGTGTTTCTGGTATTTGTATATTACTGATTTTTATTCTTCTACCTTTATCTGTTTGTGATTTATGTGACTCTGATCTGCTTTTATTATTGCAAATACCATAGAGGCAGCTTAGAGATAAAGAATTTCTATTTTCGAATAGAGACAAGTTATGTTTGATTCTAGTAAGATTGAGACGAGACTACACTTTACAAGAATTAACATTCTTTTGTAATACAAATAAATCATACCTATCACTTTTTTGGCATCAGGCTACGCCTAGTGCCTCTTTCACGATGAAATACTACTTTTATCAATGTCGGAATAAGAAAAATTCACTAAGAAACCAAATACTTAACATTTGTCAGATAATTTAAGGATACTGAACGTGGACGTAAAATAATTTTTTAGTTCGCCGTTCCTGAAATATAATACAACCAGCCCACGTAAAGCTTATTCCAAATAAAGTTTTGAAGTTACGAGCCTGTCCAACTCGTTAAATTCCAAATGCAAAGTCTTATACCAAGGTGTGTTCGGTAAAAATCCTTCAACTGTAATTATTTTTAATTTAAATATAATTCCCGAGGCAAATGGGTAAGCTAATCAGGATAACGACGTCGTGGGTATGGAAAAAGGATGTTAATTTTAATTATGTTAAAACAACATAACAAAGCTCTTTCTGTGAAAAGGCAATTATACCTTTCAATGAAAAATAAATTAGTAAAAATACGTGCTCTAGGACTCACAAAATTTTTTTTTCTACTCTAAAGTAAAAATATCATAACAGATACTGACTCGTGATGACTAGTACGTAATGAAAAGAATATGCTTCAGTTCTATAAAAATGTGTAAGATATCATATAAGCCTTGTAAGTCAGTTTGTCCAGTTACCATGGAAACGAATTAATAGACGTTATTTTGACAGATTTGAGTTGAATAATCTGTCAGTGTAGATACAGTTAATTTAAATACAAAAAAAAATAATATGAGATCATCGGATAGTGAAGATGAATTTAGTAAAACACCACCCGATATTATGCAGTTAACTGCGAACACTACGGAGAACCTATTACCGGAAAAATCGAAGAGAATATATTATGATGGATTGGCGTACAACAAATAATAAAAATTCAGTTTCTGAAAATGTACTCTTGGCTTATTTTGGAAAAATCACTAAAAAATTTAAACCATCCTCATTATGGGCAATATAGACTATGTTAAGAAGTGTTATAACTGAAAAATAATGTTAATATTGAAAATTCCCGAAATTCCGAGCTTATCTGAAAAGGCGATCAGAAGGTTTTGAAAACAAAATATCAAAAATTTTACGCCCTGGTCAAATAAAACTTTTTCTACATGAAGCTCCTGATGAATAGTACTTGCTAATAAGGTATGTTATTTAAAAGTATAACATAAATATACCTACTTCTATTTTAAGGTGACAAATTAGATAACAAATTAGCGATCAGTAAATAAATCAATTTTTCCTTAACTATCAAAGAGGTAAATGTACGAAAGAAGTGGTAGGATTCAACAAAATAGGTGGTGGTTCTAAACAAATAGCCGAATATTTAAAGTTACCAGATCTCAAAATGTACACAGTTCAAGAAAAACTTCTGCCACTCATTTGGTTGATGCCGGTGGTATTTAATGGCTCTCAAACGACATGACGGATGGAAATCTTCAACAACAGCCGAAGGATATGTCGATGAGTCAATGAATAATAAGGCGTCAACAGCCAATAGAATAATTAATTCAATTAAAAGTAATTTACAGACCTTTACATACTCTGAAAATACCAATGTCTAAAAAGAACACACCGTACAGTGTACGTCATCCCACCGTTCACTGCGTATTATTGAACAACTGCCAAACACGGATAAGGGTATATTTATAAATAATTGTCAACATTTTAGAATTAATTATTGTAAATAAATGTTTAATTTACATTGTTTCCGAATTTTGTTAAATAAATAAAAGTTACTTGTAAGGCTTTTTATTTTTATAAAAGAAAATAATCGTAGAAAAAGTATAGTGCATAACTTCGAAATGAAAAATATTTTTTGAAAAAGGAAAATAATTTTCCTGCCCTTTTCTTGATACAATTTTTTATGAATAAACTGAACAGTACTTGACATGATATGAGGTTTTATCAAAATTTATCATGCACATTAAACGCCTGCCACGATGGCACACGGAATGCACCTACGGAGGATAATAAAATACTAAATTTTGACGTAAACGACTATCTAATGCACCCTCTAGGTACATTAATGACGGTATTATAATTTACTACATTATTCTACTCGATTTTCCTAAAATTATTTCTAGTAGAATTCATTGCTGTACTTTATTTTATAATGAAGGAGATTCACTTCCGAAACAACGGATCAGTGAGTTTTTAATGGGCATTATTATCCAATTACGCTTAAAGTTGTGAGGGAAAGTTCCAGTAAACGACTTTTTACAGAAAATGTGTCATAAAATGATAACCGACACTAAAAATATAAATTATAAATTATTCAGAAAGTGTGAAATTTCATTTGTTCAATGCATCTACAGATGACTCTGAAGCAATAGAAGGGACTGAGTGTACGGGCAAGAACGCAAACACTCTGAAGTTTGGAAAAAAACCAAGCGGAAATTCACGCGGTAGAAAGGTGCCAATAGTCATAGAATATTTAGAAGGCAAATGATCATCATCATGTCGGATAGCCAAGCAGACATTGAAGCAATGAGTTTTTGTGTATTCAATTCTAAAATGATATGGAAGTGCCTAAGAAGCTGGCACTGAGCTAGGCAAATAATAACATCGTCACTTTAATGTGAGTTTCAGTACAGTTTGGAATAGCAGGAAATTAAACAGCAGAAGAACGAGCAAAGAAAGAGGCTGAAACACCCTTTTGGAGGGTGGAACTGAATAGAACAACCGGGCACAATGGATATTTCAGATCTCGGTCCCAATATGTACACTGCGCATCTTATAAAACTGGTACAATTTTTCACCCAATGTATACCTAACTTAACTAATCAAAATGACAATCAGTCACATGTGTCAAATTTGACCACGATGCCAGTCCATTTAAGTGAGTTTGATAAAATGCCAATAATTTTCAAAATAGATGATGGTTGGTCTATTAGATCACTGGCCCAAGTGTTCAATAGAAGCAAAACCACGATTCAAAACATTTAAAAAAAGGTGGGATAACGATTAAACTGTTAGCCAGAAAATGAGAAACAGGAAGACAAGTTATAAATACAGCGAAGCAAGACGAGGCATTAACTGATCACTAAAGGGAAAAGACAATAATTTTCGAGTCTCGAGAAATGTGGCAACTGAAATTGCATACAGATTTGAAAACAGCAATTATTACAAAAATGATAGTGGCCAATTCTGGAAAATTTCTGCACATAGCCATGTAAGTAAACTTGAACTGTTTTCACTATTGTTCGTTATTGTAAAAGAGTAATTTCCAAGTTTTAATATTTCTGTGGTACATTGAGCATCAAACTGCAAGTTTTGTTGATGTATCAGATTTGACATTACGAAATTATCTCTTGAAAGGATAATGATGAGAGTGTCAATTTTTTTGAGCAATCTCAGTCCTGAAAGTAATAGTATGGCCAAATGATGAGGAAAAGTTGCATTTAGCAGAGCAGTTTCAGTCCAAAGGTTTTCCCAATATTACTGAAGCTATTGATGGCTCCCATATTCGCATTGATAAGCCGCAAAATGATCCTGACTCTTACATCAATAGGAATATAGGTTATTATTCCATTCAAGTAGGTGTATAAAAAGTTATATTGATAGATTATTAATAAAACAAATTTGCAGATGCAAGTTGTGTGTGACAATAATCTCAAAATTAGAGATGTCTTCATTGGTTATCCTGGTTCTGTCCATGATAGCCGGGAATTTCGGAACTCACCACTTTGCCAAACGCTTTCACAAAAATGTGGCAATTATTTCTTCTAGAAGATACTGGATACCCACTTGAAGCCAACTTATTAACCCCATTTAAAGACAGAGGACAATTAACTGAGAGACAAAGTTACTATAATGTCCAATTGGCAAGAAATCGATTTGTCATCGAGCACTGTTTTGGAGTGTTAAAACAAAAATTTAGGCAACTATTCCATATTAAACTGCGCAAAATTGAGATCATAGTTCATTTGATACGTGCAGCTTGTGTACTTCATAACTTTGCAATTGAAGATGAGTTTATAATACAACCTGAAGGAGATATTCCAGTAGAAGTTGCAGATTTAACCCCTGCCATAGATGAGGAAGAAGTGGATGGCGACAGAAATGCACAAAAAATTAGGGATGCTGTTGTAAATACTTTGCCATGAATAATTAAATTTAATATCCTTGAGAAACATATTGTATTTGATTACCATTACTCAGAAAATAAAAGTATAAAAAAAATACATTTAATTTGTAATTTATTTCATGTATTATCTTGGAATATCACAGAAATATTACTTATGAGTTGAGATAAAGTTTAATATACAGTCTAATTGGAAAAACTCACCAATATTAATTAATCATAATCAAATAAAAAAATCCTTGGAGGTACTAAAACTTAGTTTTAAATGTTTGACATTCACAAAAACTTTATATTCAGCAATATAACAATAAAAATCAACATTTAATACTTAACAACAAAAATAAAACCCTTCAGGCTTAAAAATAAGTAACCATGAAAATAAATACTTCGAACTTATGAAAACAAAAATGGTGATATGATATTTTATTTTGTGTTTTATAATTTTATGATTTTTGTTTTACCCGGAATAATTTCAAATTTTGCAATTTTAATAACTCTACACAGTGTACTCACCTTTTTTATGGAAACTCAGCTTCTCAGGGTTTGGGTTCATGGGTTTAATGTGTAAGAAATTCAATTACTGTTCTTTTTTTTATGAGCGCCAAAATTCAATGTTATTTAAATAAAATTTTTAGTAAAGTTTTTAACATCTGATTTGGATTTGAACACTTTCCTGAATACAGTCCTGTGTACCCACCCTGAAAGTACCCCAGTGATGTGTAACAGGTACTCAATATAGTTCTACCAACTGATAAAAAGAATTACTTCGAAATAATACTTGGGATGAAACAATTTTAAATTTATTTTATGAAAATTAATTTTGTGAACATAAATTAGCAAGATAAACGTTATTTCTTACATCAGATAGGAAAATGAAACTTAACTAAGATGGTCTTTCACTCAACAATCACATTCATTCAATGAAAATTATTTTTAATACATGCAATTATGCAACTTTTTATACATTAGTGTATTTACAGTGATACCGTTCTAAATAAGTCAAAACGAAAAGCAAAATAGACGATACAGTCGTATCTGAATTTGCAAAATATCTAAGTTCCTTTTATATACATTCACAAGTAAGCTTTTTATTTTAAATTGAAATTTATTAAATACCTTTTATCTTCTAATATTGTTGAGAAATGAATAATCACTTCTTTCCTGTTTTTAGACCGCTCTGGGCCTCTGTGAAGTAACCTTTAAAACGAAAAGCAAGACGACTCCAATGCAGAATGCCTCTTGATGAAATTGAATATATGGTTTATTTAAATTTATTTACTTACGAAGATCCCTCGGTGTTTATTTTCTTCAGGAACCGTGTTACACTATTAATTACATAGATATTTTATCAAATTTACAAACTTTTTTTCACTGAACGAAATAACGTGCTTCTTGTAGAAAATTCATTTTCGAAAAGGGACTAGGCTTTCTCTATCAACAAGTACCTAACAACCCATTTCCTTTTTCTTCCTTAGCAACAAACTTCCTACTATCTCTAAAAGTAAATTCTTTGTTTGATTGTAATTGACCAATCAAATTAACTTATAGTTGTTCATTAAATAGATTTAATTATATTCTTTGATAGATTTAGTCTTTTTTAAAAGAAAGCATCATATTTTGAATTTTATTAAAGTTTAAATCTTTTATTAATTAAATTTTTTAATTATTTGACATATTCAATTTAGGTTGGTAATTTTCCTGTTCTAGCTTACAATTCTATGTTCAAACCTGTCATACATAAGATGATAAATACTTTCACAAGTGTCATGGATCTAATAACTGTATTAAAAGTTTTTCTATTTTAGCTTCTACCATAATACGAATAAAGTTTCGCAATGCTTTTGGACAAATTTAATTTTACATGGAGAAATTCAAGATAATACATAAAAACCATAAACATTCCCGTCTAAAAGTGGATCTTATATTTGATACCAGGTGATTCGTTTGAGTTTTCTTTATATAATTGAATTTTAGACTTTATTCATTGTATGTATGTAAAGGCCGCCACAGACATCGTTCTTTTCTGGCGGTTTTGTCTGCACGGGTAAAACTGTACGGGGAAAACGGTTGGTGTGTGGCCAAAAACTGTCCTTCTTGCTGGCGTTCAAAAATATCTGTCGCGGCTTGATTTTTAACCGTCCGATTTGAACGTGTTCGTTCAAGTCTGTGCATGTGTGTGTACCGCGATTAAAAAGGACGGTTTTAATCAGTATCGCGCAGACGACTTTTGCTGGTAGATTGGTCCATTGGTCGTGGTAATTAAACACGAGTGATTTAAGAAACATGAGTAAACAATTTATTACAGAGTTTATAGCACTTTATAGATCTTACCCGTGTCTATGGAAAGTGAAATCAAGCGAGTACTCCGATAGAGAGCAAAAAAATAAAGCCTACGAAGACATGATTGTGAAATTAAAAGAAGTAGACGAGTCTGCCACAAGAGAATCAGTTAAAAAAAAATAGATTCTATGCGTGGTTGTTTCCGAAAAGAATTAAAAAAAGTGAAAGCATCTAAAAAATCAGGTGCGGGAGCAGACGAAGTGTACAAGCCCCATTTGTGGTATTACGACCAGCTACTATTTCTTGCAGACCAAGAGGCACCCAGGGAAAGCGTAAGCAATATAGAGGATGATACATCTCACAGTCAAGTAAGTAAAAATAAAAAAAATATTTATCTATTCATTTATTAAGAAAATCAAAAATCTAGCGGAACATCGATAGTAGGTACAGTTGCAAAATATATTAAACAAACTTCTGTTGCCAAGGCACAGACCCCTCGTTATTAAACTAAGTCATATATAAATTACGAACTCGCTTTGCTTCTTCAGACGCATGTCTATTATGCCCCCGTTGTAAATTTATAGTTTCTTGTTCTGAAGTTAAACCGTTTTCTGTGTGGCCTGTTTCGTATTCTTCTGAATAAAAACAATTTGAAGGTGCGTAATTTTCCCGTCGCTTCCTAATTAGAAAGTTGTGTAGAATACAACATGCCAGAACGACTCTATCAATGTTTTCTAATTTTAGATTAATTGCGGTGTGAAAAATCCTAAATCTTGCAACCATAATTCCAAATGCATTTTCTATTATTCGTCGCGCTCTGGATAATCTATAGTTAAATATTCTTCTTTCTCTATTTAACTGCTTTTGTGCAAACGGCTTTAAAAAATTATCTCTTAACGCGAAAGCTTCATCTCCAATAAATACATATGGCAGTGGTTCACTACTGTTCTCGGTTTTAGATCCGGATGGTAGTCGGAGAGTACCATTTATAAGTTTCTCATAAAATAGTGTGTTTTCGATTACACCACCATCAGACACTCTACCATTTGTGCCACAGTCGCACATGATGAATTCATAACTTGCGTTAGCAATTGCCATTAACACGATACTGTGCCGACCTTTGTAATTGTAATAATAGGAACCGCTTTGAGCAGGTGGTACAATGTTTATGTGCTTACCATCCACAGCTCCCAAACAATGAGGAAAATTCCAGTTTTGGTCAAAATTTTTGGCTATTGTTATCCATTCTTCTTTAGTTCCGGGAAACTAAAAAAAATATGAATTATTGTTTGCTTTTAATATTCATTTTATATCTATGTTTTGTTTGATAATACTGTTTTTTTTAATAATTGCAAAGAGTTTTAACGTGCCTCTTAATAACTAAATGTTTTCTGATAATATATTATAAAAAAAAGGAATTTTTTAGTACCCTGAGCATGACTTAATATAAGTCGAAACATTGGCAAACAGACTATACTGATTTCTGTGGTTTTTATTTAGACATATGCCAACCAATTTTCCCATCTTTAAAAAAAATATGTTTAAGACGTAAATAGGTTGGGTTTTTGATGAGATGTATATCCGTAGGCTTGTTATCGAATTGATATTGACTTACTGTTAGTATTTTATTTTGCCTGTAAATTAAAACAGTGTGAGAAATTAGGTTGATTCACACAAAAGCGAAAAATCGTTCTCCTGGTCAACTATTGATTATTGATCATAACAGCTTACATGTCCCTATCCTAACTGTTTATTGACTATCTATTGCCATTTATTTAAAAAAAATACAGGGTGGTTTAAAAATTCTTAATTCCGAACCACCTTGTATTCGTGGTAAATAAATGGCAATAGATAGTAAATAACCAGTTAGGATAGGGACATGTAAGCCGTTTTGATCAATAATTAATAGGTGACCAAGAGGTAATCAGAAAAATCGCTGCGATTTTTCGCTTTTGTGTGAATCCACCTATTACTGCACCTATTACTGTGAGAATTATTTATTTTTTAGGATGAATCCAACGACACGCCACTACAGTCTCCTGCACCTTCCACTGAAAATCTCCATATCTCGCGACCACTATCAGCAGCCTCAGATAATACCACTTCAGCCTCAGTATGTTCTTCGATAACACCTAGGGGTACAAAAAAGCGGGTAAGAAACAAGGCTGATGAAGTTTTGGATAAAGTAAATGCTAGACTGGATGTGAACGAAGACAACTTTGACGTTTTTGGAAAAAGTGTTGCCCACAAATTACGAAATTTGTCTCCAGAAGCTGCTTTACTGGCGGATAAATTCATTTCAGACATTCTGTTTGAAGCAGCACTGGGCCATATTACAAGACACAAAAAAATGTCTTTAATAAATGACATAAGACAACATGTACAGCCTGAACAAGCTTCTCAACACGCAATACCAAGGCAACATCATCAATCTGCAAACAATGTCCCTAATACATCAGCCTACGGATATCTGTCTAATCAAAATGACGTTGATTTTTCTGAACAAGCAAACACGGCTACATATTACACCCAATTCTCATCAGATCTGCTGGAGTTGAACTAAAGAAGTTATCTTTTAGTGTTTTTTTTTTATATATGTTAAATATAGTATTTTACTTAATCTAAGAATAAATTTCTAGTTTTATTAAAATTTTAATTTTGTAAAAAATAAAATAGTTGTTCTTACCTTTAAATACTTGTGTTTCAAAACAGAATATATAGCAGTGCATGTTTCTGGTATAATTTGTCCAAGCGCTTGGGGCGATATAGCTACAGAAAATTTTAAATCCTCATAGCTCCTTCCTGTTGCTAAAAATCTTATAGTGGCGGTAAGACGCTCATGTGGTGAAATACTTTGTCTCATAGGTGTGTCTTGCTTTTTAATTAGCGGTGTTACTAAGGTTAGTAATTCTAAATACGTTTCTTCATCCATCCGTAGATAATTAAACCAGTCTCCAGGTTCTAGTCGTAATTCCTCTAAAAGATTTACGTGTGAAAAATGCCTCCGCTTAAGCAACCATTCTTTCGCCCATTTAGAACGTTTTCTTTGAGAAACCTTTAATTTTATAGCCACTGTCGCCGCTACTGCCAACGTGGTCGTAGTATCCATCTCAGTAATATCAAAGAAACTGAACGATAAATCCCCGTACAGTTTTACCCGTGCAGACAAAACCGCCAGAAAAGAACGATGTCTGTGGCGGCCTTAAGAGGTACATTATAAATTTTGAATTGCTTCTTTGAGTTTGATTTATTTTAATTTGAATCATTTAAATAGTTTTCCTTTAATATTCTATAATTATTGAAGCTTTTATGTTAGAAGTAACTCGTGTCGGTTATGTACAATGTTTAGTTATTATTTTTCATATCAATGGACACATTCAACCTGAAAATATTAAATAAGTGAAGCTTTATACTAATAATATTACCTATATCAAAATATCAGAATAGTACCGGTCTTTATAGCCTTAATAATTATGTAGGTAAATGGCAAAACTAGATATTTATGTTCTATTTTGACCATTTCTCGATTATTTATATCATAAATAGAAGCAATTTAGCAGAATATCAAGTTTATGATATATTCGCAAAATAGCCAAAATTGAACATAAATATGGTTCTGCCATTTACCTTCAGAGCTATTCTATTCTAAAAGATGGCAGGTACACTTCTTTTCTTTTTTTTCTCCATTTCAATTTCATTCCGTTCATGAAATACAGTCATGGTTTCTTCATGAGCTTGCCGTAGAAAATTCAATCGTTTTTCTTGGTAGGCAAGTCTGTCTTCCCGAATCTGTTGTAAAACTGTCTTACGACCCCTTACATTTTTTTAGGACTTGTGCTCTTTTCCTTGATGACAGTTGACTTTCAGAAGTATTTTCAATCTTTTCTTGATCTTGTTCTTCAGTGGCCGTGATATCACTGGGGATATGTACTGTCTCAGATCCAAGCAAAATTTCTGGTGGGATATTTATTTTATTGTCAAAATACTTTCTGCCACGACCATTTGCATTTTTGTTATAGTTCCGTTCAAGAACTTTCCATCCATTTTCCACGTTTTTTTCGGAAATGTTAGTATTAAGGATCTCTGACATTTCTTTCCCTATTAGTTTCCATAACGCCTTTAAGTTCCTTACCTTCATTGAACCGACCATTTCCCCATATTTTTTGTACAAATCAATTAATATTTTTGTATAATTTGCATTCCAAAAAAAAGTTTCACTTTCACCGACTGCAGCCATGCCTGAAGTGCTTGCACCCTCGTTAACTCTTGGCCAAACAACAATAAATTCTTCCAGTCCTACTTGTAAAAAAAAAAGAATACCTATTCATTAAAATTAACAAGGTCTAAAAAATATAGGTATCACCTTCTGGCGTTTCGGATTCCATTCTTTCTTTTTTTATACCAACAACATCTACTCACAGTCCCCGGTGAAAACACTTTTCAAAACAGTTCAAAAACTGAAAACCCACTTATATATTTACACTCTCCATAAAACAACAAATTTGAGTTTAAATCAAAAAACCATTGCGCATGTTTCCTAATTTCAGAACTCTCAGTACTAATCGCTATCCATCAAAAATCGTTTGAACGGTAATTTTACTTGTCCACAAACGAGATGGAACAGAGAACTGATAGTAATCGAAAGTTCTGAACCAGTAATTTCAGGTGGTTGGAACGATTTTTTTTAACTGCGCATGTATTAGTAATGTTACTGTAAATGACTGGTGGTTGGAACGAACCTTATAATCAGTTGGAACGCGAAAGAAATACAGCACTTGCGCGAACGATACGTGGAACGGTTCTAACGCCAATTGGAACGAACCTATTAACAACTAGTTTAGCATTGACACATTTTGAAAGTTCCATTTACACATCTCGAAAAACACTAATTTCGATTATTATAGTTGTATACCAGTTTTATATGACGCGCACTGTACATACAAACATGACGATAAGTCTAGTGTACAGAAGGGCTTATTTATTTTATCGAAACCTACGCAAATCTTGAGCTGCGCATAAGCGTTGATATTTTACTAGTGAAGAGTATTTTTGCGCGCAAATCGTTCAGGTGTAACAGAATAGATATAAGTAAGAATCTCTACATTTTGGAATGGTAATAAATATAAAAAGTCGTTTCATTTGGGAAAAAATGGTAACAATGTGAAATAATACGAAATATGTCGACATATATTCAAAAATAATAGAGCACGTATTGTAGCAAATCAACTGTGAACGTAGACGAAAGCATATATTCTTTGAAAATTATATGGAATCTCCACGATGTACAGCCAGGGAATATAATATGGACATGTTGAACCAAATTTACGATGCAGATACAAATGAAGGCTAAATAAAGTAGAAAATAGTGTAAAAGTTTTACAGTTTGGAACAATATATGTTATGATTGGATTCGAAAATAGACGTGGAATATGTTAAATTCCATCAAATCGCAAATGAAAAGAAGGTACTAGGTTTATCCGTGAAATATTTGAAACAACTTTACCTGGAATGTTTCAGGCAAGCACGCCATTTTTAATTTTCTTTTATGGATAGACATGTTTGTTTTCTATCTAGTGACTGCAGACGTTTGCGTATCAACCTTGAAATCTGATCATCTATTTATCTTCAGCAGTTTGATGTATTGTGGAAAGCTCGAATGCAAATTTAAACACTAGAGTCAACAACAGCTTTATAAAAAGATTGTCCTTTTTATAAACAATCTTCAGGATTTTGTTTGGTGTGTAAACAAAATGCTGACCCGTTTATTTTTGATAAAGGAATTATCCCTGGGTTAAATTTTTGAAAGTTTACATTATCCTTGAGGATCAAATTCAATTATAGTGCAGGTTTTCTAAATAAAAGAAGTTAAATATCAAAATGGTACTAAATATATTCAATTTCTTGTCGATTCTGATTATTTAAATATATTGAATAATTGCTAATAAATGATAGAAGAGATTGTTACAATAGAAAGTATCCGTAATAACTACTCACGCTCTCGAGATGTTTTGAATACTGATGTTGATGAAATCAAAGCCATGTTTGGCCTAATTTTTATGGCAGGAGTTCTCAAGTCAAATCATACCAACTTAGCCGATTTATGGAACTCTGATTGAACTGCTCCAGAATGGTTTTGTCTAAAAAACGGTTCTATCTACTTCTACGAGCCCTTCTATTCGAAGACATAAGAAGTAGGGAAGAGAGGAAAAAATTGGATAAACTAGCACCCATAAGACTAATATTCGAATTGTTCCAAGGGAACTGTCAATCTAGCTATACACCAGGTGAAAATTGCACCATTGATGAGATGTTGGAGGCATTTCGGGGTAGATGCAGCTTCCTTCAATGCATACAAAATAAGCCTAATGAATATAGTAACAAATTTTTTTTATCAGAGTATAGCCTTGGGTTTTATACCATAAAGATTGAAATTTACGTTGGAAAGCAATCGGAAGGCCCATTTAGAGTGAATAATGATTCATGCAGTGTAGTGCGCCGTTTATGTCAGCCAATCCATAACTCAGGACGAAACATTGTTTGCGATAATTGGTTTACTTCAATCCCTCTTGCTATTGACCTACTCAAGCATTAGAGACTAACTTTGGTTGGCACCCTTCGAAATAATAAACGACGAATTCCTTGTAGGAACGAAAGAAAGGCGCATATGCAGTAGTATGTTTGGATTTGGACAAGAATGTCTGTTATATCATATGTTCCAAAAGAAAAACAAAAACGTCTTGCTTTTGTCAACCATGCACGAGGATGATTCCATGGATGAAAAACACCGGCGATGCTTTCAAACCAAAAGTTATTACATATTATAATGAACATAAAAGTGTAGTTGATACGGTGGACCAACTGAAAAGTCTTTATTCTGTAGCAAGGATTACCTACAGATGGCCTTTAACTGTCTTTATATCCGTCCTCAATATTGCTGGAATAAATGGGTTTAAAAAAGAAAAATCGAAAGACAAAGGTTAGATGTACGAAATGTTAAGCAGCTATTTGTAAAGAACACACCATTACCTACTGCGTTCAATGTGTTCAATCTAATTTGGACTGAGTTTGCTTTTAGTGTTAGTTTATTCGTTTTACTTAATTTGAGAATATAATTTTTTATTTTTACAGAATGACAAACGTTTTATGAAAATATTTAACATAATTCACCATAACGTTCTTTGTATTCCTTTCAAACCGCACTATTTTATTCGTGTATTTGCCGTTAAAGGAAAAGGTGAGTACTGGGCTCACCCGCGGGTAACGGTGGAATTTTTTCTGGTGCGGGTAACGCAGGGTTAATGCAGAGCTTAATACAAACCTCAATAAATATCTTCCTTATAGGAAGTGAGTTCACGCAATGTTCAATTCAATGTAAATATTTAGTGGTGCAACAATATTTTTCTTATTAGTAACACAAACGTATTATTGCGAGGTCACCAACTCAAAGCCGGCCCCGTTTCTGGACTATAAATCTTGACAAATGCGCTTTTTTCGAGAACATCCTAGGACGATCGTTTTGTTGACGCATAGGACGAGCACGGAAAATACAAAAAATTTCCAGAATTGATCAAGACTATATATACGCGGGTTTTTTTGAGTGGGTTGACAATTAGTGAAACAAAGTAAGTTCACAGACAGTTTACAGAAGTTCTTAGTAATCGGACAGTGAATGGAATAGTGAAGATAAATAGTGTAATATTTAAGTGGTAAAAATAAATTAGAACTATTATATCGAGTGTAAAAGAATTAGTAGACATTAAGTAAAGTGTGTACATAAATTAAGTTTAATAAATAAATCAATAGTAATTAGCCATAGAAGTGTGTATAATTTTATCCCACCGGTGAAAACTGTTTAAATAAATAACAAAAACATTACAGTTTGAGTTGATATTCTTGCTTTAAATAACTAAGGGTAAGTACTTTTTAGTTTACATTTTTCACTATGCAATGATTTATTTTCCCTACTCATTTTGTTATTTGTAGCACTCTTTCACTGATGACATTTTAAGCGTCATCACGACTTAATAACTGACTCAATTCTTCGTTGTGCTGAGGCGTCAATTATTTCAAAATCTATGTAGTTTCAAAAAGCACATTAATAGAACACATTTACTCACAGGATACAATTTCGATAGCAGAAAAATTATTCCATTGAATTTCACCCATCCAATTCAAATTTTATTAGGAGAAAGCATTGATTTCTTGAAAGTATCAAAAACCCTTAGAGAAAAGACAACAAAATGATTAGTGGACAGCATTGAGCATGAAAATTGAAAATCATTCTGAAAGTAAGAACCCATTCAATTCTACTTATTATTAAATGGAACAACATAATGATGGATGGTCTGTTAGTTGTATGATTTCAGAGTATTTTGTTATTTATGGCCACACAACCGGAATTTTATTTACTAACTATAATTTAACTAAAAATAATGTTGGTGTGATTGTATATTATACTGTTTCAATAATTTCAGATGGGCGTTAGGCGGCAGTATTATGGGCGGAAAAAGTCCCAGGACAGAAAGGAATGGAGGAACATTGTGAAAATAGATGCAAACAAGAAGTCAATAGCCAATAAAGAGATAAAAAAACCCTCACAAAACACAGTGTCACGAAATACTCTATGAAAGATTCCCAATAATACTTTCTTCATCTAACCATCAACCAACATGAACTTGAGGAGCAACTGTTCATCGAATAGTTTTATTAGATTAATGAAGACGTTGATTGAATCAACGAACTTCTTCGTTGAATAAATAAATGCGTTCATTGTTTTGTTGCGAGGTCTCCAACTCAAAGCCGGCCCTGTCTCTCGACTATAAATTTTGGCGAATGCGCTCAGTTCGAGAACATTCTAGTAAACCATTTTGTTTACGCATAGGACGGGCGTGGAAGTTCAAGAATCTTCCAGAATTGATAAAGACTATATATACGCGGGTTTTTAAGTGAGTTAACAGTTCGTTCAAAATTAGTTAAGCGAAGGCAAAGAGTTAGTTCACAGAATTTCTTAGTGACCAGACAGTGAATGAACTAGTGAAGATAAATAGTGTAATATTCAAGTGGGAAAAGTGAATTAGAACTATTATACTGAGTGTAAATAAATTAGTAGACATTAAGTAGAGTGTGTATATAAATTTAGTTTAATAAATAAATCAATAGATAGTAATTAGCCATAGTGTGTATAATTTTACCCCACAAGTAAAAAATATTAAAATAAATAAGAAAAACATTACAGTTTTAATCAACATAGATCATTGAGCTAAAGAATAGGTTTATTCATTGGATCAATAAACCTGTTTATTGGATCAATGTATACGTTAGTTGGCTCTACGAATGAAAATCATTGAGCTAATTACTAAGTTCATTGGATCAATGAATATTTTCATATAATCAATAAACGGGTTGATTAAATTGACGAATATCTTTATGGTATCAATGAGTACGTTCAATGATTCTACAATCATATCCAACTATTCGATAATAATATTTCATTGGACCTATGAACTTTTTTATTAACCCAATCAAAGATGATCATTGAGTGATGAAATTATATTTATTGACGAAAGTACAAATAGTCGTCGGCCCAATGAACTCGTTCAGTGTATACAAAGAGTTCATAAAGTAACGCATACATTCATTATTGGTTGAATCAACTGCAATATGAAAAAAATCCCATAGCAGGTAGATTTACCATTTTAATTAACTATTAAAAAATATAATTTATCATACAGGTCGAATAACCATCAAGTAATGACGTCAGAACCAGTTTTTTTGAATAAACACCTCCATTTACAATTTGCGGAGTTCCCTTGCCGAGCTGATTACAAAAATGTATCACAAGTTAATTCAAATTGGTACAGAGTAGACAAGAATGCAAAAGATGTCTATGACAATTCATGATTTACAATATAATTGATGAAGAATCGACGTCCAATCCAAAAAAACAAACCAAAGAAAGTGTATAGCAGATGTCCTAATTGTTCTCCATTGACCACTAGACAATAACCTAACCTGTTAAAAAATTCGTTGTTTTTTGCCATGGAACGTACTGCTTCCAAGATATGAGCTAAAACCCAAAAATAAGGACCTTCCCCCTTCACCACCTAGTAAGTTTGGTAGGTTCACACCCCAAACACCCTGAACAAGTTTCTGAAGAAACTGTTCTTGATTGGACTATTTATCATTATCAAATAAATATTTGATTACATTAAACAACAAAATTGATGTGACTTATGAAATTACACGCATACGTATAAATCCATCCTGATGGAGGGTTTCGCGGTTGAAAACTGTCGTATATAGCTTGATGGTCGGTGACGGAATTTATTTAACACTACATTATAGCCTGCCGACATAAAACATAATGATTATTCTGTTTGCAACAACATGAATTACAAGCTGGATGATTCAACTGAAAGTTGAATGATGTGATTAAAATTGACTACGTTGGTGTTACAAATTGAAATTGTTCAACATTTGAAATAAGTTTCTAAAGGTTATTTCACATTTAATGCCTGTAAGGAAATAACGATACCATTATAGAATATAAAGCTTTCAAAAATGTTCCTGGAATATACATTTGAAATTGTTGGTATTAGACGGTATAAATAGTAAAAATTGAAGATAAGATAGATAGAAGATTTTTACTATGTGAGCCATCAACCAGATGGCACTGTAAGTCACGCTGCGTAAAATTCAAATATTGGCGCGTAATATGAAAAAAATGACGTGACTCGAACCTGTTAGTGGACAAGTTTAGCTGCCATAATCCTCCGCTCATATCAATAGCTTATCAAAGTTTAAGCGATGCTAGAGAAAGATAGAAGGAAAACGTTGAAGGGTGAGAAAGTATTTAGATTGGGGGAGAGAAAACGAAGGGTAGTGGAAAAGAAGGAAGTTTTTAGAAGGTGGAATCAAGCAAACTCTTATCTTTTAAGGTGGAAATAGAATTGACAAAAAACAAAAACAAGTCAAAATGAAAATTGAAACTATCCCTGATGAATTGCAAAATATCTAAAATTTTGCTACTTCAATTCACTTATTTAAATCTCCCATTGTATATTCATTTCTGTAGTAGAATATCAAGATTGTCGTTTTATCGTTAATGACGCTTTCATACAAATAGGAACAGAACACTATGTCGACGTTTTCATATCCTCCAATTACTTTGTGAACATACCTGGTGATTGATCAAAACGAAACGTTCGACATATTGCTTGACAGAGTGCTAGTTTGTGCCAATATTATATTCGTCAATCGATAAAATAGAACAACATTGTCTTGAAATGTATAATGTCTTTGTATCTTGTTCGACAAGATCGATTGTCTTTTCAAGTTGGAATCTAATTATAGCCTGGGACTGCGTTGCAATTAAGTAGAGAACAGTTACGTTTCAAATTTTCACTCATATTTATTCAGATTATATTATATGTGGCTTACGGGTTATAAGTATGTATGCATGTATATTGGGGTGACATTCAGTGGGATCTAAAATATCTATTGTGTCCCTTACTTTTACTTTGTTTCTGGGGAAGGCTCCTTTAGGAGGAAATTTCTCGGAGGAATTTTAGGATGTCTGTACCTCTTCTATCCAGTAGTTTTCTAGGTGTTGTGCCCTAGAATTCTGAATTGCTGTGCAATCCTCAAGTATGAGGACGGAGGTTTCTTCTTCCGTACCACAGAACTTACATTTTTCTTCCGCGACTATTTTGAGCTTTTTCAGGAACCCATTCAGGCGACAATGTCCCGTAAGGACCCCTGTTGAAACTCTTAGTGCAGTTTTACTCTGACTTAGTTGTTCTCAACAGGTTGTAGTCATCTAGGAGTATCTTTGATTGTCTAAGGCCTGCTAGATCTCTCCAATGGTTTTTTTTGGTTTGCCTATTTCTCCCAGTATTACATTGGAGCAGATAGCGTAAAAGGGTTCCGGCCCCCGAAAGGCTATTTCAGTCCCCCTGTTTGCTAGATCATCTGCTATTTCATGTCCTTCTATTCCAGATTGTCCTGGAATCCACAGTAAGATGACGATATTGTTCTTGCATAGTTCATTGAGTTTTTCCTAGGCATTTCCATACCATTTTCGAACTGATTGCACAATAACCCAGTGCATTATTGACTGCTTGACTATCCGACATCATGATAATCCTTTGCCTTCAATATCCTTCATCAATATTGAACTGGGCACACTTTCCTATGGCGTGAATTTTCGCTTGAAAGATACTTGGGGTTTTTCCCAAGCTTTCAGAATGTTTGGTTTCTATCCCAGTTCCATCTATTGCTTTTGAGGCTCACGGGCTAGAAGACTGAGCACCGCAACCTTTATATACCTATTTTGTATGTATTCTCATATTTTATTTGAGTTCCTTGATAAGACCCATTTCCAACTTGTGATAGAGTTTTTTTCTTTCCTATTATCAAAAGTCGTAGCCTTGTCACACCTGCTAAATACATTCATAAATGTGCTAGCTTTCTAGAATTCATTATTCTAGAACGTGTCAAATTTCACTTCTTCGCGTATAAAATCAATCATCTTTTCTGTCGTTTCAAAACCATAGATACAAAAAAATTTCATCCATTTACTATAACTCTGATAAGTTGTAATATGTCTATCGACCTGTTTCGATTTTACAGAATAAATCCTTTTAATTAGCGCTCGTCGTCACTAGCCACATCCAATTATAGTTCTGTGATCCAAAACTCTTCTAACCCGAACGTAAGACAATTGACGTTTGTCAACGGACGCTTCCATTTTTTGCACACCGCCACGTTAAACACCCCTTTTTGTTAACGACCACCGAAGGGGACACATCTTTCGCTATCCTTCATATCTCAAGTACCTATCTTATGAATTTTGCTGTGGTAAGCACAGCCCCTAGGCTAGTATATAACTCAAGAATACAACCCTAGGCTAGGATATAACCCGAGAATTTAACGCCGAGAATATAACCCTAGGCTAGAATATAATGCCGAGGATATAAACCGAAGAATTTAACCGGAGAATATAACCCCAAGAATATAGCCAAGGATACAGCCCTAGCTCAAACTACCGCCCTAGAACAGAACTCATCAGTTCGGATCAAGACCTGACTTCTTCTCCAGGAAACCACTTCATCTAAGCTAAGTACCTATAAAAGTACAAATTCCTCTATTAAATTCCGTTGTTCATTTCCTGTGGCAGAATAAATTGTAAATTTGTTTTTAATTCTTTTTTTATTAGAAATCCTCAACTATAAAAGTTGAGGGAGATACCGCCCGGGGTCACTTTTCTTTATTAACTTTTATCTAAATTCTACAAGGCGTTTCTACCTTTTCCGCCTTAGTTTTCTTAGTATTTTTATCGTTAAAAAGGTAGTGGCGCCCTCAATTTTTACAACCCCTCTGTTATCCTTGTGCAGCATAAACTTGGGGTCGAATCACCCTTGAGAGGAGTCTCTAGCCGGAGCCCTTCGAGCTGGTGCCCTGTGAGGTACAGCATTTACCGTTACAAATTGGCGCCTTTACCGTTACAAATTGGCGCCCAGCTAAGAGTATACTTTTACCGTTACAAAGTATAATCTTAATTTTGTTGTGAATGAGAGAGTGAATGAATTTTAGATAAGAAAATAAACAGAGTTAAGGATTTTTGAATATTTTTGAAAAGTTAATTAAGCAGTTAAGCAAAATTTATCTGTTGAGCTTTTATATGAACTGATGAGTTTAAGTTGAACAATTAACCAAACGTTCCATTGGTTGAGCATTTATTTGAATTTGAATGTGTTTGTTTTTGTTTCTATGATATATTTTACAATCAACACAGGCTGTCAAGGTTGGAACTCTTTGAAGGCAAAAGGACAGAGTTGGCCTCACAAAATTTGAACTCACAAACAAAAATATAATTTCCTGAGATAGCTCAAATAAAATTACAAAATAATATTCAAATACTATGATAAAGAGTCTCATAATAAAATTTCCGACTGAGCTAGTTTGATATAAATAAAGGTAAGTATTGAAACTAAAATAATAAAATTAGATAACCATTGTCCTATAAAGTTAGGATATCAAGTTAATTTATAATAAGGTATGGAATTGATATAGATCAACAATTCAAAACCATATCAGTATATAATAATTGAAAGAAGCATATTTTAAGTTATATTTTCACTATGTTCAGTGAAAACTCGAAAAAAAAAACATTAAATTCATTCGTACCAATGTTACCAGGTCACACTAGCTTTAAAGAAAATAAAATAAATTTTTGCACTAATTCCAAAATTATTTGGCTATGTAGCAAAGCAGAAATACGTACTATTGGGAATGAAATGGTGAAAAATTTTGCCTGCCACTTTTATCAACCTAAAACTTAAAGATGACAGTTGCACTGCAAATATTATCGAGCGTTCATACTGACATTTGATTGGAAACTACTAATATAACGATGTTTTTTGGACTCCAAAAACTGTTCCGGATGAAGTGACTTTTCAAGTTATATGCATCCCAGCCAAATTTACAAATAAAAAATCATCCGAGATGCTGCGCCCCAACAACTTCTGCAAGTGCCTTTTATTCGATTCGAAGCTGAATTTGTAACCTGATCCAGCTCTGAGTACCATGCAATTGCAGATAATGTGTTCCGCAGTCTCATCTGCTTCATGACAGAAGCTGCATGATCCGATGTCCATTGTCCACTTTTCTCATCTCATAGAGATGGTATCTGAGTGAGCAGTGGCCAGTGAGAACTTCTGTGATTACTCTGGGATCAGATTTCTCAAGCTCCAACATAAATTAAGGGTAGTGAGTAGAAGGTCGTAATCACCTTTTTGCCAGCCTTCGGTCTCGAGTGGGCTGCATCTGCCTGAGTTCAGTAGTCAAAATAGATTGTCATTACCCAGGGTACCAGGCCACTTAGAGTACAAGGGAAATGAAGAGACAGGTTCACTAGCTCGAGGAGCACGACGTGCTCCCATTGGTCCAGGATTAGCTACTAAGTAAGAGTAGGTAAACAGCCAGGGTGCTGGTTAAGCTCCTGACATGCCACTGCAGACTCAACAAACATATGAACAATATCGGATTGGCAGACACAACCATAAGCAGGTTTTGACAAGAAGGAGAGCAAACCTCAGCACACCTACTGTCCTACTGAAAAGGCTTGACTAGGTTGAGGTTTTCGACGATAGGAAAGGGAAAATAACAACCCTATCACAACCCTTTCAATATATGAAGTACCTGAGGTTTGGCCTACCGAGTCTAGGAACTCCAGCATAATATTTAGACGTACACAATACATATGCAGAGGTCGTAGTGGAGAGGTTCTTAGAAGCACATAAGTCCCATATTAATCTGAATCTTTTAATCTTGACCGACATTTTATTTATAGCACCATGTATATTATTGATTTTCTTGGGTAACCAAAAATTAATCAATGAAAGTTTGATCATTCTCAATTCATTAGTATCGCAGAATATTTTCAGGATATTATCACTCCTCTAATAACTGAAACATATTTGGAAAAATTCCCAATGTAATATGATCTTTATTGGTACTTCAAGTAAAAAGAGCCTTTCTGATTCAAATTGGACATGCCGCAACTTATATTTTCTCTGATAAGCCCGCAGTAAGTGCTTATTACCGTAAGTTATGTTCCCGTCATATACATAAATTGACAGTCATTTTATTGCACGCTTGGATGCAGAATGTTTCAACGCAAATCAATATTAATGGAAAAAATATAATATTTATCTATGACACAGTACATTGAGTACATAATGGGTGACAGAAAATTCAGAAAATGTCATTAACTGCAACATCCGACAATTTATTTGTACGAGCATGAAGTCGTTCTATCGGAACTAATTTTCATTGAGTTGTTTTAATTAATTTTTTGTAGAGGCCTTTAATAAATCGACGAAATATTACCATCGATATAACTTGTAACTAAAAGTCGGTTTTATTTGATTTCGCTGCATTTTGTTATTAATTAAAAGCTATAAATTTTCGCTGGTGCTTTATTTTAGTTCAATTGGGAGTGTACATAGAGGAAATTAAAATTACTTTTTTTTATATTATAAGCGCCAATCTGTTTAAGTTGCAAATTAATGTAAATTGTGGAAGCTGGATATGTTTTTAATCACTTTTTGAATTAACCCATATTATTTGAAATCTTTATTGTAAAAGAAAAGAATTGGAATAATACAGGATTTATTTGTTAGATTAGAAAGTAGATGAAAAATTTTTAAACAACTAAATATCAACTACTTGACTATTGCGATGACATCCAAATAAACAATGTTCTGGGTCATCCAAATTTCCATCGTATTCACATAGCTCTGTATCTAATATCTTCATTCTGAAGAGTTTAACTTCAACGGTTGCATGGTAAGACATAATATGTAAAACTTTGTGTTGATTTTCCTGAGCGATGGCTTCATTCAGAGAACGAAAGTTTAGGAAGCGTATGGTATAATTTGTAGTAGGGACTATTGCTGTTATTGCAAAATGAAGACCACTAAGACTTTTTATCTCATTGAAATATGGTCCCATTTAGGCAATATGTTATGTAATATAAGTATTTATTCATCATAAGTTTGTTTACATTATGTATATACTATAAGCGACAAAATATGTATCAAATATACAAAGGAATTTGATTATAATATCGCGAGATCTTCTCGCTTGCGCCGATGTTCTGGATCCACTTATTGGTATTTGCATTTTTAAAGCATCCCTCAATCACGGCTCCTTACCAAACAGCATTATCCGTGTATTCTCATAGCCATATGATCCATAATAGATCCGTCCGCACCTAACAGTAAACATTCCCAGCAGATTATGTTGCATTATCCCTAAAAAGTCAGCAAAAAACAGGGTCACATATTGAAGGCATTCACCTAATCCTAATTAAATGTATGTGGTTAGCAGAGTTTCAAAATCTATATACACTCATCATTCTTCACCCATCTTATTCACATCTCATACACTCTCTCCCATTCACGTCGAATTCTTAAATTTAGTGTGATATGTTCAATGTGTTTCATTTTATTTTATTTACAGCTGTAGATGTTTAGTTATCTTGGTCGGAGCTTCATCTCAACGTTAGCGTGCAAGAGGCTATATCCGTTATGGCTTCTTGCGCGTGAATTTGCTATCTTATTATGTAAACTCTCAGGCAGGCAGTATTTATAATACCTCTCTGCTAGAGAGGTCACATAATAAGTTATTGTTGGCATGTTTGTTTTTCTGTGGAGCCATTTGTTGTTAGGAAGTCGGTTGTTCATCAGACCTTTGCCTACTGCCATTCTTTGGCATTCATTCTGCACAACTTGCATACGTTCATATCCATTCTTCACTCTTCATTTTTCACTCTTCTGACTTTGATTCTTATTTTGTGATTCCACTGGTTCTCACATCGTTGAAGTATATTCAAGATCCACCTTCTCATTTGCCACCCCATATCGGCTTGAGGGTGATCGGAACCTTCTAAGAACCTGTGTGGATCTCTGGATCATCATAGAACGATTGTTACCCTGATCTACACGTGCGAGGACTATACTTTTGGTATTCAACCCCTACACGTCCTAACCTTTAGCAAGTGGTTATCCCAGGTAACATAGGTTTAAGTAAATCCCTAAGACTTCTCTCCGACAACTTCGTATTCTACCAAGAATAAATTTATCAGGATATTAATTGTACATTCATACCTTTTTAAATATTTACCTTCAGTAATCTTTGTTTATACGATATATTAATTATAAGTAAATCATAAATACTGTGAGTCCTAGGTATGCATACTTTGGGTGAGTTTCAATAAATTCCTATATGTTATAATTATATTCATCTAAACTTTTCTCAAATTTGCACGTGGTTATAATTTTAGACATAAGTCAACGCCAAATTTGATATGTATGTATTTGTCCCCTTAAGAACCCCTTCCTTAACCATAAGATATTCAAAGGGTGTTCAATATCTTTATTTCTACCCTTTTACTGCCTTTAACATCCTTTATAACAGGTGTTATACCTTTGCCAGATTTCTCGTATTTTGTTTCTATGTTTTATTTTGTTAGTTGTTTCCACTGGGAGTTTGTCGGGTTTGTTGTGCAGAGTTACTTTGTTAGTGGTCTCGTTGCATGCTTTTATGATGTTTTTTTAATGCTTTTCTATACCGTGACCAATTGGTGGTTGTATAGTCAAAGTATGTTTTGTTTATTGTCCTTGCCTTGTGATGTAATTTTATTGTGATTTGTAGTTCTTTCAACGTCCTAAGTCTGTTAAGTACGTCTAGGTTTTTAGCTATTACAATGTCCAGTGTACTCGATGCTCCCCCTGAGAAAGGGTAGTGAGTGGGATCCGAGGTACAAAAAACATTGCGATCGGTATTCTCGCAAAAGTTTCGGAGAAGAGTTCCATTTGGATTGGGCTTTGAAAGGTTTTTATCCCAATATGTTATGTTTTGTCCTTGAATAAGTCACTAATTTATCGGCAGTTTCGTTTCCTGGAATATTCGAATGACCCTTCACCCACATGAATGTAGCAAATTTTCAAGTATTGTGTAACTGAACTAATATCTTGATGATATTTACCACCATTTTATTAGAAAAGAGATGTTCAATGTTATTATGAAGGCATAGTAGTACATATTTGAAGTGCGATAATATAACGTAATCTCAGAAGTTTGAACGTTTTCCAGGGATCCATTCTAACGCCCTATAGATGGCCACTAGTTCTGCCGTAAAAACAGAACAGTCGGCGGCTAGTTTAAACAATAAAGATTCTTCGATATTGGAAATGTAAACCGAACAGCTCACTCCTAGTTTGGTTTTAGATACGTCAGTATAGATTTTACTTCCAGATTGCCTTTCTTCGAGAATCTCTCTCAAAAGTTGGTTGTTAAGGATTGGATTATCATACTTAGGGAAGTGCACTGAAGGTTTGGCCATTAAAACATTGTAGTTTGCGTTGAAAAACTCAACCCAATCCAATATCTCATGCAGTTCTCCTCGAAGAAAACGTGTTCCTGCAGCTAAACGTTCCCTCTCTATTTTATTTAGCGTGTAGAAATCTCGCAATTCTTGTGGGAATTCTTAAAGCGATCTAAGCGCAAACCTCCAAATGTAAAAATGTAAGTAGTATGTATGAGTTACTGAATGAATCAACTATAAATAATGATGTACCTATTGTCTCTTCCTTTGTTATAATTATTCCTCCTATCCGTGGTCTGTCTTGTTTGTGTTTATATAAGTCGCTATGACGGGCACCTTAACGTGAAAAGAGTGTCCCTGATATTCCTCTTGCTATTTTTTTAATTTTTTTTTATTACTCTATTAGATGTAGTTCGATCGAGGTATGGATGACTGAATGCATAAATTAACTTAGTGCCTTCATTCTTACATTTGATTTTATATTCTTCACAATTTTAGTGGCTAAAAGGATAACCAGCGCCCTAGGCAAAAAAATACATATCAACGATTATATGTTTATCGATATCATGATTTAATTCTTTATTAAATAAAAAAATACGTATTGCGAGTTGGAGAACTGTGAAGATGGAAAATGTAAGAACGAAAAACGATTTATAATAAATACATGAACGTAGTATACTGAGGAAGTTTTGTAAAAGGAAAGACCAATCGCAATTTCATACGGGCAATCACCTCAAGAACAAGTTCAAATTGAAAAAGGGTACTTAATATGATAATCTTATCCAGGGTAGGGAAACTCTAAAGTAAACCCTGGTATATTTCCTGGCTGAAAGTATGTGTAACCTGAAGGGTTTTTTCCAATATCATTAAGTGGCGTCTAAAATCCCCCCTAATCCCCAAGGCATTTTTTTTAAATCAATATCAAGAAAACACAGCTTAAAGTTCTGTGTTATTTCAAATTATTTCTAGCGACCTCTATAGCGCGCCAAAGCGGCTGACGTCATTTAGTATGATGCCCAGCTGTGTACTCGTGTTTCGACCGCCGGCCACAACAGTGATGCCGAGGAATTTTTGGGGTTTCTTAGGGACACATTTTCGAGGGATTTTTCAAACTGCATTACAAAGTTATTATGGGCATTTTTAACTAATCACCAATGATTTCAAGTGAGTAATTCGGAATAATTTAAATTAAAATAATAAGACATGTCTCAATTATCCTGTGCCACAAAATCTGTTTACACTACACACATTTTAAATTTTGTATATTCATGAAAAGTTTTTTTTAAACACTCAATTTATTTTCAACTACGCCCTACGGCGTAATATACATATACAGGGGGATTGATTAGTGCGATAAAGTCCAATATCTTATAAACCAATTTTCACGGATTATAGCCAGCCTGTAGGTACATATTTTAAAATTAGTCGCAATTGTACAGCGTGTTCCAGAACGCTTTGCCTTGAATTTCACTTCAAATTCGAATTCTGCTTGACTTCTCTATTGCAATTATAAAAGGCTGTATCAGATTATACAGTGTATTTAAGAAGTTCTGACCTCTTGTTCCTGAAAATCGTAATGTGTTCAACGCCCTGTATGCTTTAAACTGCACAATTTGTGATTAATCTGTTTTAGCCATACGACTGTGATGGTCTCCTAGTATTATGATTCACTAGACCTGCTTCCATATCTGAGAAACCAAATACAGGGCGAGTCCAAACTCGAATACATCGGTTTCACAATTTTTTTAAATGGATCACCCTGTATTTCATATCAGTAAATGAAAGTTATTTCACTATAATTCAAATTTAATTGAGATTTTTCTATACCCAAACTGAATTGTTTTTGTGATATTCCAATTTTAAACACGCTGTACAATTGCGACTAGTTTTAAAATATGTGCCTTTAGGCTGGCTACAACCGGTCAAAATTTTATTCGAATATCTAAGAGAATTTACGAAATATTGGACTTTATCGCACTAATGAATCACCCTGTATATTATGAAGCTGCAATAGTATTCGAAACTAGAGGGATTTTGTTAACAAATATGGGATTTTTCTAGATCTGTTTCTTGTACTGTGTTGGCAACACTGCACAAAGAGATCGGATTCGTAATATATTTCCAGTCATGCAAGTATAGTAATTTTTGACAAAAAGCCTAGTATAAAACAGATGGTGCCTTATATGAATGAGAATACATATTATAATTTTTGTATGTTTTGCAACACGTGAATGTTTTTCAGTAATTTGTCATCAACATTTAAAACTACTTAAAACTACTTCTTTGAGTTATTTTCATATAACGTGAAAAGTACTGGAGCAATATTGATGGTATGTATAGAGAAATCATAGGTGATTAAAAACGAACAAAATGAGGGGTCGAGCGACTTGAATTATTAGGCAATTCGGAAAAACAGAAAAATTAATCGTTTTTTCATTTCTTTGCCATTTTTCAATTTTAGGTGTTGAAACTTTCTACAAAAGAAGTTCTTTATATGTGCGAAGATTAGACGCCAGGCGACATTCACTACAATATTGTTGCGAAGTCACCAACTCAAAGCCGGTCCTGTCCCACGACTGTAAATTTTGGTGGCTGCGCCCCTTTCGAGAACATTATCGAAAAGACGCTTTGTTTGTGCATAGGACGAGAGCGTAATGTACTAGAACTTTCCAGAATTGATGCGGACTATATATACGCGGGTTTTTGAGTGCGTAGACAGTAAGTTAGTTCGAGAGAATTAGTGAAACGGACAGTAAATAGTTAGTTCAAAGAAGTTCTCAGTAATCGGACAGTGTTAAATAGTGAAGATAAATAGTGTATTATTCTCAGTAATCGGACAGTGTTAAATAGTGAAGATAAATAGTGTATTATTCGAGTGGTAAAAATAAATTAGAACTATTATACCGAGTGTAAATAAATTAGTAGACATTAAGTAAAGTGTGTATATAAATTAAGTTGAATACAGTGTATGTTTCTTTAAATGAATAGATAGTAATTAGCCATAGTAAACATTACAATATTTTGATGCGATAAAATGCAGCGTGTCTGGATTCGTTATTGATAGTCCGATATTGAATTTCGGATGGTTTTTGAAAAGAATAGATGTAGAGCAGCAAAACTTATATTTTCGATTTGTAATAAAATGATACGAAGCTGGCCTAAAATGCCCGATTTATTTATACAAACCATTGATATTGCTCCAGTACTTGCTATGTTATATAAAAAAAACTCACGTTTTTTTTTATTTCAAATATTTATAACAAATTACTGGAAATTATTTGCGTGTTCAAAATATATCCAAATTATCCTACGTAATGTCTTTTTTCTACTCCTATACTATAAGTTGTTGATTAAATGCCAATTTTCAGATTCATAATGTTACTAATTATAACACTGGTTTTCATTATAAAACTGAAAAATTGACCAATAAAAATCTAGATTTTTAAATAACCAAGTAGGCAGACCCAATATTTTCTGTAGAATGTTTGACAGTTTCTAAGAGATTCGTGTTTTATGACAGTTTTAATCTTTTGCGTTATTCAAAAAGGTAGATACCTTCTGTGTTATTTAAATATGTTGCTTTCTCTTATGTAGGTTGCAATTATTGGATGCCTTTCAATTATTACGATGAACCAGGATTATTTAGGTTACCATTGAAACATGTAGTCATCAAAACCATCTTTATTTATAACTATCATGTCAAAATGTCAGTGTTTATCTTACATACAGTAGTTAGATTTGACATACAGGATCCATCTAACACCTTCCACTTTTTATTTTAAAAGAAATGTCGAGCGACGAAGAGTTTCCATACACACCACCTGAAATCGCTAAAAAGGCGAAACATGTATATGATACATTTTATGGTCAATTTATGGATTGGATGGTAGCAAGAGAAGTATAAAAAAGCAATGTTGTTGAATTTAAATCCAAATTCGCATTTCTTGTTCGTGGAAAAAATAGTGTATGCAACTCTCATGTAATGGTTATTAATACACTTGCATCAACCAATTTTAAAATTAGATTGAAATCCTAGAAAAATCAAATTTTTAAATCATGAAAATGACTAAAATTAAAGCAAATTCAGCCCATACGAAACTCGCCTTCGGCTCGTTTCGTATCCCGGTTAATGCTTGTGTATTATTAACCATCATTACATGATCGTTGCATAATATACTATTATATGATGGCACAATCCGTTTTCTACTTTGTTTTTATCTAAAAATATTCCTACCTATTGCTTGGCCATTTACGTTCTTAAAATTTGTTTCCGGCTGCTTTTAGTTCTTTGTGACATTTTGTATCTTCGTCATGTTACGAATATTATGGATACAAACAAAATTTCAGAGAGTCTAATAAATCAGAATTAACTGAAAATACAAAGAAACGCGTGGAAACACTCAAGTAAACCAGGCAATGATGGCTGTTTCAATGGTATACCTTCGTTAGCTGTCGCATGGACGTATGCGCTGTACCGAAATCATACGGTTTGACGTCACAACCAATAGCAATGCGTTTACGCAAGCTTCAGATAATTTGAATTTATTCGCATTATTAATTCGTTATAGCAGTTGTTTGTGTGGAAAAAAATGGGTTTTTTCATGCCAGATGTTTTCATGCAATATATTCTTATGGTTTATGGTACATTTTTGCTATTTCAAAATGTTATCAAGTTCCTTATTGTAAATGGGGGGACAGGCAGTCTTCTTTGTTTTTTCTTCATTGCCGATCGACAAATTTGTCAGCTATCCATCAGCTGATTATCTTTTGCATGTTTGTAGTGTTAATTGTTTATACAATATGACTTATCATTATTATTTCAATAATTCCTTTACATTATTTAATAACTACTCAACTTGATAACATCGAAGATAGAGTCACTCCACTTGATTAAAAAACGGAAACGATGAACATTTAATTTTCTTGTTAGCACATGTGGCTTTAGGACAGCACCTGATAAAATCGAATTAAATATGGCTTTATAATGAAAGTAGAAAAGTATTTTCAAATTATTTCATTCTTAGCGAAAATTTTATCAGTTTTTAAACATTGTAATGTGCCTTGTCATTGATTATAATCATAATAAAAATTGTCATATATCTTATTTAAATAATCTGTTTTACTAGTTGTCCCACGATGTTTTGACTGTCCAACGTTTCGAAGACTGTTTACATGATAGGTATGTAATTTTCCCGAAATATGGAAAAGAATAAAGTAAACGTGAAAAATGTCCCTCATTTTCCTGGATGATTAATTGCCATTTTTTTACGTACATATCTTATGGCATTCAGTACCAATAGACCAACCAGCAAAGTAGCCAGAAGTTGATATTTTTAATTTTTTTATTCATGGATTTCTAGAAAGTAATATTCATGAGTGATTTCAATATTAAATAGTCTACCAACATAAAACTCCCAAAAATAAATTGCCCACTGCACTGAACTCTACAGTTGTTATATCGTTTATTTGCAGTTTTTTATATGAAGTGAGATATTTAGGATAGCTGTTTGGGTCAATCTTGGAAAATCACCCTCAATCTCTGGTTGGGTCATGACTTGTTTAACATAGTCAGTCATAAGACATGATAATATCAGCTACTTTTCGGCTATCTCTTCTAATTTTCATAATACCCTGTGTAAGTGAATTCTAACATAATATATTTAACACTCAGTATTATAGTTTGTATACTAATTCCAGGGCTTAATTATTAATTGATTAGTAAACATCACCTTGAGTTATTACAACAAACTAAGTAGACGTGCCGAGAGAGACTATAAATAGATATTTGTTAGAATACACGAGGATCCTTTTTAAACATAAACTTGAGAGTCACCCTTTGCCCTAATTGTGGCCAGTCGTTATGTTCTGGGATACTACTTAAATTATATATATGTAGATAATCCCAATTAACAATAAAGTTATTTATATTATAATGATTTTATATTGGAAGGAGCTTATCCTTTAACCTGAACTTATTACACCTGCAAGACCATCCACCCTGAATATGGTCATTAATTTGAACATTTACCTCAAACGTACCTATCCTGTATTGACATTGTCATACATCTAGCAAAACTTCAATCACCATACATTTTTTATTTGATTGTTTTCTTCGGTTAACTTTGAAATAAAAGGTCCAATACCAATGAAATTCAAAAAGGACCACCTTGAAGATTTACTGAATCTTATGCAATAAGAATAATTGAAATCAGTCCATAAGCAAAAATTTTATTTCCGTACATACATGAAAAAATATTGAAACAGTCCCAACTGAGAACTTTCGTTTTCAAGTCGGTTAATAAAATAATTTATTTTTGGGTAGTATTATTTCCAACTCCTGTACTGGTCAATATTATCATTACAGCAAAATAGGATCATGGCAAGTGTTTTCTTTAAATTTGATTTTGAAATCTTTATTTAAAAATGTATTCATATACTGATTGTCTTAATTGAAAAAATTACGTGGCCAGAAATGAGAAATATGGAACCTTTTTCGAGATATGGAACTGTTAAAACGTATGCTATTACGTGAAATTATCAAGTTTGACACTTTCATTAAGTCAAAGAGTATAATTTAATAAAATTTTCCGTTTTCATGAAATTCTAATAATTTTATCAGTTGATTCGTCCTCGTGTCGTTGTTGATTCTGACGATGCGGACTCGTTAGTAAATTTTAAATTAGGTACATCAAGTAGAATTTCGCATAAAAAAACAAAATTTTTGATAAATACAATTCGAAGAATTTTACGATATTTTCGCCCTCAATTCTACTTATATTGTACAATAGTTCCAAAATAGCTCAACGTAAATCGTTACCTATTCTTGTATGAATAAAACTAATGTTCGACACAATGTATCAGTTTCCACAATTGATCTACGAGTAACAATCAACGGAAGCTCGTACGTTACTTGAAAATATAGCCCAAATTTATTTTCACGAAACGGTCAATTTCCGATTTTACTTGAAATCACGAACTTTGTTAGAATCAATTTGGCACAATACGTTCAATGTAGCTCGAGAAAAACGAATCGTACTCATAGAAAAACTTCTACCATTGTGAAACACATTTAATCAAAATAATGTGTTGCCCTGTTTTTTTTTTGTTGTATGCGGCAGATACTTGAACATGGAGGGCGTAGGTCTTGGGACTTATTATTAAAATTATTCCAAAATGTGTGGGTTAAACTGTATCTTACATCTTAGATTAATTTAACAACCTCTTTTGTTCAACAATTTTTATAAAAATTAATTTCTATCATTTTTATGCAACAAATCAAGGAAACCAACGAAATGATCTTGGAGAAGCTGTTCAGATCCCCAGTATATCATGGAACCGAACACAAGTTGCACTACTACTACACCAACACTCCCTGACACTGGAGACTTTACACTATCTAACGCGCGCTTCGATAAAAAAATTATCGTCTTCAATTTCCCTATGCAAGATGGTAGCTTTGTTAAGTTCTATCTGGGGCTGTAATAGCTTCGAAATGTTATAAGCATCGCTTGCTGTTAATTGTTCATATCACATACAACATAATATCCAATGTTCCATTGTTTTTACGGAAAACGTTTGATTAAGTGGGAATACGAGAAGCACCAAATAGCACCCAATGATATTCAGCAAAATATTTGTTATCATTAATGATTGAATCGTATATTCGTGAGAGCCTATACTTTTTCCTATGAACAACAGGTTTATGTATGAATTTTTTCACATGTCAGTTCAAAAAACTTCCTGTTTGATCGGTCGAAGCTATATGTCTAACTATACAGTTTTAGTTAGGTCTCAATAATCGTTTCTACTGAATTTCGAAGACTTGAGGGAGCTTTTGCCGCCGTACTAGGACAAAAATGGTGGAAAGTGCTCACAAACCAAGGAATAAATGGTGAATAAGATTGGTAAAAAAAACTATAAAAACAACGAAAACGAAATTTTGAAAAACAATATGATCTCACAAACATTCACTACAAATACACCAGGGGGTCGATTCTCGAGATCGTTCGTTCGTTAAACGTATACGCTCGTGACGTCACGAGCGTAGATTTCTAGAAACTGCAATTCTCGGGGAACGAATCCATGAACTAATCCAAACTTCGTTGACGACATCTCAGTCGTGATATAATATTTTATAATAATTATTTATACCATTAATTTTTTTTAATTGTGAATAATTTCATTAAATACATATCATGGCGTGAACTGTGGGCCATTTTGTAAAACTGAACAAGAAGCTTGTCATCAGTCAACGTCACGATCAGTGAACATTATTGTCACACTAACATTTAAAATTATTGTATTTAGATTTGTAGTTTTATGAAAATTTCGTTTTATATTTGTTATTGTTCAATAAAATTTTATGAATTCAACAAGAAGCTTTAGTAGTTTGATTTGTTAAACATACATATGTGAGGAATTGAACCGCACGTCTTTTGATGGAGAATTTTGTTTGATTGAGTTTAGCTGAGCATAGAAAAAAATCTACAAATTTATTTTCTTTTCAATTTATATACTATAAATAATCAACCCACATTTCAAATAGTAATAAATCAAATATCAACACTCCACGAAGAGAAATAAAAAATATCAATGACGTAGGCAACACCTCATAAACGCATGTATAACAGTGAACCTGCATAAAATAAAAATATTAAACTTAACATTACAAAATGGCGTACAACGTGGGACATTAACGTAATATAACATTTCATAACAATTTGGCTCACCAACGTGGTGTAAAACATAACATTGCAATATAGCTCACCAACGTGGGGCATTAACACATTAACGTATTTATATTATATATTTCAGATATGTAATAGTAATTTTAGGATCATGAATGTGCATGCTCGTTTTCCAGGAGCAACTCACGATGCATTCAGTTGGAATCAATCTAGATGCCAAGATGTCCTACGTAACCTTTATTTAAAAACAAGAAGATCTTTTTACTTACTAGGTAAAAATATGTTTGTTGATTGTACAAATTTATAGAGTGAAGAAAATGACATATGCTCCGCTACAACCTTAGGGTCGGTTGGAAATGACCTCATCAGCGAAACACATGTCATGGTATTGTAATCCTTCAGTGAAATGTTTTTTTGTCTATTTATATTCAAAATTGTATTTTAGGTGACTCTGGATATCAACTGAGACCCTGGATTTTAACCATTTGATGGTAATCCAGAACCAGGTACACCTCAATTTGAGTTTAACCAACACCTGAAGCACACCCGTTGTTTAATTGAGAGATATATTTAATGGGCTACTAAAGATGCGCTTCAGGTGCTTATTGAAACAGAGGGTACTACATTACACACCAGAAAAAGCAGGAAAAATAATAAATGCTTGCATTGTGCTTCACGACATATAAGTATTGAAAACAATATGCCTGAACCAGAACCAGAGTTAGGTGAAGATCTAGATTATGGAATGTATGTTATTGGTAATGAAAATATGGGAGGAGCTATGGCAAGAGTCTACCCTGAATTAGTGTAGGGAAGAAGGATTAGAAATCATGAATCATTTTCAGAATTGAATTATTTGTTGATATTATTATAAATATGCTTAACACTTCCTTTTTGTTTTTTATTTTTGGAGAAAACATAGATATTGTCACAGAAAGGCAATCCTAAACATTACCCAGTTTTGCAAACAAAATCAATGAATAATAGCAACAAAATAAATACATTTTCTGAAAAAAACTAACACAAAAAAATTATACCACATTCTTTACTTACGAAGAAACCAAAAATTTTTCAGAAGTAACCCCCCCCCCCGAGTAAATCTTTGATATCTTTAATTTCAGAAGCAATATTCCCATTTGCTGCCACATTTATCTCCATAAGGATCAGTTTTTTTATTTGAACTTTCTCATATAAAAGTTCTATAAATTTATTACTTTGCTCCACTGCCTCATATAAGCCCTGCGTTCCTTAATTTAGATTTTTTGTTTCCTGGTGAATTAGATTGTTTATCATATGATTTGTTCTTTCGATAGCTGTGCTCTATCACAATATTTTCCAGAGGGTTGGTTTCATCCAGTTGGTTACTCGGGAAATCTGATTTTTAGGTATTTGAACCTCTACCTCAATCTCTTGAACCTGTGATTCGTCTATTTCTAAGCCTCTTATGGCAGTATCGCCAATTATTTCAGCGATTATCTCTTCTGCTGGAGAAATATCCTGTATTGCAGGGCCACCTCCTGTTTTCGAAGAATGGGCATTCATCTGTGCCTTCTTAGTCTTCGTTCTTGACTGAATGTCTTGGCAACTCTGAATAAAAAATACATTATAAATTTATGAAATATACAACAAATGTTTTGTTTTATATACCTTCCTCCACTCTTTCTACTCTTTGTTTGCACCGCACCCGGGGCTGCATTTGAAATACTTGTGAGTTCATTCCACATGCTTATGGAATCTTGTTTAGTATACTTTGCTGAGAATTTTTGTTTTATCATTTGTTTTGAGACATTCTTCGAAGGATGTATAAAAGCCTTTGAATGAACCAATCCTGGTATATTATGCTAGAAGTCGACAGCTCTTCTTGCTATCCAGGTATTTAGTGTTTGTTTGGCAAAACTTATTGCGATACTCATTGTAGGTTCTGGTCTCATTTCCATCCATGCCAACATGGTCAGGAATCCAGAACAGCCATACTCTATTGAGTTCTCCAATCGAGGAGAGTCTTTTTAGCCAATTTCGACGTTACACGGTAAGAGCTTTCAAACCTGCTTGGCTGTACGAGAAATTTTTTATTGATTTATGTGTGAGATGTGTTTGCTCCAATCTCTCTACACATGAAGCAATGGCGTAAATTTCCGCATGAAATACGGTTGCATAGAAACCTAGAGGTTGAAATATCTGTCCTAGGTCTGCGCCCGAGCAGTTTTTGAGCCAACAGTCAACAGTTGTCTGCTCTTAATAGTTCATCCTCACGGAGGACCGTTCCATCTCTATCTGGATTTAGGACGGTATAAGGCCATAGTTTACTGTTGGAGGCATTATGTCAGAGGTCATTCCCGTTTTAATGGTACCTGAATTGTTTTTGAAGCTTGCTTCTTATTGCACGACATAGGACTTTTGGGAAGGCTAGTGAACTCTTGATACGTGTGATGTTACGAAAGGCGTTCGTCACGCGATAACTCATTCAAGCGACTGTGCGCAATCTCTCTTGCCGCACTGAGCTCGCACACCTATAGGTGTGAAAGATTGTCAAAAATTGTCAAAATTTTGAAAAAATGGTTAATAATTGCCAAATATGTTGAAATTTTTGAAAAATTGTGGAAAAATTTTAAATATGGTCAAAAATTGTCAAAAATTTGGAAAAATAACCAAAAATTTGGAAAAATAATCAAAAATTTGAAAAATGTTTAAAATTTTTGGAAAATTGTCAAAAATTATCAATAATTGTCAAAGACAGTCAATAAATGTCAAAATTCGTCAAAAACTGTCAAAAATGGTCAATAGTTGTTAAAATTTTTGAGAAATTGACAAAAAATTTTAATAATGGTCAAAAATTGGCAAGAACTTGGAAAAATCGTCAAAAACTGTCAAAATTTTGAAAAAATGGTTAATAATTGCCAAATATTTCCAAAAATTGTAAAAAATTTGGAAAAATGGTCAATAATTGTTAAAAATGGTCGAAAATTGTCAAAAATTGTCAAAATTTTGAAAAAATGGTCAATAATTATAAAAAACTGTCAAAAATGGTCAATAATTAATAAAACTTGTCAAAATTTTTGAAAAATGGTGAAGCAAGCTTCTGTCGGCGGTCCGACGACCGCTCACCTTTTTTTGAACTAAGAAATCCAAAATACATCACATGAATTTGGACAGACTCAGTACATAATGAGAGGAACTGTTGTTGTTCAGGTAAATAATTTCTTTTTACTGTATGTAAAAGCACAATTACCTTGAAAGCCGATAAAACCCTCACTAGAGGCACTTTAACAATAATAAATATGAAGAAACAGGCAATCATCTCTCCCATACAGAAAACGCTGTGCTCAAACATTTGCGATGGCTTAAATTTTATTTTCAACACTAAAGCGAGTGCAGATCCATAAAAGAAAATAAAATTTCGACAAATTCGAGAACTAAATTCGGTTAAACGAATCATACCTTTTTCTATAGCTGAGACTGAATTTTCACCGAAAATATGTTTTTTTTTTGTTAAATGACGGGAAGCGTAGGTATTTCAATTCGAAGTGTTCTCGACAAGTTAAAAAAAATTATTTTCCTGAAAATATCCCATTTAATCTTGGCTTCTATATTTTCCATTTTCCACTTATCTATTCGGTTGGTTTCCGATCAGGAAATTGAACCTTTTACTCACCGCTTCATACACAGTAGCTTTAAAATAAAAGCGATCACAAAATGGAATGAGCGTATCTTACAAGGTGAGTCAGAATAAATTATACTACAAATAATAAGCAAAAAGATATATTTTCTTGTTCATCTCCTCATTTTCATCTTACAGGGTGACGAAGGTGTACTAATAATACAATATTTTTAAAATATATTTCGCACGTCAAAAAAGGTCCACCGTTTTGCAAAATTGTCTACTAAATAGGTTACAATAGTCTTCTCCAGATTTATAGACTGGGGTTTGGCGTTAAATTGAGAAATAATATTGTAAGTTTATATCATTGATTTCCTAAATTGTCCAGGACCCTCCGGGATTCACGGGAGACTCAACGGGGGGTATACGTTGAGGTGAATAAAAAATGGGGGTTCGAAATTCGTAAACGGGGGTCCACGGAAATTTCGATAGTGAAGAACTGAAATGTTGGCTTGACTTCACCTATCAATGTAGGCAAGAAGCTCAGCGATTGTTACTTATAAAAATTTGTATATTTAATATTCAGTACAAAGTGTCGAGACTTGCAAAGCGCCGTCGCCGCCGCAGTCCGCAATGCTTGTTCAGACGTGCAAAGGGACGAAATACGAGTTGTGGTGTGTGTACTTGCAATCTTGCATGAATCTGTGTGATTCTTCACCAATATAAGTACGAATGCCAAGTATAAACGTTACTCATTTGTTTCCGGAATTTCGAAAAGAAAAGTAAAGTAAAGTGAATCGAAAAAAGTTTTATTGTCGCTACTAACGAAAGGTTTGTACAAAACAAAAAAATTGTGCAGTTTGAATATCACAGAACGAGGAGATTTGCGGTTATTTCTTACAAAACAAGCCAAATGTTGATTATTTGCTGTCAATCCAATCCGCTAAGTACACCCCTTCATTAAAATTATGACTATTTTGTGATTATCATTGTAGAACTTACGTTACGTTATTAATAGTTAATTTTATTGATATTACGACTGTTATAACAATAATAATTATTAGTGTAATAATTATATTTTTGCGAGGTCGCCAACTCAAAGCCGGCCCTGTCCCTCGAGTGAGGGTTTTGGTGACTGAGCCCCTTCCGAAATCTTTCGAGTGAGGCACTTTGTGCGTGGGACAGGCGCGGAAGGTGCTGGAATTTTCGAGAGTTGGGAGGGACTGTATGTACGCGGGTTTTTGGGTGAGTTGAAGAATTAGTGAAACGGACAGTAAAGAGTTTACAGACAGTTCACAGAAGTTCTTAGTAATCGGACAGTGAATGAAATAGTGAAGATAAATAGTGTAATATTCATATGGTAAAAATAAATTAGAGTGTAAATAAATTAGTAGAAATTAAGTAAAGTGTGCATATAAATTATAATACGGTGTGTGTTTCTTTAAATAAATCAGTAGATAGTAATTAGCCATAGTGTGTATAATTTTATCCCACAAGTAAAAACTATTCAAATAAATGAGAAAAACATTACAATATATTCGAATAAATACAACATAATAAAATATACTATTTTTATTTTTATTTTTTACCACTCTGAATGGAAAGTTTCCTAAATGAAATAAGCTGGAATTAATTGGTTTCTTGTGCTGTGAGTAGATTTCAATAAAGTAAAGTTGGATGGAGCCACTTTTTTGATTGACCAGCTTCACTATTTTGACATCCACTAACAGCACAATCAATTAAATAATTAACTTTATTAACCTTACTTTTTTTTGAAAACTGTTGATTCGTGGCTGGAACTCAGCCGAAACGCAAATTTCCATAGTTAGATCTAGTCTTCACATTTTTTATCGAGTTTTGGAAATATGGTAGAAATGTAGCTGCATGGGGGTCCAGAACAATTACCAGAGAATCAGAACAATGTATAACTAATGAAGATAGATAAATAGACAGTTTACAATTTTATGGCAAGGGTGAGAACAATACATAAACCTAATTGTAATAATAATGATAACAAAAAAAGGAAGTACTTCCTATTCATTGATGATAAAGGCTCTGAACCTGAGAATAATATACAGGTTACACGTTTCAACATACTTCGGCATCGCTTCTAGTTGATTCGGGTGGGAACATTCTTCAATTAAAGCAACATGGAGGATGGAAATCTACCGTGTTACCTTGATTAAAAAGTCCTGTTGATCTCAGGGTGGTATTCGAAATAAAAAACTGATTCAGATGTAGATAATGTTGGTTCAATATAATAGAATATTATTGATTGTTACATGATCAGGATCAAACAAGGCCTTGCCTAGTAATGGTAACGCCAAAAACTCCCTGAAGAATCTAACATTAGGGGTGGTTGGATACAGTAATATTAAAGAACTACCCTTTGTATGCATACGCTGGTTTACAAACTCTAGTGATTGTGCTATTTGTTACTTATAAATCTACAATTTGTCCTCAACAGAGTGTAATGTAATGACACTAGGAAAACTGAACTTACTCAGTAAGTATGACAAAAGATTCTACTTACAATACTTAGTCTCAAAAATATATTTGTTATTTTAGACAAATCTTCTACTTCTACTCAAAATAACGGATTCCTTGATATGAAAGGTGTGAAGGTTAACGATCGGGTAGTGAAATGTGTCTCCAATAGATCTGGTGGACGTATTACCTCAGTTTGGTGTAAATCTTGTACTTAATATATTCTCGAGGCAGAGGCGTGTTCAGGTGTATCCGATATAATGTATAGTTGATGCCGATGCAGGAATAAAATGGAGATAACTATGAGCAAGGAGAATAAAGAGAGAAAGAAGAAAGAACCATAGAAAGAGGAAAGAACTGAGGAAAGAAAGAGACCTAAAAAAAGGAATTTGAGTAAGTATTTGGTAATAATTAAATGTTATGAGGGTTGAGTATAGTAAAACTGACAAATTAAACTCACCGTAGAAGTCGTGTGGCCTCAAAGTGTTTTCGCCTAAGGATGTGGAGACAGGAACTTAAGATGAGCAAAAATAAATATCCACTTATACAAAATGGTAGAGCTCCAACAGGATCACTCTAATAAAATGTAAGCTTACTTAAATGTATTTCCAAAAAGCAGCAAAATTGCCATACCATGTGGTCTTTCAACAACCTCACACCGAAGAAAAAAGAAAATCCATCTCCTGTCTACGTATTGATGGTCTTAGAAAAAAAGGTATGTTCTTTTCATTTACTTCTTTATTACCAAAGTACTTAACACCAGAGATAAGCTCTGATGACAGAAATTAAAGGGAGAAAACTATTAATTAATAATGAAGGTCAATGATCTTTAATCAGTAGATCTAAGAATAGAAGGGTGACATTATGATCAATAGTCTGAAACCACTTTGAGAGGATTTATTTCTAAGATTGACAGATATGACAAAATTGTCATCTACTTACTTTGGTACACCATGTAAATGAAATAAGCTTTAATCTTTCTACATTTTTAAATTACTAACTTTTATGATCTGGTGATCATCCTATGTTTAAATAAGGTATTCAGTGAATTTAGAATATAAATATTTGATTATCATTTTTATATCTCATGCTGTTCTAAAGAATAAGTGGTAAATACTTATTTATTATTTTTAGGTGCCCTTCAGGGAGACGCTTGAGAAAAGTGAAAGGATTCGTGAGACATTAATTGTATTAATCCTACTTAAAACAATCAGGATCTGTTTTTAATAAACTAGCAGTTAGTAGGAACAGAGTTTATTTTTGGATGTTTGAAAGAGAGGCACAAATAATTGCTTGTCCCGTAACAACTGCTGTTGCCAAAGTGTATGTGAACAATTCTCTCAATGCAAAAATGACTTTACGAATTTAACAAGGGGCTAATGTCAACCGTTTTATTTAACCTACCTTCAACATCATATGAGAATCAAGCAGAGACGAATTTGACTGTTCCAAATATTCACAATTTAAATGAAACTTTATCCATGATCAAAAATTCACATTAGTTAACGAAACAATTGCGCTTTCAATATTCACATTGCGAAATAAAACTAAAATACATAATATAGTTAATTTTTGTTAATATTATTTTGTACATTTTCCAATTCAGTTATTAAACATTTATTAGTTGTAATTTACTGAAAGAGTTCAATTAAAATATACCAAATCACTATTTTGATTTTATTATTTATATAGGGCTGTAGAAAAAGTATTGTACGCAACATATGCATAAAGTATATTTTTCTCACTCATGGAATTTCGAGTGTCAACTTCTCCATTCGTGAAAAAAGTACCACTTTATACACTTGCGCATGCACTAGAGCATGTGAATGCCGAAAAGGCTTGGACTGCACTGTAATATGTAAGAATTGCACGGCGGAAACATGCACGAATCAGCCAACAGATAACCTAGTCGGAGTCGGTAGATGTTGACGATTATGACCACGAGAATGAAGAATTCATTGAGGCTTTAGTCTTCTTTGTATTCCTCCGAAGAGAGTAACGAAGATGAAGAGGAAACATCAAATATAATTGGATTTTCGCCGCCTCGAAAACGGTCGAAAATTGGATAAAATTTTGAATTTTCATTTGTTTTGTTTTCTATAAAAATAAATTTTGAATAAATTTTTAGAAAATATTCTTCTTTCATTTTCTTTCATTTTATTATGGCATCTGAACATAACATAATTAGTAATAAATACTTAATAATCCACGATCAAATCAAAGCACTAAATATTTTGTAGTTGTACGAAATATAATAAAATAAAATAAAAAAAGTTCGTTACTATTTCAAGTAAGGAAATGAACTATTAATTGTTGAGTAAATAAACAATCGGGATATTTTTCCAATTCATTTGTTGAATTTGTACCATTATACTCTATGCATACCTTGAAATTTTCGACCTTACACCCGGTAGTCCAAGATTGAACGTCTCATAGCTGAGAAAGTATGGACATTAGAAAGAATTGATCTTTAAAAATGGTTAGATGCATTTTATTGATTCATCCAATATTTTAAGAGTTATCGGACAAGAAAGAAAAAACGGTTCGTTAAATGGGTCATAAATCGGAAACGGAAAGTTTACAGAAATTTTAATTCTCTACAATAATGATCTCCATGACTTTTGCCCTAAAGGACACAGTTTCCGAGATATCGTCCAAAAACGTTTTCTCAAGATGGCGCTTGAAGCATTTTGTTATTTTATACTCAGTAAGTGATTCTAAGCCTTATGAAAAAAATTGGATCAGAAATTTAGTGCTAGGTTAAATTCTATTTTCACTGGCCTAATCAGTAAATAACTGTTCCATTCTTTTATTATGAATTATAATTATGTACAGTAACTATACATTGCCACTTCTTTGTAAAACATAAATATTTGCCATAATTTAATAATGACTTCAGGGTTAATAGAACGCAGCACATAAAATAGTAAAAATGTAAACTGAAAATATATCAAAACTAACGATAAGAGTAGAAAATACCTTGAACAAAATGTCGATTGTGATTTGTTATTGAATCAATCACAGCGAAGACTGGCCACAAGATTAATGGACCTTCCATCAATAGAAACATTTGCCGCCAAAGATGTTATCAGGTGAGGATATTATTTTGACGGGGTGTAAATGGAATCTGAACAAAGTATACTTCTCAAGAGACATGAGGGTTGCTATGTTATTTGATGTGATATTTCAAATTTATATAAAATTGATAGACCACTTGTTTGTATTTTCTTTCAATAAAATAAGACGAAGATAAAAACAACTACCCTGTTTCATAAGAATTTAAGTGATACAAACATTTCCGTCACTTACCCGTATTTTTTATTTTGTTCCGTATCAAACAGTTTTCGTAGAGAGGTTCTCTCACAAACACACATACTAACTATATTCTGTGTAGAAGCAAAGTAGCTGAAAGCATCGACACAATGTCATTTCGAAGTAGGTATCTACATCAAAGGGTGAACATTGTCGGGCAATCCTATTTTCCTTAACAGAGTCGACAAAAGCAGATTTTGGCCCTTTTATTGTCTTGTTTATGCGAAAAGTTTATGCACTTTATTTTGGGAATATACAAGGGGAATGTATCGGATGGAGACTTGTTTTACGATGAGTATTTGATTTTAAGGACCAGGGTGGAGTTTGACAAAAAAAAACAAATAAATAGATTTTAAATTTATCTTATATGAGCTATTTGAAAAAAAAACTTGCATGTTAGATATTAGGCAGTAGATTAAATTTAACTGCCGAAAATATTGAGGTGATTATACAGAGTGAGTTTTAAGTATGGAACGCCTCGATTATCTCGGAAACGAATCGCACGATTTTTTAAGATTCTGGTGTGCAAGGATCTTGTGATATGGCCGCAATTATGGTGGTATTTACATTGTTGTCAGATCTTTCCTCTGTTCGGAATAATAGTGAACTTTGTTATTTCAAATGGATCACCCTGCATGTTTTTGCCTTTTGAAATCCTTAAGAAATACTGAATATTTTTCATGTAGTGTTGCCTATACCTAAATGCCATAATTTCGGAGTTATAGCTACAAATTAGTAAAAAGAATATTTTGCGGGCGGCGTGCCAATACAATATCTCTGACAATATAAAATGAAGCCTATAGTCGGGTATCGCGGCGGTGCTGATCCCGTGTCGATGCGTTAAATGAGCCCATACACAACCGTCGAGTTGACTACTCGATGGTGATGATCAGTCGCTGTTCCTATGAGGTGCTGATAGATGTGTTTCGACCTTATTATCATTATTCAATTTTACTTTACTTTGCGGATTCTTAAACTTTATTTCAAAGTATGTTATATTATGATCTGTAATTTTCGGCACCCTTCTCACTTCTGCTGTTATTATCTGTAAATACTAGATCAACTATACTTATAATATTTTATGTTATCCTGGTATATTCCTTTATTATTTTTGTTCAAGTGGAAAGGCTTTCATTTGAGTAATTAATTTTCCACCATGAAAATAATTTTTCCTGGACTTACAACTACTTTAAGGTCAACAATTAAAAAAAATATCAACATTACAGTTTTGATAAATTTCCTCTACTATGTTATTCAATTCAGTTAGAAATGCAGAACTACTAGAGCTTGGCGATCTGTACAGAATAAGGAACCGCATTCCTTTAATTTTTAACCCTTATTACCCATAACATTTTTGGAATTACCAATTCATAAATTACTTCATAAGGATTACCATTTTTTATATAACACACTATGGCACCTGTGTGCCTATTCTAGGAATTGAGTCTAACTGCATACAGAGCATTTCAATGAGAACTATCCACCCCAAAAAAGGGATCAGAGTCTGTATTTATCGGACCTGAACCCTTTTTTGGCATTGCAGAAAGCACTGCTAGATCAGCAATAGCTACCTGGGCGGAGAGGAAAACCTTCACGTACTGGGCAGACATACCGGGGCTCTCTCACTTGAAGGCGTTCATATACAACCCTCCGAGTACAAAAAATAAGCAGATCCTGGAATGGAGTAGAACAAACCTACGCATTTTGTCGGGACTGTTTACAGGACATTGTCGACTAAATTACCACATAAAGAAGATAGGTCTGGTTCAGACCTCGGATTGTCGGTTCTGTAATTTGGTGGACGAAACTGCTGAGCACATACTATGCTCATGTTCAGCTTTGGGCAGGGTGAGGTATAAAATATTCGGTTCTAGTACCTTAGAGCCGAGCGACTTCAAAAAAGTATCACCAAATACAACTATGGACTTCGTCAGAAGCAAAGGCTTGTGGGGTGAATTATAATCCCTAGGGGTGAGCCACAATAGACCCAACGGGGGTCGCAGTGGAGGTGGCGAGAAGAAACACATAGAATCTAACCTAACATCCACCCCACATATTTCTGAAGGCGTTACTTCCATGAAAAAACACGTCAAAAACCATATACGTATTTTTGCTTATTTAGACACCAGTACCGGTTTACTTTTCGAGCAGACAAGTAGCTACATTAACGGTCCCTGGTTCACACCGTTCACGACAAAACTCAAAATTCAGCGAAAAAACAGCGCCTAGGGTCGGTTTCTTTGCGGAAACCGCTCTAAAAAAGTACCTACACCGGTGCCAACCAGTAAAGTGAAAAAGTGAATAGTGCAACAAACAAAATCTCTCCTCTTCCCTCCAAAATGACGAAAACGAGAAAGACAAAAATGAGAAAAACACAGACAATGACGAATTTCCCGAAATGCCAAAATCTTCTAAAAAATAATCCAGACCTGAACCAACTTTGGAGTCGCCCTCCAGCTCTCCGTCCAAACCACGCCCTCTTATGGAATCTCCGATTCGACGACCCAACTCACTAATCCACGAGATGTGTCTCTCTCCATAGCAAAAATCATTTTTCAAATCGCTCCATAGCCAAATGGAATCTTCGAATTCACGTCCACACTTTAAAATACAACTCACTCCTAAGCAAGCATCTCTGTTTCAAACAATCCTAGACAAACTAGACTACATGGAAAAAACCTCCCCAAATTAGAATCTGCATACTACGCACAAGCTGCCAAATCTCATCCTCCTTTCATTCAATCGTCTCGATCTTCCCAGGCCTCTTCAGCCCATGAAGCCCCAAATATCCGCCAAAACGACGTAGCAGCCTCCGTTCGGAACTCAGTTCGGACTTCTTCGTCCAAACTTCATCTAACACTTCTTCTCCACAAACAACTCCACTTCATATCCTTAATTTATAAACCTCCCACCCAAATTCTGCTCTCAGAAGGAACTTTTCATCCTTCTGAACAGAAATGAAATTTCAAGAGGCAATATCTTTCACCTGAAGGCCAGACCAAACTGCATCGCCCTCCTCAAAATTCCGAGGAATATTTGTCCCAAAACTCTTCAACTAAAAATTCAAAATGCTATCGGAGGCAACAAAGAGGAATGCTTACCTCCCCATTCACAAACTTCTGCCTCCCGAAATAAAACTTCTGCCAACACCCAATCTCCAAATTTCTCCTTCGTCATCTCGAATGTTCACAAAAATATCTCCAACGAAGAAATCTTTGATCTTCTCAAAGATCTTCAAAACAATTTCCAAAAATGCTGGAGGATCGTCTTCAAAGCCAAAAACTCCTTTATCAGAGTCATCACAAGCTCTGAAATTCATCTCCACCATAGGCTCTCTTCAAAGGAATTTACAGAATTATGTGGAGTGGATAGTTTTCATTGAAATGCTCTGTATATATTTTATCATCTTCAATTTCAGTTGTCACTCATTCTTCTGTTAGTAATGAAAGATCTATGTAAAAAGGTATCAATTTGACTTAAGTTGGACAATAAGCTGCATATATTCAAATGAAGAATTTTTAATTATTGCTATATCAAATTCGTCTTTTTAAATTGTCGTTTTTCTATATTTATTAGACATTGGCAAGACCTATTATCCCACACCGCATGTTTGACACACATATTTAGATTGAATTTTGTGTTAGCTCGTAGACAATTTTTCATTTGATTTACATTCACTAGATTTTTGATGTTATATCTTCTATACATGTATGATGCTTTGTCCTGGATGACAAATAACCTAAACAGCTGATCGTAGAGACCTGAAACTGAGAGAGAGTGTTCTTTGTATGACGTAGGCATCCGATAAGTAAGGATATCTTTTTGAAACTGGATCATAGCAAAAATACCAAATAATGCAGAAGATATTTTTTTTTATTATTAAAACGTTATAGACAGGATATTTTGACATAATCGTCCAAATGACCAAGTTTAACTATTATAGACAATGCCAAATATGATTCAAGGTTTAAAGAAGACGTACCGAATGCTCCTACTGAAAAGACTTATATAATAATATTTTGGTTAAAATACGAGAATCTCAATTCCAACCAAAACGCCTTGATGTCCGAGCTATTTCAAAAGTTATACCAAATTATTTCAAAAGCTGGTCACGAGATGCTCAGAATGCCTCTATACCACTAGGTTTCTACTAGCCATTACTACTCTAACGGTTTGGTGCGACATTTGAATTGTATTTTAGAAACGCAAAATTTCTCCTTTAAAACCTTCATTTTTTCAAAAAAACAACATTTTTTTCTTAAAGCTTATATGAGTGCAAACATCGTGGAGCAGTTTTTCAAAATCGGTCATCATGCCTATTATTTATTGTCTCTTTTCACTTCATTTTTCTTGTATCATGTGACAATAAAAGCGCACGTCTTTCTCATTTTTAGGACGTTCTATTATTATTATTACTATTATTATGCCAAAATATCCTAAATTTACTATAATTTTTGGCTTTATAATTGAAACGAAAACCTTTGCAGTAGTTCACGAGTGTTATCTTTGTTGTGGTCGACAAAAGGTTATATCTTTTTTCGAATATAAGAGGGATATACAATATTATATAGAATATTTTAGATGTATAATGTGCGATGAAAATAATCTGTTATTGAAAAAACTTAAGCTCATTTTGCCACAAAACGTTTTCGTATCTTTGCCACCATCTCCTATCCTCAATGTTAATAATTTATGTAAATTTGGGTCAACCGATGTTATCGAGGATCAACTCCGACCGTTATTATTACCATTATTATAATAATAAAATACATTTCGGTGGTAGCAGAATTATGGAATTTATTTCTTTAGTATAGACCGTAATTGATTCGAAACTGTTGTACATTATACTATGTTGAGTTTATCGTATTTTTTTTTTAATAAGTTGTTGTTGATAACAACGATAACGGTAACTATTTGTTAAAATAAATTGACCGTTTTTCTTTGTAATTGGGAGTTTCTTGATTTTAATCTGAATATAAACTGGATTAAATGGTTTGTGAGCACCTGCAGAGATGTAATCAATATTTGCTATTTATGTATGTATATTGTCACGTGCGTATGGGGTAATGGGGCTAATTATTTTTTCATTTATTAAATTGATTATTGAAATTGTGATTTTATTGTATTGTATAGTTGGGCGCCAATATTTATTTAAAAATAAAATAAATATGAAGTATCGAATACAGTTAATGATCTTTTTATTTTTTTATATAATTCCACCTATTAAAATTTTATTAAATTTACCAGACCTTTCTTTCTCAATACAACCCTGCAACTTACTCGGATAAAGCACGAAACTACCTATCTCAGTCGGATTCGTTAGTTGTGTTTGGAGTCGACGCTCTACGCACTCTTATTAATTATCCCCAAAATGGATGTTCAATAATAGACAAGTTGTTGAATTAAACGAAGAAATATCATATTTTTTATTTAGAAACAAAATCTAACACAGTGGCAAATTATGTATGATGTATTACCATCCCTTCCACACTTGAAGAATAGTAAACATAATTGCTAAATTCAAGAAATCAGTTTGCAAATGAGAAGTGTTAACAAAAAAAAACAATGGTATAAGTACAAAATCAATGATGAAAATTGCTTATCGACCAACAAGGTAAGTGGAAATTAATTTTAGTAAAGTATTTATTCATAAAGGAAAACTAGAAACTTGTTGAGTCTATAAGCAAAAGAAAAAAAATAGATAGATGTTTACAAGCTAATAATAATACATAAAAATGTAAATACTACAGTAAATAATGAATATGTTAAATCTTCTTTAATTGCTTTTTTAAATTTAAATGCATTTATTGTTTTTGTTTGTCTTTTTTATTATTTTTATGGCCTTTAAGTCTCTATCTAGAGTTACTTTTTTAGCTATAGCAAATCTTTTTAGAATATTATTGTTAATATTTAATAATTAACTTTGTTTTTCTTTTATATTGTAGGAAGAAAGAATTAGGTACCTTATTTTTTTCTTGTTAGTCCTTCTTCTTTAGATGCTCAGGGAAATAGCATCGGATTCCAATCTATTTTCTTTCCTTTTCACTTCAGGAAGAAGAATTTGTCGTATTTATTTAAATTGGTGAGATTTTTTAAAGAAATCTTGTTGATTTCTCAGCACGTGAAGAAATTCAAATTTACCACACTTTTAAACTTCAAAATGTCCTCCTGTCAAAAGTCAAGGTAAGTTGACTCCCTACTTTATCGATATTGGAACTACTTTTTCTTAGACTTTATTGTGCAAGTGAAAAAACTGGAATGAGCCATCCTCTTGGAGTTTTTACTTTTATTAAAAACACAAGTCACAGGTCACTACGTTAAATTTTTTAATAAAATTTCTGTCAAAACTGATATACGAGGATGGTCAAAAGTTATTTTGGTATATTTGATTTTCTTACACTCACCTTTTTTACACATATAATTATAATCTACCTAAAACATAATATTAACTGTACAAATCTTACATCTTAAAACCTCTTCTAGACATAGAAGTCACACTTTAAAAATTTCTCATTGTCAAAATGATTTCTTCTAAATTTTCAAAAATTAAGGCATTTTAGTTATTCCAAACCTTTTATAACATGTCCTTGCACTCTTTAGTTGCAGTTTATGTGTTCCTTTTTTATTTACAAGTGTTACTATAGTTTATTTTTTTAGGTTCAAAACTGAAGTCTTGGTGGATAAGAATTTTCGATTCTAGTGTTGGAGGTAGGACTTCTTATACTTTGAATTGTTTCAGTAATTTATGATAAAACTCCAAATAATGTGTTTCCACCCTTTTTTCTTTCTATTCTCATCAATTAATATTTTTAAAAAATATGAAAAGATAGTTTTGACAATTGTACCTAGTATAAACTGTATGTATTAACAGTTACTTTATAATAAATCATACATAGGTATTTTACTATTATATTATTTCATGATAACAATCCTTAATGCTTATAATCATCAATACTTTTTATCAAATTCAGTTTTTTAATAGATTTAAACTTTATTTTGAATGCTGTTGTGTTTTCAATCCGTTACAATATATAATACAATTATTGGTATTTATGCATTTTTATTCAAATTTCATATTCTAAATGTTTAATTTCCATTAAAGATAAGTATATAATTGTTGGTTTTATTTTAAAAATGGACTGTATTCTCGGTTTATTTGCTTTTATTTCAAATAATATTGTGTTAACATTTCGAAAGATAAAATAATACGATTTTTTACAAGCTTGACATTGACATTTTTTCATATAGGGCACGAGCGCCTATATAGTTTGTAGTTAAGATTTGACTTAAAGTTCGCAACTATAATATAATTGGTTTTATCAAAATAATATACAGTATGTTTTAATTTATTTTAATAATAAATACCTATTTTACAAACTGAAAACATTTTGTAAAGATACTTTTATTGAAAATGTTAAGCCCATTATATAGATATTTTTACCTATAGATCAATTCCTCATAACTTTATCGTCCGCCTGGGATAGAAAGAAATTTTCAAAAATGCATAAACCCCTTTTTAAAATTCTATCGTACTCCCTTAGTGAATGGAAATTTCAAAAAATAAATTTACCCCACTACAAATCATATCGTACGCACATAACATAGATATTCTCACAAATATATTAATCCCTTTTAAAAATGTTATGCTGTGCCCATGATAAATGGAAATTTTCAAAACCCCCTTAGAAAATGTTATCGTACTCCCTTGGGGAATGGAAATTTCTTCAGATAAACTAGGCCTCTACCAAAATCGTATCGTACGCATACGGGAAGTGAGCCACTTCATATTAAGCTCATTCGAATACTATAACTACTGTATGTGTAGTTAATAATTCAAATTTAATACTTTTATAACAGGATAATATTTTTTTTGCAGTTGTTGAATTTTTTTTATCCAAACTAAAGAGCATTGAACATATCCTACGCTGGAAAGTTGATATTTCACCTGGAATTATACGTTGCGGACATTAATTCTTGCCCCCACTGGGAAACTCCGTTATTTAAGACAAAGATGAAAAATCAATTTTTATTTTGATCGCCCTTCTACCCCCTACACTTGACAGCTTCCCCCTTAGATAGTTAAATAGCAAGGGGGGTCGTGCGATACTTCGTTAGGAAGGATTTGAAAAGCAGAACTCAAAAATGTGTCACACTTTGCTTTAATCTCAATTAACTGTTTATTAATAACGATTTATTGGTTTAAGATTCACACTGCGATATAACAATACAAAAGTAGTTTTACTTGTTTTGCTTCAATTTGGAACACTCGATATAACAAAAATCATTTAATTTTTATTCTTGAACGCTTATACCGATTCATTTTTTCCGAATAAATACTTTTGTATTGATAGAACGTACCGTGGCTAGAACACTTTTTTAAATAGCCTAGTTGGGGTGTTAGTATTTTATAAATGTCAAAAAAACTAAGCATTTATGAATAATTGATTGTAAAAAATATTGACAAGACCAAACTGAAATTAACACTTGCAATTTGGTGAGTTTTAGTAATTAGAAACAATCCAAGCGAATTCACTCAAGATATTGTTTTTCAGAAAGATGGAGCTCCACCTCATTACGCTGCTCGAGTTCGAAATTTTTAAAATAATTTGTATCTGAGAAAATGGATTAGGCGTCGTGGATTCATTGAATGGCCACCAAGAACACCAGAGCCGACTCCTCTAGATTTTTACCTATGGGTCCAAAGTGTATGTGAGCCATTTGACGACACTTACTGAACTCCGTCGAAGAATGTAATAGGATTGATATTCAGACCTTTCAAAGGGTTAGGAAGGTATCGAAACAAAGGATCTATTTCTGCTAGGAAGTAAATGGAGAACATTTCGAGCATTTCCTGTAGTACATAAAGTTTTCTTCAGGATAATTTGTCCAGTCCCTTCAATTTTAAAGATATTAATGTAAAATTTTGATAATTTTTGTTTCATCCAGGATTTAAAAATTATACGTTTTTGGGCTCTTCTTTTCAAACCCTTCCCTACGAAGTAAGGCATGGCCCCCCTTGCTATTAAAAAAATCTGATGGGTAACTGGGTAGCTGTCAAGTGTAGGGGGTAAAAGGGGTGATAATTTTTGTATGTTATAAAACACCTCGTTCAAAATAAAAATTGATTTTTAGGTTAAAAGTGAATTCCAAAAGAGGAAAACATGTTTAAGCGAATTATTCCTCGTATTAACTCGTTAGACCCTAAGATAATTTACCCTATATCTTTTACTCCTACTATAACTATGGTTGTCTCTATTATTAGTTAGTTGACCTACATTTTAGTGTTTAGGAAACTGACAATTTAATTATATATTTGGAGTGTTACAAGAGCTGGACAAATATTTTGATGGCAACAATTATTTAAACTTCATTAAGATCACACCGGAAAATTATGTAAATAATTGGAAAATTATCAATTAATTATCGAACATCGAACAATTTTTGCAAGTTCATACGACCTGACTAAAAGAAATTTCAAAATTGCTTTGTGACACGCAAAGTTCGCCACATAATTAATTTTTTCATTCCACGTCGATGGTTAAAAAATGTAAATTATAGGTAACGATACCGAGCGATAATTTGTAATTTAAATATTTGTGAATGGGGAAATTATTATTGAAGGGTATAATGAAAAAAAAATGGCTCGTTCTAAATATTTGTTCATGGCTCTCACTCCCTTTTTCACGAATACATTTCAAGTTTTCAAAACATTTGACCGGAAAGAGTGGAAAAATCAAAGTGTCTAGCCATTAAACTGGAACTGGGTCATTAAGAGACAGTGGGTAACTAATTTTTAAATGGGAAATTCCTCACGGAAACGATGTATAAGCTATTTAATAAGAAAATCCTTTGTGATTTTCAAGCTAGAAGCATTGCTGCCTTTTAATAACTTATGACTAGACATTGATAACGGCGCATTATTCTAAGAAATCCTTTGTATTTGTTAATTGAATAATCAGGAGAAGTTATATAGGAGGTTTTTCTAGAAAGGCTTTAATTATAAAGATTATACTAATATAGTGAAATATCAAATCAACACTATTCGCGCATGGGTCCATTAGAACCAAGCGAAGTACAATCAATGCTTTTTTGATAAGTTGATTTTTTCCTCTGTTCCCATCCTGGCCTTCTAAGAGTTTTTTAATAATCAATTTTCCAATTATAGTTATTTATTGTATAACTGTTTTATTGTAATGTTTTATCCACGCAAGAAAACTTAAACCCGAGAGCGAAGCTCGAGGATTTAATTTAATTAAGTGGATGAAACGCAACTAAAACACGAATGCAATACAACGTTTTATCCACAATCACAGTCATTTAGAATCAGCTTTTATCAAAAAGTGATTCAACATTTCGCTCTGACAGCAGCTGTAACGTCAAAAATCATTGGAATTAAAAAAAAAATTTGGGAGGTGTTGAAGGGCTGCTATTTAGTTTAGATTGTTTATCGACTTCATTAGTGGACTCTGTTCCTGAGATAATCCTTCAGGAGGCTGAAGAAGCAGCTCTCCAATTATTGCCTGCGAAGTCCAGGGAATCTTATGAAGAGGTATTTTCCTAATATAATGAATGGAAAGAAACTAATGATAATAAATGAGGAATTTCTGCTATCGTATTTGTTAAATTTAATTTCATCCATGTGGTCGAAGTACTCGATGCAGAAGGCCGTTCTAAAGGTCTATCAGAACATAGACATTGGCAAATATAGTAAGCTCACTGCCTATCTGAAGAGTGAGTTGAAAGGACAAAGGCAACGAAAGCTGCGGTATTGGAAAGAGCACAAGTGGAAGAATCTTCAATAAGGGCTTGCGATAAAAAATATTTGTTGATTAAGGTATCTCCTAACCTTTTAGACATTGTAGATTTGCTTTATTCGATACCAGATACCAAGACCGGCATTTCACGAAAGTTCACAATTATGGAAGAAGGATTCCACACACCCAACGACAGATTCTTTCTACGATACAGTAATAAAAAATTTACTTCACAGCCTGTTAAAATCAACACTTTGTCGAAAGTTCCTTCGAGAGTTGCTTCATTTGTGAATCTGGCAAACGCAGAAGCCTATAGAATATCATTCCATGAGGCGCACTTGAACAACTTTACTGGCTTATAAAAGTGCTGACCTTACAACAGTCAAAGCACATAGTGAGTGGAGAAGCTTAGCTATAGAAGAAAGTTATATCGAGGATTCTATATCTAACTAGAAGACCCGACAGAATAAGATATTATGCAAGTGGTCGTTTTCTGCCCGCTAAGTGGAGTGTCAGAATAGCTTTTGTTTATTTCAAACTTAACGATACCTATACAGAAACTCTAAATTTCAATTTACCGCTATTTTTTGTCCGAAATAGATTTTTTTAAAGTAGGTGCATTAAAACGTCCTGCATGTTGGCCCACAGGAGTTTTATCAGCTCTGATAACAATTTTCGGATCAGCAGATGGCATCATATCCATTGCACTTTTAAATAATATAATCAATTGATTGTGTTCGTGAAATAAGTTTTGTAATTGTTCAACTATTGACCTTTTCACTGAATTGTTATGTGCACAACGTAGATTGATTTCTTATGGAGAATTGCCCATAAAATAAATTTGCAAAAACTTGTGGTCGCTATCTGGCACTGGTAACAAAGAACCTGTTTTGTGATATATTTGACCTTGTATCTGTAAAGGTAAAAAATGTATTGTAAAAATGTATATGGACTATAATAGTTATGATTAATAAACATACAATTGGAAATACTATTACATTCAAACCAATAAGTAAAATGGCTCTGGAGGTGGAAGCAATGGTATCAATTTCACCTTTCCATTTGCGCAACACAATCCATTGGCTTCATTTTTGTATTTCAATGTCTTACAATATTGGTAAACTGAGTTTATAGGTCCAATAGAAACACAGTTGTAGGCACTGTAATCAATTGACATATCATAACAGAAAGCAGCTCGATTTAAACTTGTACCGTTATTAGTCGAATGTCGCGCTTCACGGGTCTGTCTTAACCGTTCCTGGGCAGTACGATTAGATTGAAAATTTTTTGCTCTGATTTCATTGGATATCTACTGTTGCCATTTTGATTTATTTCGATTTTGACGTTTCAAATATTTAATATTTCAAAATGTCACGATTGTGTCATAATACTGACGAGAACATCAATGAAATTATAGAAGCTAATATACTATGTATTTTTTTCTATAATTAGCAAAAAAATTTCTATTCGTATAACCCTCGAACATTGATAAATGCTCAAAAACAGATTTCGAAAGCTTGTTGCTTTGCTAATAAGCTACAAGCAACAAGGTTTGGCAAAGCAACAAGGTCATTTGATTGAACACAACCAATCAGAACAACATTGCACTGAAAGCAGACCATGGCCATAAAATGTTTTCGAACAATTATCAATGTCCTTGGGTTATTACTACTGATAATTCATTTGATTCGTTACATTTCGGGTTCTTCTGCCTAAATTTGTCCGCCGCCTTATAGGAGGCATACTGAGTATGAATGAGTCACAAGCACACAACACTTTTTTAATTTTATAGAAATTTGTGGCTTTTAGAGCTAGTAATATTATAGATGCAAAGCAAAGAGACGTTTACATTTCAAGTGACATTTTACCACAGACAATTTGTGTTTTTGAGTAATGTTATAATTGACAATTGACAAATATTGACAATAATATTTATACGATACCAACGTCACTCAATTGTTTTGCCTTCCCGGAACCTCTCCTCTATATGGGAGTATAGGAAAGTGTTGTTTTTAGACTTTTTCAGGCACTTTTTAAAATTTTTCTCTCGTACATCAAGGAATATACTAAAAGAAGAATTAGCGAAATCGGTTCACCTGCTCTCGAGATTTGCTCTTAGCAACACATTCACCGATTCATTTTTATATTACAGATACCAGCTTTCTAACACGCCTTCGAGATGAATAATAAAAATGGAAATTTGGTGAAAACAAACAACAGGTTCTTGTGCTTTCGATTGATTTATCTAAAGGAACTAGCACAAAAATCATAAACCCTTCATTGTAATTAAACTATGCTCTAATAGGGTTTTTGTCTTAAATCGTACGTCAGCATACACCCTATTATTTTGAGTATTCTTGAGGTGGCTTTAAATAAAAATATCTTTTCATTTAAAATCAAACTTCTCCAAATCTGCACGAAAACGACACCTTCTTAGTATTTAATTTTCCCATAGTTTGTATCTGTACTTCTAGGGTAAGTTTTGTTGCAATTGTTAAGAATTTGTTTGATGTTTAATAGTGAAAATGTCAATATTACTCAGCCATGACTACCCAGTCTATAAATTGGATTAGTAAATTGGTTAGTCCATAATGATGGATTTGAGCAAAGAATACAGAATCTTAATTAAATATTACCAATAAGAATTTAATCATGGTGCAAAAAATTTCCTCAGAAAAATTGGCACATTGGAATTGTGGGAAAACAATAGGTCTATTGAGAGGGAAAGATGAACTGAAGAAGTGAACTGAAGAAAATATTGATAGGGTAAGGGTGATTATTAGAAATTTGCAGCCTGGGTAAGCTGTCGGAGCCAGAAAAATCGCAGAAATAATTAATGTTTCGCGTACGTCAGATCAAAAAATTATTAATAAGGATTACATGAGTAACTGCCATTGTAAGACGAAAACGTTAAGAAATATGTAATTTATTGCTAAGAAGTGAAAATATTGAGACGGTATGGTTTTCAGTGGAAAAAATGTGATATTTGTGGCACCAAAAAATACCCAGAATTAGTGTACAATTAAGAGAGAAGATCCACCAAAGCACTCAACTACTGTCTGCCTATCTATGGCAGTAGGTGCCGGGGGGAAACTTATTTCACAAACATGTCAACTGCAAATTTTGCAGCTACTATTACTTCAGAATGAAAGATTTTTGTGACAATTTTCTTTCCAACAGGAGGGTCGCACACTTCCCGCAGTATAAGGATAGACTTGAATGAAAATTGCCCAGATTAATATTGAGTCACAGATGTGGCCGCCTAACAGTCCAGAACTAAATACTGTTGAAGTGAAGAAGTAATATCAAGTTGGCACAACCAGCACTTTGTCTTAAAATTCCAACGGCTCGATTTGGAAAAATTAATTTTTTTTACTAAATATAACATTTTTTTTAAAAACTTTTTCATATATTGAGGACACCTGTATGTATTATGTTTGTTATTTGTAAAAGCCGGATGAAAAATCAGAAGTGACTTTCACAAAACAGTGGAACTCATAAGGACTCCGAATGTCTATAAGAAACATCCATAAATGACCGAAGAGAAATTTGAAGAACTTCTTCAGAAAATATAACGCTTCATATAGAAAATAGCTCGCATTAATATACTTTTATAATCCTCACTTTCAATGTTTCATATATACTCCTTTTTCTGATTTAACTCCCAAAGTTATTTAATATGGCTAACTCTCTATTAAAAATTGGACATTTTTAAGATGAAATTTTAGCTTTCATAATGATAAAAAAACTAACCTCAAATACCCACAAAACGATCTTTCAATGTGACTGAATAAAGCGAGTTTAGTTATGGCAGGGACAACCAAGAGACGGCCAAGTACATGAGAATTATTGTTCAAATAACGAATAAAATAGTCGTACTAGCTCTATCCTTGTTCAGCTTATAAGTTTAGGACATATCACATCTTTGTCTTATCTTCGCAAAGTAAGCGCAGATGGCAGTAGGAGCATGGCATTTTTGACATAACGGCAAACCTTAGAACATGAAGTTTGTTTGATGTTCTAAGCGGTGAACGTGACGTGCCAAAGTCTTCAGCCGCCATTATTGTTTTGATGTGTTTGCTTAACTTCGTTTTATTTGTGGTGTTTTACCTAATCTAGTATAGTTTTACCAATTAACGTATTTATTTATAAACTGTTTAACAGTGGGTTGATTTACAATTATTATTTTATACTTTTGTTTGGGGATTAGTTTGTGTTTGTGTTTTCTATCGCTATCGATAGCTATTGAAGACGCGGTTACATATTTATCTTTTAATTATTTTTATTCGGTATGCCTTCAGTACGACGTTGTATCGCTTGTGGAAGCAGTGCAGATGATGTAGAGAAACTGCATAATCTTTCTCTTAATGATAAGAGGTATGTTTTTAACATATTAAAGTCAATTTTATCTGGCTCCTACATATTGTACATGTTGCAGATGAAGCAAGTCTAGTTGATGACTCGCCTATTCGTAGTTGCTCCAAGCAACAGAATCAAGAGCTTCAATAATGTTTATACAATAACTTTTTAGCGGTATTTTGTTTAGCTCATAACCACTTTTTGTATTTTTCAATAAACTATGTTTTTCAGTTTTTTTTTAATGGAAGAAATGAAAAAATCAAACAGAAATAAACGAAAGAGGGCATGCTCGCGTATTTTTAAATATTCTGAGAATCGCGAGCGCCATCTCCACTCACTGTATAGACCAGTGGAACAATTCATTACTGTAGAACAAAAACTTTGGCCGTCTCTGGTAGTCTCTGGTGCTTGCCCCCATTATCTTTGTTACCTTTTCTAGCTTCAAATATTTGTATTCTTCCCAACATACCAGGAAGCAGTCAGAGCCTGACTGATTGAGAAGTAGTACACCACTCTTCTATTGGACTTGTTGCTGCCTGTAATCTTCGTGTGCTGTTTCTTGGTTTTACACATCTTGTTGCTATCGTAAATTGACCAGTTCTAAGGTTATGTATGAGTATTCAACTGGGTTGATCTTGAAATTTATAAAAAAAAAAACATTTTTTAGGACAAACGAAGACATTTGTGGCGAAAGATTATAAAATGACACTCATAGCCCGATAAGTTGTGCAAACTTATGGAATGGGCACAACTTTTGGGATTTGAACATATTTTTCGCCACGGTTGTTTCTGGTTATGGGTTGGCAACCGTCACCATCTCGTCACTGTCACGACCGTTATTTTGTTACATATTACGATCATTGACAGAATTGAAGATTTTCAGTTCTGTGCCGTCACCATCTTGCTATAGCGAGTGGAGTTAGATTAGGTTAAGTGGAAAGATTTTTGTACACTGTGTATTGTTTAAATTGCGATTTATTGGAATTGAAATTTCTTTATAGTCATTCTGTGCGATTTTTGGAAGAGGCAAATGGTTTGGTGACGTCACCGTCTAACACCGCATATCAGGAGCGCACGATGTCCATTCATCACAAGCCTACGATAAAAAGTTTATATCACGTGCGAACTATTTAAATTTTTTAATTTTGTTTGAATATCAAGTAACGTCCAGTCTTTTACTTTGTGTTAATTTTAAAAATAAATCTTTTATGATGTTCCTTTTCTCCGATATAAAACTCCTTTGTAATGGTGCATTTCATTCCGAAGGACAAAGCTTGTGCATAACGGTGATATTGTCAGTAATCTTCCTTTAATACTTTGATTTTTGTCTTTTACTACATTAATTACAGGAGTTTGCTGAATAGAGAGGATTTTATGGTGTAACATAAGCCGGGGGATCAACCGGGTGCAATTAACATCTCTTTTATAGTACGGGAGATAATTTACCTTATTACAAAAATGCAATAGGTGCAATTTTCCATGTTAATTTTTTTTCACCCTCTAATTGTAAGATTCTGATTAATGACACGAAAAATGGATCAGAAAAGTATTGAACAGAGTTAAAAATTTTTTCGTAGTTAAAATGTTAAATATCATGAATTGTATTATCTTGAATATGTAATACCAATAAAAGTAAGCGAGAGAATAGAGATTCTCCAACTAAGTTAACTATTCGGAGTAACAGCTGCGACATCCAAACGGCCACTTCGAAAATGTTTATTAAAAGTTGGAAAAAGTGTCTAATGAGTAACTCAAATTAGCATGAAAATATAAGCTATTTGAATATTGAAAGCAAAAAATGCTACTCAGCAACTTGAGATAAAACAGCATTTTATCAAAAGCGGCAATGATCTTTTTATTCGAATTTTACCATGAGACTTAGAATGTTCTAACATTTTAAACATTTTCAGAATTCAAGAAATAAAAACAAATGGTAAGCACTAGAAACTATGATCTTTTTAAATCCAGAAATATGTCCTGCCATTGACCAAAAGTTGTCCATAATAAAAGACATTGTTTAGTTTGCGCTTCGAGTACTATTCATGATACATCAAATAACGTACTACTACTACTACATCATTACTCACAAAAATAATGGTGAACAGCTGAGAAACACGTATTGAAATTAAGTAGTATTCATACTTCGAAAAGTTATATCAGGCCTCTACCATTCAAATTCTAATCCTTATCACCTTCGCCAATTGCTCGGATTGTTATATTCTGAGTATGAGTGGGCAGAATATAAGGAATTAACCAGTAATCCTGGTTGGGATATTGGAACAAACTTATTGAATTATTGTATTACCTTGACAAGTGTGCAAATTTTCAATTCAATCTGACGTTTTGATGACAATGAAAAGTATGCTTGAAGATTCCGTTAGGTGAAGCTAATGAATGCGTGATTAATAAAAGTCCGCGAGGCTCTATGTCCAACTATTATAGTGAAGTCACAATAACCGTTTCATACCCAAATTAGTCATTTAAAATACGAGTAGAATTGAAAGATGTTGATATTAAATATTTTTTTTGCTATGGTTTTATATTCAAGGTTGATTATGTACTCGTGAATTCCTCTTTGAATCATTCGAATCAGACCTTAAGTTTAGAAGTTGCGACGGGTTGAAATATGCTTTGTAAAAAAATGCGAAGCCGGGGTAGGCGGATCGCTGGTAGAAATAAAAATAAGAACAGAGTCATGTTCAATGATGCAAAAAACTGTAAATAAATAACTTACGATTCATGATCTCAATAACATTCCATATGAAACGAATGAATGGGTAAATATAACAGACTTTTCGCACAATGCTTTTTTCACATCATTTTTTTGATATTGAAAAGTTTCAGATAGTGGTTTAAAAGGAAATTTATTAGTCCGGGGAAAGCTGTAGTGAAATTGAAACTTAAAGCCATATTTTGAGTATCGTTAGACAAAGACAAAGCTCTAGATAAATGGTCATCACTTTTCCATGAACGCCACATATTTTTTAGTAACAAATAGACTAAACCATATATTACTGTCCAACATACTTCCAGATTTGATAGAATATTGACTAGTCGCTGTGACGTTAAAATCTTATACTCGAAAAACATTCAGAATGTTTATCAGTTTCATTAGTCCTAATATAATATTAGTTTCTAGGAAATTTTTTGTTTAAATTATTTTATTTAAACTATTGTCGATTATAGGACTATGGGTAAATATCCTTTGTTAATTCTATCATGTAAACACGTGTCTCTAATCGATAACATGCATAATCAGGTAAAAGTAGAAAGTTGAGTACATTAAATGCTTTTAACAGTCGTTGTCCTAGATTGATATTAACAAAATGTGATTGCTGAAAATAGAATAAAATAATCATATGAGTTGGTTGAAAAGTTCTTGCATTGCCCGTTATCGTTGTGTTTTTCAATTATGAAGAACTACGCATGAGAAAGCTATTTAGAACACTGATTTGTCAACAGAATTTGGATTGTTTGTTTAAACGGTTTTATTTAGTTTGCTCGGTTTGTTATTTTTTTGTTTGTTCCCTTGGGTCTAATTTAGTACTTAATTGAAATTTTACCCCCTTCTTGTTGACAGATTGATCTAAAATTTGGTACACTACTTTACTTATAAGACAATACAATTATGTCTATTCAGAATGCTGAAGAATCCAAGATGGCCACCGCCACAAAATGGGGGATTGCATATTTGTTACAATATCTACCCTTAATTTGGATAATTTATTTTATATTTTTAAACAAAAGTATAGACTACTTTCCTAAATTCTTGAGATGATCCCTCTGAAGCTTGCGACGCAGCTTGCAAGCGCAGCTTGGAGCACGTGAAATACAACAGTTTTCCGTCTATAAATTTTTCAGATACTAGATATACTTTCGTTTAAAAAAATCAAATCCAGATACCGAAACTTTTCTATTCAATATTCTTACTTCCCCGGACTGATAGCTTCCTCTCGGCAATCCCTTTAGCTGTTTATTTTTTTTTTTGAAAAAACTCTGCATAATCGCCTGGTAATTTTAAGAATTATTTCTCAAGATGATAATAATGTTATACAGTGAGGACATAAAGTCCGTCCCTCCTGTAGCTTTTGAACCGTTGGATATATGGTGATGAAATTTGAAACGATAATATATGACCCCATTCTGCATTTTTTAACACATCAATGACAGCTTTGAATGCCAAAGTGACAGCTGGGCGGGCATGTGGAATGTTTTTTTAAAAGGAAATGGGGGTCCAGTATTATCTCATTTTGAAGGTATTTTTATGCTCTCAATACATTCCCCTGATTTGAAAACATGAGGTTCAATAGTTTCAAAATAAAAACCAGTAATAACGATTTCTGCGTTTATCTATATACTATTACATAATAATTGTGAATGATTTATGTTTCAAAACAAAACATAATGTGAAAGTGAACAAATAACATTGCGTCACCCTAATTATCAAACCTCGTAACTCCAATTTCGGTCAAAAATGAGATTTTGGTGCCATCTGTGAGAGAAAAAAAAAACTATCTATGATGGAGAAAACCATTTAACTCCATTTAACTCCATATACATCCGCGTGCCCTATAGAATACCTCGCAACTTATCTGAATTTTTTGGAATGTTTTTTGCGTTTCCTGTAAATTTTGTGATTTTGGAGTTACGAGGTTTGATAATTAGGTTGACGATTGAACCAATCCTAACTTTAAATAACCTCAGTTGAAAAATTATGAATTTCCATTAAAAAAATATCCCAAATGCCCTCCCAGCTCTCATTTTGACATTCAAACCTGTCATTGACGTGTTGAAAAATGCAGAAAGGGGTCATATATTATCATTCCAAATTTCATCATCATAAATCTAACGGTTCAAAAGCTATAGTGGGGGACGGACTTTATATCCTCACTGTATAACTTCAATCCACATTATTTAAAATCTCATTTTCACAGTTACATGCACAATATTAAAGCTCGCTTACTTATTCATATTATCCCAGTTTCAGTCGGTATTGAGTTTCTCTATATTGCTTTGCGGTAGTCCACAAATAACCAAATGCTAGAAATGCGAAATTGGGAGTTGAAACAGCTCGCTAACATTCTAATTTACTTTGAGTGAAATTAAACACAATACAACACTATTTTGGCTGAAATAATTAAAACTCAGTTAAGTTCCATTATGCTTTAAATCCCACCATGTTTAGCATTCAGTCGCGGAGTTCAAAGAAAATTGCATAAAAGCTCCGACGTCGTAATTAGATAGCTAAAGAATTTCGGGATTAGCTTGTTTTGTAGCTGCCATAATTAACAGATGGGTTGAATTATGTACGAATGTGCCCGACTTCAATATAAGATTTTCTTTATACAGTGTTTGTCAAAAAGTTTATCTTAGATTAAAGCAAAAATTTTGGTAAAAAGCTCTGCAGGACTCGTGGATCCGTTTTATAGAAGACATTTTTGAAAACATTGGCTGAAATACTGTGAAAATAAAAAATGATAGTTTGGAGTGACGGAAAATACTATATATGTATATGTATTACAGGAGCAATGAAAACATGCCCAACGTAGGTCTTGGAAATGATTCTCAACTCCACACTGCTACGTATGGTGGTGAAAAGTGTTGCAGTAAGAACAAGATACAGACTGAATAGAAAGGGAATTATTGGAAGAAAACCACCTCCTCACTTTTCAGAAACCAGAAATCTTAGGACATGTCACAGGATGCTATGATGAAAAAGTATAACTTTTTGCAGAAATTCGATACGGAATTAAATAATAAGAAGAGATGAGATCTAACTGAGAAATAATGCTATTCAATGGTGAACAGATGGCTTAAAAGCAATAGAAGGGACTGAAATAAAAGTGTACGAGCCAGAAACCAAACTCTCCGAAAGCTTGGGAAAAATCCAAGTATCTTTCAAGTGGAAATTCACGCTATATAAAAGTGTGCCTAGTTCAAAATTGATAAAAGATATAGATGGCAAAGGATTATTATCATGTCTGATAGAGAAGCAGTCTTAAATTGTATAGGAATGCCTAGGGATACTCAATGAGCTAGGCGAGAACAACATCTTCACTTTACTGTGGACTTCAGGAAACACGGGAATAGAAGGGAATGAAATAGCAGATGAACTAGCGATGATAGGGTATTCTGGGGACCGGAATAGGCAACGCCTGAAAGAGGAGATCTGACCATTGGAAGGATCTAGTAGGGCTTAGATAATCAAAGATACTCCTGAGAGACTACACCAAAGTGCCGATTCTCCGGCTTCGTAGAAGCGATCAAAATATTGGCGATTTTCCCTCCCTGATTTTCTGGGGTAGCTTCTTGGACCTATTCTTGAAGGATGCGATTCAGCCTCAATCGAGACTCCCCGTAGAATACATTTTGACGATGTTGCCAGAATTATTTGGAGCAATGGCCACATAAAAATTGGTCCAAAACAAGAAAAGAAGAATAATAATGTCTACAACCATTAATAATAGTTGTGCAGTGCGTCTTTGTATTGTTTTGGTTATAATTTGGTTTTGGTCGATATTTCAATTTGCAATATAAAACTCAGACAAGTAAATTATATAGTGTTATTGTTTGTGAATAATTCAGCTTTTTAAAAACTTTATATTTCACTATTTTTGAATTCAAAATACCCTGTGCATTTTTGAATACTCGTCCTTTATCCTTGTAACGAGTGAATTTGTCTCTACGTCTTTTGTATATAGTAATTACCTGACGGATTTTGTCTCTATATTTCTAACATCATTTGTTCACAACGAAAGGACTTCAGTAGTTAAATAATTTCTGTCAGCCCAGAGTTTCAGGGACGACTCTATCATCATCCTTCCGGTGAAGTAGTGCAGGCTGTAACCACACCTTTCTTCACATCATGACAACAATTTTATATTTTGTCGCCAGGTAGTGTAAATAATGTAAGTTTTGTGACCGTACGATACAAAACGAGCGCCTATCATGTAAATGTCCATAGGTAGATTCATGTTAGTTGTTTCTTTTTTGTTTGTTATAATTCATAATTAAGGGTAGTAAGGGGTTTTTCGCTCTTGTGGATTTCACTATAGTTTTTAGTTACCGTGGGGCTACTGATTTTTTCTGGCTTTGATTATATCACTTTTGGGGTGTGGCCACAGTAGTCCAGCTACTTTGTCCGCTTCAGCTTGATAAACGCTAAAGTTTATTAGGGTTCAGTTATAAATTACTGACTCCTTGACTTGAAGTAGTAATTCGGTTCGATAAAACTTGTTGATCTTTGGAGACATACTTTACTTTTGAGTTAGAGGTATATTTTCTTCATTTATCTACCATATTTTGGCTTGAGTAAAGACATAAGTACTAGTTAAGAATCTTCTGTGTAGGATGGCATTCGATTATATTCTGAACATCTACTTATAATATTATAGCTGTTTATCGCCATGTGTATTGTATGTTAAACCCGAGTGTTTGATCTTTCTTTGTTTACGTTGGCAGGGGGGTATTGTGGTACTATTATTGCACAAGTTAATTTGAATGATTTCTAATACACTATTATTTCTGTTAATTGTTTATAAAGTTGAATTATTTATTGGATGACATTGACAATTGGCCGTGACAGTCGTGTCTTGGATAAAAGCGTTCGTTCGTCATGACTTACATAGAAGGAAGTGTATCACTTCATGACTTGATCTGTGCGGAATACGCTCGGTGTAGTGAGCAATATAGTTCGGATGTATGATTCGGGTATTCTGTACTGAAGTTGAGGAAGTGTCAGTCACCTTTATTTCCGGTGTGTGCTTCTACTAGATGGCTTGGTTTCCAAAAGTGCATCGAACGAGAATCTGAATTTTGTTAATGACTGGGTAGTCATCCCCTGCTGGGATTTATAGGTTCTCGTTCTGAATTAGTTGTGGAATATACGGTTTAGTATTTTGTTCTGCGGGAGTTCGTATTGTTGGAGAATTCCGTCCTGTTTTGGAAGCCATTTTCACAAACCCTTATAGGGGATATATCGCACTAAAACGATTGTAAGTATTTTCTCTACATTTTGATTTCGCATCACTATGTATTTATCACTATTTAAAGGAAACCGCAACACAACGTTGAAGTTTTGGTATTGGAGGTGTGCCACATGTGGTTGATGTTGGTTCATTATTTGTTGGTTGTCATCCAGTAAGAGGAAAATTTTGAGTATTGCACCCTTTTTGGAAAAGGTATGTCTCATAGTTTTGAAGTATTTTGTAGTTAGAACAGTTGGTGGTAAAATACTACCTGTTGGTTTCAACTTTTTGATTAAGAAGGCTGTAAGACAGTCTATTCTGCTACCCTGTGTATATTTTGTGAGTCTTTGCCCGCTTTAGTCTAACGAATACTATAATTCGTGGGTGGTTCTTCAAACCTACCCTGGCTATGACCAAAAACAATTTATTTTAGATGCTTATCATATTCTTCTTTACTTGATTTGAATTCAGTGTAGTATACTGTTGCTGACACTGTTGATTGAAAGTAGGCCTTATGACTACTTTGTGGGTTTGATTAAGTGAATTTGGGGTTGATTTTGATTTGTAAATTACTTGTAAATTCTTATAAATTAGCTTCTGGCATAGGCCGAGACAAGTGTAAGTTGTTGGGAATGTGTAGTCCGACAAGTAGGATTTGTTCCTGTATAGGCTCAATTTTTAGCTGATACTGTTCTAATTTTTAAGGGTTCACCTGATGTGCCAGGGGATACTTATCACCCTCCGGATACACACTTCGGGATGTTTGGAGTCTACCTGGTAGCTAGATAGTGTTGTCTTCTGCAGTTACTGCTACTTTTCCGCAACTTCGTGAAGAAGACCATATTGAGGGTAACCCGGTATCGGGGCTGTCCTAATTTAAGTTACTTTTTTTTTTCCTAACCGCAGAATGGTTTGAGGTTGAATAGGCTTTATGTGGGCTAGAGCTCAATTTTTAAGGTTACATCCTAAATTATTTGTTTTAAAAAATGTTCCTTCTTTATTCATATAAGTAAATATTCCTCTATATCGTCCATTTTATAAGCTTTTAATTCAATCCTATAACCAAGTAGCTTTAAAACTGAAAAAACCCAAAATCTTCCAAACAAACCAAAATGACCAAAACAAATAAAATTTGTAGAGAAGACAGAAAACTGCTGACTAGTGAATGTTCTCTTAACTTTGGTTCTACTGCTTCAAAGCGAGACTACATAGTTCTCTTAAAAATCCAGAGAGGGAGCTGATCCTTTTTGTCGAGAATGAGACACAATCAAGTTTTAATAGAACCACGCCCATTTTTCTCTCGAGGAGCGTTGTTCCCTGGCCGAGAATTCGTCCCCAGGTGAGAACAAATTAATGCCCAAGCCAGAGTAAAACTGCACTAGAAGTTTTATCGGGTGTCCTGAACGAGAACCTTAATAAGCACAAAATAGTGGAGCAAGCAGAATGTAGATTTTGTGAAATGGAAAGACAAACCTCCGTCCACATACTTGCGGATTGCATAGCAATTCAGAATCCTAGATCTCAACACTGGATAGAAGAGATACTTACCTAACTTTAGCCTGCAGATATCCTAATATTCCTCCGGGAAATAGGTCTTTAGGAGCTACTAGAATTGCTTTGTCTGTAATATGGATTCCCCAGAGTCATTAAATCATATTATGGTTTTCGAATGTCCCATTTACAGTCCTCTAAGAACAAATAGTTTTTTTCAGAATGTTCATAATATTGATGATCTGGTACACTTCCTTAATATTAATAATACACAAAATGGATTCTCTGAACTAAACTAGCTCATAGTATCATCAGTATATTGAAGCTACGAGCATTTGCATGTGGTGAATGACCGTTGTCGAATTTTTTCGTTCGTGTCAGATAGGGACAATAATTTAAAAAATTAATTGTTCTTGATAACGACAGCTCGAACGCAACCGAAATGTTGAATTAAAAAATATTAAAAAGATTGTGGTTTGATTTCCCAAAATATATAACAAAACGAATTTTAGACTGTTCAAAGTATACAGCTTAGATTTCACCTTTGCCATTTTAATACGTTGATGTGTATGTTTTTGTTTTGATTATTGACAATTATTTACTATGTTCTCAACTCTATAATTTACGTGGTGATTATCAGTAACCAACTACCAACCTACTACATAATGTGTCAGTCATTATATTGCGTGGATGTTGGTATGTTTGTGAACAGCAACTGTCCATTGAAATGTTACATGTTTTTTTTGGACTTAGCGTGCTAAAGCCAGTGCACGCAATTTTATTTTTTGGGTCATCGTCATCATCATCATTGTAAAATAGTGTTACTGGTTTTTACGGGTAAGCTATTTTTTCCGAAAATTTTATCTATTTTCGTTCATAACTTTGTTATTTTTGGTTCTACGATTAAAGATTACTGAACCAAAGTTGTAGATGATTAAATTTGCAACAAATTTTCTGTACGATGAATAGTTTGCCCCATACAGCGTGAAAACCTTTCACAGCCTTTTTACAAGATGGCGATTGCAGGATAGCTGCGACCCCACAAACTTATACTGAACCCCTCATGACACTCAAAAAGTAAAATTGCATGCTCCAACTTTCACACTTTTCAACGGCCTAGCAATGATATAAATTTAATTTGTTCCACTGTAAGATTCATTTATGTTCCTTAGGAGCAAGTTGGTGTGAACTAAAAAAAGTTTGTCGAATTTGACCAAGCAGAATATATTTGGTAGGGTTAGTTGGACCATGTTTGTTGAAAGCCATTTTTCCAAAGTTCTGCAATGTCTAGGATTTGGTAAATTTTGTTATATTATGTATATGTATATATGACCCTAAAAAAATGTATGCACTTCTTCAGCTGTTACACTGAACATACTTGAAGTTATATTTTTTTCATTTTTTTACTCGGTGGATCCTATTTGGAGGGGTGGGTTAGATGGACCGCCTGATAGAGATAGATGGACCTCTCTGATATACGTTACCAAATCAGGGAGTAACACAAGACATAACGGTTATAAAGAGTATAAACATTGTTTATTTTTAAGTAAACGATTTAAACAAGGATAAGAAAATTCAAAACAATAATTCACTCTGCAGTCATCTTCTTGTGACAATTTGACTTCCCACAATAATCGCATTTATTTTCAAATCCTGTGCAGCTTTCATGTGTCCCTGGAGAGCATGACACACAATTAATCCAATGTTCTTCTCGTTTTGATTCATTGCAGCTCTCTCTTTACACCATGCACAATAATCTTCATCCCAGTCACTATCGTCATCGTCGTTTCAAATTGTATCAATATCAATATCTTCAGATTCTGAAGATGATGTAAGTTTTTTCTTCTTTTGCGTTCTATTTCTTCCATTCATTGTTGTTTGCTTCTTATCACTTTCTCCTCCTAACTGCTTTTCCTCACACCCGTTTTTCTTTTCCTCTCTGTCTTTTTCCTTTTCCTCCCTGTCTTTCTTCTTTTCCTCCCTGTCTTTCTTCTTTTCATCCCTTCCTTTCTTTTTTTCTTTCCTTCCTTTCTTTTTTTCCTCCCGTTCTTCTTTCTTTTCCTCTTTTATTTTAATTTTAGACTCTTTTTCATATTTTTCCTTTTGAAGAGAGCTTAAAAGTGTTGATACAGTTTGAGCCTTTCTTCTCAGAGTCTCAAGTTTATTGACACAAGGCACAGGATGTATGTTGTCCAATATCTTTGGGGGGGTTACATTTGCAGATATATCCTCGTATTGTTTAGAGGATTCAGGCACAGGAACATCATCATAGCCTCTTGAAGTACCCGGATTACTGTCGTTTCTTGAACTACTAGGACCAGCAACAGTGACATCTTTTTTGGAACTATCAGAACTAGCAACATCGGTCATATCATTTTGAGAAACAAGAGATGTGTATGAAGGCCAGGAGTCTGTGGATTCTGACAGAAAAGCATAGTCTGGTATCACTTCGGGTTCAAAAGGAATGATTCCACAGGTTCTAAGACCACTGATTCCATTATCTACGTTTTACGACTTTCCCCAAGCTATGCTAAGGAGAGAACCAAATTGCAGCCGGGTAATTTTCCTTGAGGGATTATTAGTTGGAGCAAGCAGAATAGTAGTTCATTTTTAAAGACTTGAAGAAAGCACGGTCTAATGGCTTTCCACGAACTCCTGTTTTAGATTCTTCTCTTTCATTACGCAAAAAAGCGGCAAGAATGTACCCTCTCCATTTACACATGCCAATATTGAAATAGTTTCACAATTTTCTCCCAAAGTAACGGAAGTCACATTCTTAGAACCTTCCAAGGCAACTAATTTTCCAGGTTTTCCATTTTCTTCCAAAGTATTTTTTAATAGGCCAAAGTACTCTTTGACAGCTGTTCTATTTAGGCCCTTCGCTCTTGCGATAGATACCCCCTCAGATGGCCGGATGGAAAGTACAGGATTGCGTACAAGAAAGCAAGAAAGCCAGTCGTAGCCTGCTTGTTTGGTTCCATGATTAAAATTATGTTATAATTTCCATTTTTTTGCTAAATAATAGGCCATGGAGCGTACAGAATTTTTAGTTGAAGTGAACCTCCTTGATTGTAATTTTTTAATATGTCTTACGATTTTTTTTCCGTTTTCAATTCCCAACAATGAAGTTTTCCCCATAGAACCTTTACGATAACTCTTTGATCTAAGACGCCTTTTTAAAGTCGTTTTCGGAATGCAAACGCTTTTGCAGCAGCATTAACTCCCATTTCCTTATTCTCATCTGCATTTTTCAAACTGTCTTCAGATCATTCTCCTCTCCCAGATGTAACTTTTCTTTTATAAAATTTAGGCATTTTTCTGTTACAGAAAAAACCCTACTTATCAAGATGCATCTTTATATTTATTTAACCGGTGCATTTATACCAGTGGTCCATCTATCCCGGACTTACCCTAGTATTTATATAAAGAATGATACATGATTATGAATTTTTTCCAAAAATATTTATCTCATTGAATTGGGCTGGAAACGGTCCATAATTCAATCTTCAACTTGATACTTCTGAACGTATCTTTCAATGGCTTGACATATTGTTTCTTTTGCTGACAGCAGCTCGGCAAAGTGTCACTGCTATCGGAAAAACAAAACAAACAGAACGTTCATTTATACACAATGTATGACATAAAAAAGTAGAAGAAAACAACCAATATTCCAAACGGGATTATCGTAAACATTGACGGATATTTTTTATCGAGTATTGTATTTTCCGAAATATGAAATTTTCGTATTTGTTCCATCATCTCCAAACAAAAATAAAAGTAAAGCTAGAGGCGTCTCGTCGATTTGCGCGTCGTATGTATGATTTGAATTCTTCGAAAACAAGCAGATAATAATCGCCGAAGCCAAGATAAAAGATTCAGAACAAATATAATTGTTTTATGTAACGACTGGAGAAATTGACAAAACGAATAATATTGTTTCTGGTTAGCTTGAGTCGAGGCTTGAATTCTTTAAAAGCGAATCACGTAGAGACCTAAATCTTAGAAAACTCACAATTCTGTTTGCTGGAAATTTATATCTCAAATTATTCCCTAGTTACTGCACATTTCGCATATTCACAGTAAAAATTTCACGACTGACAGCCAAAACCTATTATCAAGAAACTAGCGACCCGCCTGGCTTCGCTTTTTGACGCTGACTGTGAGTGGATGCGGCACTCGATGTATTTTTTGAAGAGCTTCTTGAAGTTTTTAATCATAAAAATATGGAGTTAACGAAAAAATTAAATGTGTAGTTTGTTTATAATAATTTATAGCTTACAGGGTTCGTTTAAGATTTTCTCCTACCGGTTTATTAAATATCGTCCCTGTATAAATATTGGACTTCGTGCAAAAAGAAGATATATTTATAACCCATCAATCATTTCACACTACAGCAGCAAAATTAAAGGAAATCGTATATGTGGACTATGATCGTTAGCTGTCTTGATGAAGATATGAACCAATCATGTAAGATAATTGTCTGGTTATAACGATATGGATTCTTTATGGGCGTAACTAGAGCTTGTACATTATATTTTTCATAAACTTGGTTCCAATTCTGTGCAGCGGTAGCACCAATTGGTTTTGTAGTGTCACGCAAAGATTCCGTTTCATATTGTTACGAAGTCACGAACTCAAAGCCGGCCCTGGCACTCAACTATAAATTTTGGCGAAGCCGCTTTCCAGAACATTCTAGAAAGGTCGTTTTGTTCACGCATATGATGAGCGTGGAGAATTCAAGAATTTCCGAGAATTGATAAAGACTATATTGTTATGGTATGAATAGTTACTCAATAATAAATTTAAATATTTAATAATCATATAATTTAATTGGTATTTGTACAACCAACTCTATCACTTGATATTCAGAATCAGTTATTTTCCATGGTGGGAGAATATAAAATATATTGCACAAGTCTAAAATAAACATACAAAAGTCAGAAACATTTAGAAAGAAAATGAATAATATGTATAATTAGTTTTGATACACCCTGTATACTGAATAATTAAAGCCCTACAATGACAAACAGTAAAACAGGAACACAAACTTTGAAATAAAAGATTAACAGAGTACCAACTTAAAAAGTGATGATTGTAAAATTGATATATAAATTATAACTTAAAATTGAACTATATATAAAATAAATCAAATAACTTAACATAAATAAACTATTAATATAATTAAAAATAGCAATAATAATTCAGTAACTAAATTTTTCAAAGACAGTCATTGGTAGAAATAATTTTAAAATAAAATCTAAGAGCGTTTGTTGGAAAAACAAAGGAAAAAATGAACAACGGGTTGAGATTTTTAAGAAGGTAGGAGGTGTTTGTTCGAAGTAAGAAATTAAAATTAAATTTAAGCAGAAACATTGAAAAAATAATAAAAAGTTGTAAATATAAAGTAAACGAAACTAATAAAAAGTTATTGCAGCAACAAATAAATAAGTGAAAAGTTATACTTACCAAAAATACTTGATAATAAGTGAAACACGGCTATAAGCCATATAATATTCCTATGACCAAGGCATATTTTTAATTAATAAGTGGAGAGCAGAAAATATTGGAATCGTTTATCCAGCACAGAAAAAAACTTTCCAAGTGATCCAGAATTTTAATCCAGGACTGCCGAGCATTTGAAACTTCAGTATGACCTTCAAGAGAAGAAAAGAAATCAATGCTTGATATGAAAGACAGTCAGGTATCATTTATCTATATAATTTAATATTGAATATATTGATGTATAAAATTCAAATTGTTCAAATATAAAAAAAGTATTACAAAAGATTATACTTACTGATAAAATTTTTCAAAGGTATCAAAGAGATATCGACCATAATTGATTGAAACGCCATTTTATTCTAGAAACATTGTGTCGAATGTCACTTCTCCACGTATAAAAATTAAGAATCTTCTTTGTAGTTTTTGAAACCATAGAAATATAAAACCATAGACTCTCATAAGTATAATCTTAATGTTGTTGTGAATGAGAGAGTGAATGAATTTTAGATAAGAAATAATTAGTGTTAACCATTTTTGAATATTTTTGAAGTTGTTTAAGCCGTTAAACAGAATTAAATAATAAATCGAACGTTTCATTTGTTGAACATTTATTTAAATTGAATGTGTTTGTTTTCTTTTATATCTATGATATATTTTTTTACAATCAACACTGGTTATCGGCGTTGGAACCTTTCGGAGGTCGAAGGACAGAGTTGGCTTCACTAAAATTTGAACTCACAAACAAAATATAATTTCCCTGAGATAATTCAGATGAATTTATTAAATAATATTAAAATTACATAATAGAGTCTCATAACAATCATAAAAAAATATAAATAAATAATAAAATGAATATTATTGATAATTTTCGACTGAGCTAATTTGATAAACAAAGATAAGTATTAAAACTTAGAATAATACATAAATAAAATTATAATTTATAAAAAGATATGTGTGTGATTTGGTTTACCTTGGCTGCGGATACTATGTCCATTCGCCAGCTTAACAATTTGCTCAAGAATGTACATATTTTTTAAACTTAAATCCTATACCTATTCTACTATGATATATATATATATATATTTTTTTTCTTTTTTTTCATTCTTCAAATTTTTTTGTTTTGTTCTTTTTCTTCTTTCAATTTTTTTTTTTTTTCTTTTTTTAATTCTTCAAATTTTTTTTTTTTTTTTTACAGGGACACTTTGCGCTCAGGGGTCGATCAGAGCGACTTCAACAAACAAGAGGACCACGGATTGATTAGGATACACAATAGGTATGGAGATACATTTATGGATATGGTTTATAATGTACATAATATAAGTATTCTAGTATTTATATCTATTTAAATTTTAATTCCGATTTTACATATATGCGAATATAGTTTTTTGTATAATTCAAAGTTATTTGATCTAGTTAATTCTGTTAAATTATAAGGGACCATTATTTGATTGTTCTTATTATAAATAAATTTATTCAGCTCTTTAACTTGATTTTGAATCAATATGCATCCTAAAATTTTATGCTCTGCGTTTCCTTCCTCTCCGCAATCGCACATGGGTGAATCTTCAAGATTAATTTTAAATAGATGTGACTGAACTAATGTGTGATTGAATCTGAGTCTACAAATTTTAGATATAACTACCTTATTCAATTGTGAATTTTGGAACCATGGTTTGCTTGGAATATCTGGTTGAATACTTTTATAAAAAAGTCCTTTCGTTGAATTTTTATAATCATCGTTCCAACTGCTTAAAACCTTAGCTTTCGCCCACGCACACATGTCTTCTTTTGAGCATTTATAACTGGACCATTCACCCTCTTTTATGGCGCCTTTTGCTAGCTCATCTACTTCCTCGTTGTTAGCTATACCACAATGAGCCTTAACCCAGACAAATTTTATATGTTTCTGAGTTAGTTCCAATTCATGTAAAATTTTTATTATATCCCCTATGGTGTTATTGATTTTTGTTTTGTCTAATATATTGTTTATATTATTGATTTTTTGTAAGGCACTTCTACAATCGGAGATAATAACGAACTTGTTGTTATCTAATTTTTGAATGTACTGTAGGGCTTCCAGTATGGCTATTAATTCAGCAGAGTATATAGAAAATTTGTCATTCAAACTGCATTGTCTTCTGATTTGGTTGACTGGATCCCAGTAAGCGATACCCACTTGCGATCTAATTTTTGAAGCATCAGTGTATATCTGAAGATGATGCGGAAAAAGTGTTTGTATATCACCTCTAAACATCAAATTTCTTATCTTTTCTGGATATTCTGTGTAGTTTCTTAGATAATAAACCTCAGGATCCGTATCTAGCTCTACGTAATTACTTGTTTTTATTTCTATTTCGTTGGAAACAGGTAAGTATTGTGCATAAACTTCTAGTATTGGTAAAGTTGCTTTTTTCTGCCAATATTTTGTTGTTAAATCTAATATATATAATTCATGAATCTTATTTAGCAGTTTACTTTGTTTTTTGTGCAATTTGAAAATGAATTTGAATGTTAGATATTGTCTTCTATACTTTAGTGGCATTTCTACCGCTTCTACCGATAAATTACTAATTGGTGTAGTTTCCATTGCTCCTAGTGATAGACGCACGCACTTATTCGTTACTATTTCCAATTTTTTTAGATGGGTTGGTGCTGCTTGTGAGTAAAATACAGACCCGTAATCTAAAATTGATCTGATGAAGGATCTATAGAATAAGAGAGATGTACTCGGATCTGCTCCCCAATTCGTATGGCATACTGCTCTTAACACATTCACTCCTTTTTCCGCCCTATTTATTAAGTATTCAATGTGATTTTTCCAAAGCAGTTTCCTATCCAGGATAATTCCCAGATATTTAATTTTTGGCTCTACTTTGAATTCTACTTCGTTAATTTTTAAATTAGATGGTAAGTTTCTTTTCTTGGAAAAAATACATAGCTGAGTTTTCTTTGTAGATATATTTAAACCCTTCGCATGACACCATTTCTCCAGCGAAGTGTAACTCTTTGATAGTTCTGTTGCTTGCAGTGCGGTATTTGAAATATTTCCTTGATATACGCATACGTCATCGGCAAATTCCAGTACTTTAGTATTATTTCCTGCTATCTTAAACAAATCTGACGTATAAATTATATATAGCAAGGGACTTAGTATTCCCCCCTGTGGCAAACCAACATTAGCTAACCTAGGCTCTAACAATTCGTTCTGTATCCTTACGTATATCTTTCTATTTGAATATAATGAGTAGATTCTCGACGTAAATTCTGCTGGTAATCCTATATGTATCATTTGATCATGCAATATGTCCAATTTGACGTTATCGTAGGCTCCTTCTATATCCACAAATATAGCGGTTAGAGATACCTCTTTCGATAAAGAAATATTTATATCGGAAACCAGTTGTCCTATGTTCTCATTTATCGAATACCCTTTTCTAAATCCAAATTGTGTTTCTGGAAATTTATTATTTTCATCCATCCATTTTTCTAACCTTGTTTTAATAATTCTTTCGAATGTTTTGAATACGCATGATGCTAAAGATATCGCCCTGTACGATTCCGGATTTTCAGGAGGTTTCTTAGGTTTAAGAATGGGAATTACAATATAATCTTTCCAACTAGGAGGGAATTTTCCGCTTTTCCAAATGTTATTATAAATATTCAATAAACATTGTTTTGCTATTTCAGGTAGGTTAAATAACATGATATAATGCACGTTATCGAGACCTGGAGCTGAATTTATATTATTTTTAATACTAATTTTCAATTCCCTTAAAGAGAATGGTTTTAATAGTGGATGATTATCATTAACTAATTCGTCCGAAATACCATACATAGAATTTACTTGAACCCATAGAGGAGTTAATTTCGTTTGAAATATTAAAGCCCAATCATTTTTTATTACCTTGTTATTAGGTTCACAATTATAATATACATTTTTGATTTGCTTAACTTCTCTCCAAATCTCTTTTACTGGTGTATTTTTGTTCAGTTTATTACAAAACAATTTCCAAGATTCTTTCTTGCATTTTTTAATTATTCTTTTGGTGTTAGCTGCTGCTTTTTTATAATTAATATATTTTTGTAAATTGTAGTTATTTTTGAAATCCAAGAAAGCCTCTTTTTGAGCTTTAATAGCTTCCTCACATTCCTTATTCCACCACGTCTTGTTAAACTTTGGATTGGTCACTTTTTTCTTTTCTGGAATTGCATTTTTATTTGCTATATTTATAATATTTAAAAGTACTTCGTATTCTGCTTCCTGCAGCTCGTTAACATTTAATTCTGTTTCTATTAAATGTGAAAAAAGTGTCCAATCCGCTTTCTTAATATTATATTTTTGACAATTTCCATATTGTGTCTTACAATTTACATTTAGTGTAATGATCAGAGGATAATGATCTGAGGTTCCTAAAGGATAACCAATCCTTTCCCAATTACAAGACGTAGTTATATCCGTTGAGCAAATTGTTAAGTCTACGGCTGATTTATTTTGTTCGTGAGGATGTAAAATTCGAGTCTCCAAACCGTTATTTAAAAAATTTAGATTATTCTCCTCTATAGCTTCTAACAGTTCTCTACCCGCAACGTTTGTTAGGTCGCATCCCCAAACTCCATTGTGACAATTGAAATCCCCTCCGACTATAAATGGTTTTTTTAGATTTTGAAAAAAATCATTCCATGCTCTCCCTGAAACTTTATTTTTAGGTTCATTGTATAAAGAATAAAAGTTTATTTTATTACTGTCTGAAAAATGTATTTCCGCTCCTATGCACATCACTCCTTCTATAGTTTTTGTCAATATTATCTCTTTAAAACAAAAACTTTTCTTTATTAGAATAGCGACTCCTGCATACCCATCATCCCTATCACTCCTTATCATATTAAAACCTGTGAAATTAATAATTGAACTTGGTTTGAACCAAGTTTCATTAAGCAAAGCTACCTGAATGTTTTTATCAAATATAAATTTTTCCAGAACTCCCTTATTTGAAACTACCGATCTGCCGTTCCACTGGACCACCTTAAACATTTTCAATTTCAGTAATGTATTTCAATAGATCGTTTCTAAGATCATCACAAATTGGATTTTCATTTTTATTTACTGAATTTTTTCCTAAAAAGCTATTAATTATATTTAATATTTCATTAACAAAGCTAATTTTATGTTTTTCATTTTTTAACATATTATGATAAGACGGAGTTATTATAAAAATATTAGTATTATAGACATATTAATATTATTATTATTATTTAAAACCATATCAATATATACGCTTATTTTTAAATGAGTTGACAGTTAGTAAAGACAGTTTGTAGTTAGTTAGTTAACAGTACAATACACAGAAAGTTTTAAGACATTGAATGAAAGAGTGAATCTTTTAAGATAAATAGTATAATATTCAAGTGGTAAAAATAGATTAAAACCATTATACCGAGTGTGAATAAATTAGTGGACATTGAGTAAAGTGTGTATATAAATCAAGTTTAATACAGTGTGTGTTTCTATGAAGAAATCAAAAGTAATCAGCCATCGTAGTGTGTATAATTTTATCCCACCCATAAAAACTATTTAAACGTACATTACAATACTCAATATTTATATTTTGTGTTTAATATTTTTGTAACTAAGAACATAGCTTTTGGGAAACCATGAATGAAAATGATGAAACTGCCCAGGGTAGTGAGAATGGAGACAGGTATGAATTCATCGGTGAATATGTAAACATTCAAGCCCAAGAAAGTAGTTTAAATAATTTCGATTGTCTTAAAAAGGAAAGTATTCAGGAATCTGGGGGTGTGGCAGGAAGAGTTTTCAGGATTCTTTCTCATTTGAAGTATAAAATTTATGTATCTCCTAATGTAGCACTAAATCTTCGACTCTATTGAGTATTTATTACATTTCATTATCTCATTTTAAAGAGTAATTGCGCTTGGTTCATGAACGCATAAGGCCGTTCAGTTTATGAAGTTTCAATTGCCATTTAACATTTCTGCTTCTGCAATTTATTTTGGACAAACTTCAACTAATATACTGGGCATTGATTGATTTATTTGGTTTATGTGAAGAGACCAGCGCCCTTATCAGGCAACCAGAGCCCTTATCAAGCTCAACAGTCTTTCTACTAGGTCCTTCTTGGAGAAATCCTCCCTTGGATACTCTAGTTCTATGAGTTTATATCTCCAATGAGACAGTGCTTCAGATTCGAAGATAATGTGAGAGGCTGTTCCCTCCTCTTCCATGTACAACCGACAGATAGGTTCCTCCCTATATATGCCGATTGTATGCATGCGCTTCCTCAGGGTACAGTGACCGGTGAGTGATCCCGTCATTTTGCTTATCTGGCCCCTACTGAGGTTTAATATTTCGGTAGTCAGCGACTCCGATGGGTTTTTGACCAGGAATTTGCTGTGTTCCTGTTTTGCCACGTGTCTCCTGTACGTCTGATGTTTTGTTTGAATCCACCGAGAAGTACAACGTGCAACAGATTTTAATATTCCAAATACTGGTTCAGGACCAGTCAATGCAGTTTCAGACTCTAGCTTTGCTAGGGTGCCTTTTCATTGCCTACAATACCCTTGTGCCCCGGTACCTACTTAAGAGCTACTATATTATGCTTAGCAAAGGTTAAAAGTTTTTGTAGGCAGTCCCAGACTAGTCTAGATCTAATTTGGGGACATGCTAAATATTTCAGTGCTGCCTGACTATCTGAGAGTATGAGGATGCTTTGGCCTCTATACCCACTTCCTATGTCCATTTGCAAACACGGATGTACTGGGCATAGAAACTTTTTGGTCGCATCAAGGTATTTTTCTAGCAAACATATACACATCGTACTTCTAAACGAAAGATCCGATTCGAATAATATAGAGGAATTCACTTGAACATAACTTGGACACAGATCAGTTATTGTTACGTAACTACTATAGTTAATCTCCAACTCGCAGACTTTCTTGTGGGTAATGATAAGTACAGCAAGCGCCAAACGTGATGGCGAGCCCGCCCCCATGCGCACAAACTCATTTTCAGTGATACCTCCCAGTACAGCTCTTGCAAGACATATAAATGCTCTGTACAGAGGCGTATCATTAGTTGTCCTCCAATGACAGGCAAGAGGCTTATCGTAATCCAATAGTAATTTAGTTGGGAGAGTCTATACCTGCGCGATCGCTCGCCATCACGTTTGGCGCTTGCCATACGATGATCATAATATGATATGATGATGATAATGATGGCTTATTATTTTATGAATTATCTTCAGTTTACGCAGCGCACACCAAATGATTACTTTTAGGCAAGACGTACACTGAGACACATGCGACGTAATCCACGCAGGGCAGCTCACACGACACAGTGCACGAATTGCGTGGGCGCATAATGTCAAGCACAGTAGTGTTCATTTTCCGCGTAGAAGATATTCCTTTTCACGCAAAGCATGCACGCACATGAAATATGGGTCCTGAGCACTGCGCGACGCATGTTGTGTTTGGTTCATTCGTGGCCTACTCTCTGCTGTGTGTTAATATGTGGGCGTACATTGCTTGCTACATGATACAAAAATCTCGTTTTTGCTGAGCTACGTGTGTTGCGACGCATGTGCGCATTTCCTGAGGGTGAGCGCTCAGTAATCCCGTCACATGCATCGCAAGGAAGCATCCTTTGCATCAGTTTATATATGACAGGTCGCAGTTATAAGTGCGCTGCTGCAAATGCGACTGGCATTCGGTGAAACAATATTTTTTGGCGCATGTAAGGCAGATAGATGACATAGAACACAATTACGAGTAGTGAGCGCATATAGCCGAATATTACTGATCAAATTTTGTATAGTATGCTAGTTTCAAATTGCAACTAATTCGACCAGGAAAACTCAAAAAGTAACGAGAAAAAACTGCTTAGTGAGTATTTTATATTAGCAAGTATGAGATCCGCGCACGAAAACTATCAAAACGAAATATTTTTAAAACTTTTTTCGAATGCGTTATTTTTTTCATACGCGTTTCTTTTCCTGTAAAAAGCATCGACTGTGTAAGAAGCATCCGAATGGTGAATACCGTGTGGGAAATCGATATATTTGAAAGAAAAATGGTGGATCTTGATAATTTGGTTCATTTATATGCCCTACATGTTCTTGAAGAAAAAGACCAATATTTTAGCGAATAATTCACGCCGACGATTTAATGAGTTTATAGATCCATTTTATTATTATCGTATTAATTGATGTTTAAGAGCCTTGCCTTCGTGCTCCAAGTAGATCTCTAGATTATCTAAAAATACTTAATCGCCATCAACAAAATAGCTTTATATTTGCAAAACTAGGGTTGACATAACCTAGGTGCCGACAACAAAGTCAAGCGGAAATATTTGAAATGCGATGTTGGCAAATTATTGTAATGTTTTTATTATTTATTTGAAGTAAAAAGTTTTACCGGTGGGATAAAATTATACACACTATGGCTAATTACTATTTATTTATTTAAAGAAACACACACACTGTATTAAACTTAATTTATATACACACTATACTCAACGTCTATTAATTTATTTGCACTCGGTATATTAGTTCTAACTTAATTTCTCCACTTTGATATTACCCTATTTATCTGCACTATTTAATTCACTAATTCTTTCGAACTAACTGCACTGTACTCGTTTCACTAATTGTTTCGAACTAACTAACTCAAAAACCCGCGTATATATAGTCCGCATCAGTTCTGGAAAGTTCTAGTACATAACGCGATCGCGCTATGCACAAACAAAACCGTTGTACTCGAATGCTCGGGAAAACACGCTGGCGGAGATTCCCGGCGTAGCCACCAAAATTTACAATCGATGGACAGGGTCGGCTCTGAGTTGGTGACCTCGCAACATTATATATTTCGTAGACAAAACACTCGCGAGAATAGTTTCGATGACCGTTTAAAAATGGAGTTTTTAATTTGAGTGCTAAACTATTTGTCCAACGTGAATTAACGCGAGCAATGCGTTGCGTGAAAAGCGATGCCGTAAGCGCGGAAAACAAACCTCTTGCAGCTATAAGCGTATCCAAAGTTGATGCGCGAATGCGGGGATCGCAACGCACGAATTGTACGCATGGCATGACCAAACGTGCTTAATTTTTGTAGCAGTGCACGTACGATAGAAATGTGCAATTGCCAAAGCGATTAATTATCTACAAAAAATGTCAGAATTATTAACAAGGAGAACAAAGATCAGACTATACAAAACAACATATCCTGTTCTACGGAAGGGAAGCTTGGATATTAAATAAAAAGGATAAAAGTAAACTGAAGAGGTGGGAATGGAAGATTAAAAAAAATTAACGAAGGAATTGAAGAAGCAGGGCAGTGTTGAAGAAGAACAAATAAAGTAATTCAAGACATATATAGGTTTCCATGCCATGGTTTACAAGTAAAATTCAAGCACAACGGCTTCGATGGCTAGGCCATATGTGGGCAGTATGGATGACGAAACGTTTGTGAAGAAGATACTTCTTGGAGGTGGAGGAAGTAAGAAGGGAAGAAATGGATAGATGCTGTTGAAGAAAATTTGAAACATATAGGAATAGAGAACTGGAATATGATTACAGGATATCGAAATAAATGAATGGCTCCAAGGCCTACAATGATTGCCGAATTTCAAAAGCAATTGATTCTCTACAACAAACGTTAACCTAGATACAAAAGCTGTTATATTGTGGATAGGGACTGAGAGTTATTGGCAAAAGCGACAGAATGTAGCATATTACCAAATGAAATTCAGCGAAACTCAAACAATCGCTAAATATTTTTAAATATTTTGTTTTCTAAGCACTTCTCCCCATTCATCGTACTCGCTTAACTAGTGAACTCGTAAAACGTGTAATGTTACGAAAAACCGAATAATGGTTCGTCACGCATCAGGGTTGCCAGATTTCTGAATAATCCACTAATCTAATGAAATTTAAATTGAAGCTTGCTTCTTATTGCACGACATATGGGACTTTTGGGAAGGCTGGTGAACTCGTGAAACGTGTGATGTGACGAAAACGCGTTCGTCACGCAATAACTCATTCAAGCGACCGTGCGCAATCTCTCTTGCCGCACTGAACTCGCACACCCATAATAGGTGTGAAAAATTGTCAAAAATGGTCAAAAATTGTCAAAATTTAGAAAAAATGGTTAATAATTGCCAAGAATTTGGAAAAATGATCAAAAATTGTCAAAATTTTGAAAAAAATTTTATTAGTTGCCAAATATTTTCAAAAATTGTCAAAAACTGTCACAAATGGTCAATAATTGTCAACAATTTTGAAATTTTTTTGAAAAATTGTCAAAAATGGTCAATAATTGTCAAAACCAATCAAAATTCGTCAAAAATTGTCAAAAATAGTCCAAAATGATCAATAATTGCTAAAATTTTGAAAAATGGTCAAAAATTGTCAAAAATGGTCAATGATTGTCGAAGACGGTCAATAATTGTCAAAATTCGTCAAAAACTGTCAAAAATGGTCAATAATTGTTAAAATTTTTGAAAAATTGTCAAATTTTTTTAAATATGGTCAAAAATTGACAAGAATTTGGAAAAATCGTCAAAAATTGTCATTAATTGTCAAAAATTTTTAAATAAGGTCAAAAATTGACAAGAATTTGGAAAAATCGTCAAAAATTGTCAATAATTGTCAAACATTGTCAAACCTATACGAAGGTTGGACAAAAGGAGGTCCTTCTGGAACGATCTACAGCAACACACCCAGTGGCTGGTTCGATATGGACGAGTTTGAAAAATGGTTTTTCCAAATTTTACTGCCCAAAATTAAAGCTATTGAAAATCCTGGAAAAAAACTTGTTATTGGGGACAATCTAGCCTCTAATTTTTCACCTACTGTTATTGAAGCATGTGAGGAGAACAATATCTATATGACAGCGCTCCCACCCAACAGCACCCATCTTATGCAACCATTGGATGTGGCAGTATTTGCACCGTTCAAAAAAAAAATGGCGTCAGATTCTAGACAAATGGCGCAGTGAAACCAAATCGGCTTCGTCCATTCCAAAAGAATATTTTCCTACGCTCCTAAATCGATTGTGGCTTGCAGTCAGTGAGAATGTGTCCAATGATTTACAATCTGGATTTAGAGCCACAGGGCACTGTCCATTTAATCCACAAGAAGTTCTCATGAGAATTCCAGACCATCAAGACGACGCAAATGCCCAAGCTGCTATCCTAAATGAGATCTTCTTCAAGATCTACGCGGATCAAATGAGGAAAAGGTCACTAAAACACTTGGCAAGAAAATAGAGCCCGGTAAACAGCTCAAGGTTGATGCACCTCAATCAAACCTATCTACAGATGAACCGGTCGCTGGCCCTTCAGGGACCCAGAGAAAGATTCTTACTACTAGCGACGATGATAGTGACGACGAACCCGTTGCAAGTTTAGTTGCAGTTCCTAAAAAAATGCCAATAAGAAAGCAAGCAAAATGGGTTGTTAAAGCTACATATGACGTCTGCGTAATTTGCTCTAGAAAGTGGAATAATTACAGAGGTCCTGATTGGATTTGTTGCAGTAAATGTAAAAAATGGATTTGTGGCTTTTGCAATAGACGAGCACGGACCCATTTTTTGTTTGTTCCCTCTGTACAAACGAAGATTTTGACAGTGAAGACTCTCTAAAAGATGCTAATTTTTCTCTGTAAAAGGAATGTTTTGATTTTTTCTTTGTTTTTTTTGTGAAACCTGTAGAGAATTTATGTTTATTTCACTTTCAGAATTTGTTTTGAGTTGTTCTTCAAATCTTGGTAATAAATAAATGCATTATCAAAAAAAATGCATTATAACTTCCGAAATATAAGACCAAACTTAAAGCTGCCTCCATAATTCACCATTTTTGATGCCAATAAAGGCTTAATACAGCCTCTACATTGGCGCAAAATTGATTTGCAGGTGCTGCCAAAGTAACCCCAAAATTCTGCCTACTTTGGCACCCCACAAAAAAATATTTTTCTCCATCATGCGTGGATGAAAACCAACCATATTTGGGTGATCTACCAATGCCAATTGGGCACAAGGCACGATGAAATTTCGAAAAGTTTGATTAAGCAATCGGTTTCTGACTTAGAGTACCAAAATAGGTCAAAACCTGCCAAAGTAACCCCGTTTTACGGTAGGTGATGGTAAAGTGCCCATGTTGGTAATATGCCCACTCACTGCAATTTCACCTAACGTAGAGCGCATGCCGGTACGTGGCCACAGGTCCATTACTTCTCACAATATACGGCCACGCTGCCTAGATCTAAGTAGGGATGTGAGATTAATGGAAAAGAATCGATTAAATAAAAATCAAATTTTCTTTGAGTATTCAAAATTAATCGATTTGTCAAAAATCGATTTTAATAAAAAATAAATGGATTTCTGCGAAAAACTCGATGTTTTATGTATTATTTTAAAAAGTAGATGCTTTTCATATTCCGATAATGAACACAGAGATTCATTCATTAACAATTTATCAGATTAAAAATCAAATAAAATTATATGAAAATTGTCAAAAATTTTGAAATATGGTCAAAAATGATCAATAATTGTCAAAAATTGTCAATAATTGTAAAAATTTTGAAAAATGGTCGATAATTGTTAAAAATAAAAAAAAATGGAAAAATGGGCAAAAATTTTCAAAAATTGTCAAAAATGGTCAAAAATTCTCGAAAGTGGTCGATAATTGTTAAAAACTTTGGAAAAATTTTGAAAAATGGTCAAAATTTTCAAAAATTGTTAAAAATGGACATTTATTGTTAAAAATTGTTAAAATTTTGAAAAATAGTTGATAATTGTCAACAATTGTTAAAGTTTTTGAAAAATTGTCGAAAATTGTCAAAAATGGAAAATTATTGTCAAAATTGGAGAATAATTGTTAAAAATTATTAAAATTCAAAAAAATGGTCGATAATTGTCAAAAACTATCAAAAATGGCCAATAATTGTCAAAAACTATCAAAAATGGTCAAAAATTGTCAAAAACTGTCAAAAATGGACAATTATTGTTAAAAATTGGCAAGATTTTGAAAAATAGTTGATAATTGTTAAAATTTTTGAAATATGGTCATAAATGGTCAATAATTGTCAAAGATGGTCAAAAATTTGGAAAAATGTTTTATAATTGTCAACAATTATCAAAAATGGTCAATAATTGTTAAAATTTTGAAAAATGGTCAATAATTGTCAAGATTTTGAGAAATGGTCAATGATCGTCAAAAGTTGTCAAAATTTGGAAAAATAGTCAATAAATAATACGAGCCGTTTCCGAAAATCGATTTAAACACGTAATTTATAAAATCGATTTACTAAAAATCGATAAATATTACTATAAAAATCGATAACTAAAAATCGATTATAAGGAAATAATAACCGATTTATATAAAAATCGATTATTTTTTAACAACCCTAGATCTAAGCTCAGTGAGCCTTTAGACGCGTTAGAAAGTGTATGTTACTGTTTCGACGTCTCGTCTTACAAAGAATACGAAAACTTTGACTTACCCACAAGTTTTAGTACGGCCGTTTTCTGCATGCATCTGAGTATATGTTTATTTCTAATACTTTTTCGTGCATGAGTTTTATAAACATATTTTGTACTTCTATAAAAACATGCGGTGCTGCCAAAATGCCCATGAGAACTTGAAGTTAATATGCCCATTGGGCATATTACCTTCAAGTGTTTTTATTTGAATACGCACCTCAATATCTTATTTTAATTGCAGATGGCACCTTCTAAACGAACACAGTGGACGGAAGAAAATTTACAGCTTGCTCTATAAGCAATTAAAACCGGAATATCCAAAAATTCAGTGTCCAAACAATTTAATATATCAAGAAGGACACTCAGTCGGTATTTAATTAAAATATGCAACAAAAAAAAAAGCTGGAAAGAAAAACTGTACTTGGTGATGAGCAAGAATCCGAATTAGCAACTAGAATTATTAGACTGGCAACTGTAGGGTGATGTGTTTTTAATTACTGTGAACAAAACAGTATAATTCATCCCTTTTCACGTGAAAAACGGTCTGCTGGACAATATTAGTTGGATGCATTTCTAAGAAGAAACCAAAACATTTCTTGCCGCCGCGCTCAGAATATGAACCCATCCAGGGCACAAAAACTAAATAAATTCATAGTTACAAATTATTTTCAAAAGCTCAAAACTGCCCTCTCAGAGCTTGAACTTATGGACAAGCTTGAAAGAATTTTTAATGTAGATGAGAAAGGGTGCAGGTTATTAAGACTTCATCACCAACATCTGTTTTGGCTCAAAAGGGAGCCAAAAAGGTCCAACTTGTTGCCCCTGAACAAGGGGAGAATGTCACAGTGGTGACTAAACAAAGGTTTGGTGAAATTTTCTCCTCTGTCTGGGACAAGGCCGCTACGCCACAAAATATCAAATCTAGTTTTTCGGCAACTGGCATTCATCCATTTAATCCTATTGCTATAGCCGAAATTGCATTTGCACCCAGTATTTCAACTGAAAGGCAGAATGTTGAAGAAAATATACAAGAAGAAAATATCCGACCACAAGAAAGTCCAGGGCAGAGGAACTCTTCACCACGTCTGGATACCAACGGGTAACGGAAAACACACCACCTCGAATGTTTGCAAAGCCTCCAAAATCAGAACCGAAACGAAAAAGAAAAAGCAGATGGTCATCATCATCAAGTGACTCTTCAGATGAGGATTTGATATCCATATACAGCGACACGTTGTCAGAAACATTTACATCTGAAAAAGAGAAACAAGCAGAAGCAGAGGACAGAGAAGCTGAAGTCCAAGAAGTGAAAGTTCAAATGGTACCGAAAATAATTTCAAATGACACAATACAGAAGGAAAAATTAATAAATAAAATCTGCAGCACTTCAATCGAGACCAAAGATAGGCCAAATAATGAAGTACAAGAAGGTCAAAAAACCAACAAAAATGAAGAGAAGGTGGACTTAAAAGTAAGCTTCACTGAAATGTTGGAGACACCGTATGAAGATGGCATGAAAAAATAACAGAACAGAAGAAAAGCCATTAACAGCAGAGCATTAGTAGTGAAAAAAGCTGTTTTTTTCTGAACAAAAAAAAATAATCACGAAGGAACACCAAAACAAACCAAACAAAAAATCCACAAAACAAATCCAAAAACCCGCGGCCGGAGAATCTTGGTTTTGTAAAATTTTCCAAGAAGATGTGCACCAGGACATGCGTTTGTTCACAGTTTATTTAGTGTATATGCACGAGGAATGTGTAGGGCTTACAAATAATGATAAATCTATTTTTATTTGTCTATTTTGTTCCGAAATTGCTAAAAAATACTCACAGATTTTCTTAATTTTTGAGTATTCTGTTTTTTTTTCGTATTCTTTCGTTGTCTTTAATAAAAACCAAAAAATCAAAATTTTATTTTTTTCCTTACTTTGTCCCCACTGGTCATATCATGAAGGTAATATTCCCATATTAGGTGGACGTATTACCAACATATGTTGCTAATATGCCCAATTGGTTCGTTTGGAAAATAAATTGTTTAAAACTGAAGAAATTGTATTATTGCAAAATTTATTTATTTGGGTTTCCTCTTAACATGGGCATATTACCTTAGTTAAAAATCTCACTTCCGCACGACACATTTTTGTCATGTTTTTTTTTAGTGACACACACCTAGAAGCTGCCGGAAAATCAACAAAAATTGTATTTATCCTGTTAATAACAAAAAGAAAATGGTTGAAATACTGTAGCCTTGCACACAACATTTCACGTTTTAATTAACACAGCTCGTTCTGACGTTTTTCTAATTATTTCTTCTGTTAGCGAAAGAAACAGATAAACAGGAAAAGAAAAAACACGCTACCCAAAAATATATTTGCTATAATCGCGATTTCGATTAATATGTTGCCGGTGTTTTTATATTCACCATCGTTATCAACTAGGAATCAATGGATAGGGTGTCGGAGGCAGGAAGTGAATAAATAACTGTTAGGTTATCTGAGTTATAGCCCTTCCGATAAACTTCTGATAAATTGGACATGCTCCATAAAGTCGTCCCGTGTATTTTAGTAGTCAGTAAGATGATACTTCTTGGAGTAATAAAAGAGGAAAACTATAAGAACAGTGTTCGAGTTACGAAGTTTTTGTTTCACGTGATGAATTTATCAATTTTCTTGTCGAATGGTAGTATTTGAGATGGACCGTTACTTTCGATCATTCAAATTTGAAAGTTTTTTTATTTGTATAATAAAAATTCTTTTTCTTCGGAATAAGTGAACATTTTTGTAACTAATATAAAAGATTATACGGGGTAGTATAATAAAAAGTAGAGTAAACCTAGCCGGAAAAAGGATTCAAAGAAAAAAGTGGGAACATTAGTAAAATATGTAGATTGTCTAATGATTATTACAATGGAAAATAGCACGAGAACAAAAGAGAGCAGTTCAGTGAAAAACTAGAAAATGAATGGAACAAAAGCATATAAAACAAAGTCAGTTATAAGAAGATACAGCCAACAGCAAGAGCAGACACAGATCAGAAAGATCTTAAAGAAACCTAAGAAACTATTTCGCAAGGATTTAAATAATGATTTATGCACCAATCAATCACATGAGTCAAAAAGGGACTTTACAAACGAATTGCAATAAATATTTCTTCTACCACCGAAGTTGGAAGAAACTACTGGGGCTGGATCAAAAACTACAGTAGTATTGCTAGTGTTAGCTATTTCATAGAATCAAAAGTTGCGGGTAACGAGCGTGGGTGTGGAAAGGGTGTTATCTCCCAATAAAATCCTATAGAAAGGATATCATAATTAATATTGAATTGGAAACATTATTTTTTTTACTCAACGTAGATTCTTCGTAGCCCTCTGCAACTGTAAACGACTCCCGTGTTTCTTTACTGTTAGAAGATCTCCTCCAGAGTTCGCTAACATTGCCGACGACCTTCTAAAACAATGTCCAGTATACATAGCTGGATCAGGTGAATTAAGGTACTGCTATAATAGATGGCATTTCGCCAAATGTAATAATTGAATATTCATACATTATATCCCAAGAACTAATGATTTAATTTCTGGGTCAAGGGGTATATATGTATCAGTTCTACAGGCCCTTAGTGACCCTTGACTTCAATTTTTTTCACTTTTCCTCTCCATTTTCTTCTATTGAATGTTTCGCTTTGCCAGTTCTGTACTCCTACTTTTTTCAGATCATCTTTTACTGCATCCAGCCATTTTGTTCTAGATATACCCCTTCTTCTTTTGCAACCTGTTCCACCCACTCTCTCAACCCATCTGTCTTCTGTCATTCTGCTAATATGTCCCAACCATCTGGCCCTCTGTGCTCTTATTATGTTTGTTATCGTTGGTTTTTTGTATTACGCTAGCAATTCGTTATTCGTTCTTCTTCTCCATTCGTTCTCCTCTGTTTTTACTTCTCCAAATATTTTTCTCAACATTTTCCTCTCCCATATTTCTATTCTGTCCTCTTCCTTTTTATTCATAACCCATGTTTCACAGGCATATGTTACTGATGGTCTTAATATTGTTTGATATATTCTAATCTTAGTCCCTCTGGATACATTTTTTGCTTTCAATATGTTTGAAAATATTCCTGCTGCCTCACTACCTTTTCTATATTTCCTTTTCTTCACTTCCTTCTGCTGTTAAGACTTCTCCTAAGTATTCTAGCTGTTCCACTTTCCCAAATGTATAGGTGCAACCATCGTATTTTATATTTAAGTCCGTATTTTTATCTCCCATTACCATGTACTTAGTTTTCTTTTCATTAATTACCAGGTCATATTCCTTTGCTTTTTCCTCCAGTAATTTAAATATTCTCTCTAGTTCGTTTTGTGTTCTCGTCATTAGAACTAGATCATCAGCATATGCCAGACATTGGTGTTTGTTGTTGTAAATTAGTCCATTTCTCCTTATCGAGCTTTCTCTTAAGATGATTCCAATACTATATTAAATAATGTCGTGGACAATGGATCACCTTGTCTTAGACCTTTTTATACTTCGTCTTGCTTTGATGTTTCCCCTTCCAATAAGATTTTGTCACATGTGTTTTGTAGAGTCATTCTTACCAGCCTGTATAGCTTTTTGGATATACCTAGTTTCTTCATAGCTTCGTATAACTTCATTCTTACAATTGAATCATAGGCTTGTTTATAGTCTAAAAACAATTATGCAAGCTTAAGTTTCGTTCATAACTATTATGCTGATCTGTCTCATTATAAATATTTGGTCTATTGTGGATCTTCCTGACTTCAATCCTCCTTGGTATTCACCGACTGTTGACTGCTGAAGTTTTTAAGCGATCATTAAGTATATTTGCCAGTATTTTATATGTAACGCCAAGAAGGACGATTCCTCTATAGTTATTGCATTGTTGTCTATCTCCTTTTTTATAAATTGGGCACAATAGGGCAGTATTCCAATCCCTTGGTACATTTTTTTCCTTCCATATTTTTAAAATTAACTCTGTTATTCTGCATCTTCCTAGTATTCCACAGTTCATTAATATTTCTGCTGGTATGCCATTTTCTCCGGTACTTTCATTATTTTTTAGTTGGTCTATGCTATCCTGTATCTCTTGTTCAGTTGGTATTTTAACGATCCTATCATCCTCTTCTTCTTCTAGGTCACAGCTCATATTATTGTCCTTTTTATCGTTGTTCAGTAATCCTTCAAAATACTTTGCAAACAGGTCTAATTTTCCTTTTTTATCTCCAACCATTTCGTCATCTTCATTCTTTGGTACAATATTTTATTAACACTGTGTTCCTTATTCCTGTTAGCTTCCTGATAAAAATGTCTGATTACTTTATTTTTGTATGTTTCTTCAATTTTGCTGAAGTCTTCATCCTTCCGTTCCCGCTTCTTCTTTCTACATATTTGCTTCGTTTTTCTTCTCACTCTTTCATATTCCAGTTTGTTCTCTTCGGTTGGAGTACTTATCATTTTTAGTCGGGATTTATTTCCATCTATTAGTACTTCTCTACACTCTGCATCAAACCAGTTGTTCCTACATTTTCCTTCAACCTTTCCTATTACCGTTCCTGTTACTTCCTTTAGTGCTGTTACAATATTTCTCCACTCTTCCTGAATTTCCTTCCTGGTTTCCTTTTTAATATTTCTGTTCTTCCCTGTTCCAGTCGTACAATTATCTCTTTGCTTTTCAATTTGTCCAGATCATATTTTGCAATCTTATTGCTTTCTTTATTTATGTTGGGCACTATTTGTCGCATCTTGGCTATTACCAGAATATGGTCACTATATGCATCTGTTCCTCTGAAGCTTCTAACATTTGTTACATCCTTTGAGTGCTTTCTTTCTATCAAGAAATGATCAATTTGGTTCCTTGTTTTACCATGGGGTGCTATCCAGGTCTCTTTGTAGATATCTTTGTGATCAAAAGACGTACTGACTATTTTCAGGTTGTTTTCAAGGGCAAATTCTATTAGTTTTTTTCCGTTGTTATTACTTTCTAGATGTTTGCTTTTCCCTTCAGTGACTATTTGGTGTATTTCGTCTCTGCCAACTTTTGCATTAAAATCCCCAGCTAGAATTTTTATATCATATTTAGGTATTCCATTTAGTGTGTTTTCAATATTTTCATAAAAGGTTGTTTTTATTTCTTCATATTTATCTTCTAAAGGGGCATGTGCGTTTATTACATTAATTTTCGAGGGGTATACGTCTACATTATTATTGAAACCAACAACGAATAATTATATTGATAATGAAATTTGACAATTTGTAACATTTTTTCAATGAACAATAAATCCCAAATTTATTATTTTTGGTTATAAGTAGGAGAAATAGAGAAAATAAAATGCTTTGTATCCCTACAATTGTAATAAAAATTGCAGTTTGTGTAGGTTATGAATGTTTGTTTCTCATTGCATAATTGCATTATTTATCCGCTGTTGAAGGGGTCCTGGGATTTAATCAATTATTCAAACAGATTTCGTAAAAAATAAAAAAATGGTGCTGTCTGATTGGTCTATTTCATGATGAGGGAAACAATATGACCTAGGTTGTAGGTAGATACCTTACTAAATATGTTTCAATATCCGATTTACAAAAAACTCATACATAATATCCATTTTTCTACGCCCATGTCCGTAAACGTCAAAAATCGCACTGTCGACATTCCTTGTAAGTGACATTTAACAATAACATGCACGTAATGAGATCTCATAACATACACGTGCGTTTAGATAAGAAAACTCAAATTTCTTTGTTTAATCAAATTGCAATCAAATTTTTATCTACAAACTACTTTATATGGTCTATTTACACAAATTTAGTCAATTGGAAAACATAAAAGCTTTTAGCATTAGTGAAATACATTTTAGATTAAAATAGTAATGCTCCTAAATGTCGTCGACACATTATACAATTTCACAAAAAATAAGTCGCGTTTTCTTAGCATGATATGGAAATAAACGTCATGTCATTTATGCTGTCAATTTTAAAAATATAAATGACAACGCTTTACGAATATCGGAAACAATTACCAATTATCAATCTTCATCTTCTTATGTACCGTGCAGTAATAAAGTTATAGATAACCATTCATCAACGACTCACAATAATTGTTCAATTGTTATAAACAACTACTATAATAAAGTTTAAATAAATGAGATTTCCTTTATTTCATAGAAGAAAATAGATGGACGTAGAAAAAGTATAGTACGTTACACGAGTTGTAATCCCATTGAGCACTCGTGAAATTTACTTTTTCACTCAGTGCGTAATGGGTTACTTACAACTCTTGTTGCGTAATATACTGTTATTATATATTTTTATGAGACTATAACTACATACCAATCAGAACTACTAGAAAAATAGTAGTTTGTACAACAAGTGCTTTGCGTACAGGTTGTACGCAAAATTTTTTATACAACCACCTTTATCAATGAAATAAAAACAGTTATTTATATGGGTATTTTATTTCAACTTTGTACTGAAAGAACTTACAAAATCAAAAATTAAATATAGATTAATCAGTTAAATGTAAAGTTAATAGTGAAATTTGAAAATTTTTGAATTATTATGCCTGGTGTAACCTCGGATAACAAATTTTTGGTTTCATTTCGAGCTTTTTCGATAATATCTGAAGGAGTATTTTAAGTGTCGGAATTGGACAACTCAAAAGATGAAATTTGGATCTTGGTTCATAATTCCTGAAATAATGCTTAATAGGTTAATTTTTTTATAATTAATAAATTAAAATTAATAATCAAATAAATGGTTTACTTACTTTTGGTTTAAGTTCAAAATTTGTATATCCAGAAATAATGAAAATGTTGAATTGTCGAAAAAAGTTGACAGGTAATATGAAGCTGTGTTTGACATTTCGGTCATAGCGTGTACTTTTCGCATTACTTTCCTAACAGTTATCAAAGAAATTGAGAAAAGGCTTGCTTTGCGTATAAAAATTTGTGCAGAAAAGCTTGTTTTGCATAGTGGTTGTAGGAAAAATATATTTTGTCCACCTAAGATCGCAGCCTATGGGAAATCTTTATTATTAAATTTACGGAAAAAAGTTATTCTTCATAAAAAATTCTGCCTAGTGTTAAATATAATTTGCAGCCAACAGGTCTCGGAATTTCCAAGCCATTTACGAGGTATATCAGAAAATATTGTAATGTTTTTCTTATTTATTTAAACAGTTTTTACCGGTGGGATAAAATTATACACACTATGGCTAATTAGTATCTATTTATTTGAAGAAATACAGACACTGTATTAAACTCAATTTATATACACGCTCTACTTAATGTCTACTAATTTATTTACACTCGGTATATTAGTTCTAATTTATTTTCACCACTTGAATATTACACTAGTATTTATCTGCACTATTTAATTACTGTCCGATCACTAATTCTCTCGAACTAACTAACTAACTAACTGTTTACGCACTCGGGAACCCGCGTATATATAGTCCTTATCGGGTCTGGAAAGTTCTAGTATTTCATGACGCTGCTCATATGCGTAAATAGTGCAATAGACCAGAAGGTTCTAGAAAACGCATTCACCAAAATTTATAATCGAGGGACAGGACCGGCTTTGAGTTGGTGACCTCGCAACAATATGAATTTGACATATAAGAAAAATACTTTTATCCACAATCACATTATAATTGGAGTTTTATCCACACTTATGAAGCATATAAACTTCATCCACTAGTTGAATAATGGCAAATACAATAATTAATTTCAATAATGTTTGACGTTACAGCTGCTGACAGAGCGAAATGTCAAATCATTTTTTGATAAAATCTGATTCTAAATGACTGTGATTGTGGATAAAACGTTGTATTGCATTCGTGTTTTAGTTGCGTTTTATCCACTTAAGAAAATTAAAACCCCGAGCTTCGCTCTCTGGTTCAAACTTTCTAGCGTGGATAAAACACGTATACAATAAATAACTATTATTTTCGACAAAATCCAAAATATATCAAAGACAATTCATTTAAATTTGAGTTCTTGTGTCAACAAAAATCTGGTAACATCAATTTATTCAACAATTATTAACTTGGATACCCATAGTAATAGCTGTTCCATCAATCCACTGATGCCTGAACAAACTCACTCTCTTATAATACAAGTTGCCGTTATATGAGAAAACTCTCTTGACACATTTCCAATCATGTTGCGGGTTTAGTTGGACGTTTGAAAACGGACCTTGCTTTCAAGTAATCCCTGAAGGTTTTGAATAGTCGCAAGGTAATATCCAGACAGATAGAGGAATCCAAATGAGAACTAAATGACCGCACTAAAGTAAGATTAGTATGGGTGCCGGGACATAACATCAGTTCATCTGCTATTATGTTCCCCTACAAAGTTCTCAATGGTAAAATTAACCGCCCTGAAATTCTTTCATTTAATTTATTTAACGATTCTGGACGTCGCACTCGTACAATGCTAATGTTTCATATACCAAATGTGTTTTTAACAGTGAGGGATCCTCTTGTCACTATTATGAAAAAAATAAATAATTACAACTTATTAGTGGAGATTGATTGGTATTTCGCTGAAAAGGTATTTCACAATCTTATATTAGGTCATATTTTAAATATTTCTATATAAAATCTAGATTAACACAAACCTGTTTGAACCTCTACAAATCTTATAATTCATACTTGGGACATGTTGATGCTATTATTGATTGTTTAATGTATTCTAAATTATGAATTATTGACCATGCAATTAGACCTTTAGTGGTTCAGCAACAATAAATGCTGGACCAAAACCAGTCCTTGGGACCACAAGGAAAGTGGTCCGAGGACAAATACACAAATATAGTGGAGGAAATCATGTACACAGTAAGACCTTTATAGGTGATACATGTGTTATCCGGCCGAAGAGCTATATCAGTAGGAATTAGCCGAGAATCATTACAGGATATCCAACGGGTCATGCCCCGGTGAAAGATCACCTGCTAATTGGTGTAAAGGAAGATTCTAACGAAAATCCGATAAGTAAAGTACTGAATATTGTCAATGATGCTATGAAAATTAAATGTAGTGCATTGGAGTGCATTGAATAGGAAAAATTAGAAAGGATGAAGTCAAGCCCAGACCTATTATTATAGATTTTGTTACCAATTTTAAACGCAATGAAGTATTCAAAGCTAGATCACACCTAAAAGGCACCGGCATCTTTCTTAATGAAGATCTAACAAACAATCGTTACAAACTTTTGCGAGCAGCAAGGAAAAGATATGAACAGAAATACGTGTGGTCCGACAATGGGAGAATTTTGGTCAAGCTTGACAACAATGTAAAGATCGTACAACATGAAGCCGAATTAATCTAATGGAGTTGTAGATAAAGGAATGAAGAAAAACCAAGGCAAAAACAAGAGACTAGGTTTATTTTTGAATTTGTATATATTTTTATTTCTTAATTAATTTAAGTTATCTTAGGTCGTTTTTTGATTTGATTTAAATGGTAAATCCACTTCTTGTTATATTTTATTTTTAATAATTAATGTTTGTTTTCTTTTCATGTTGGGGCTCACTAATGTCATGGTATTAGATGACTATGAATTACATTAATGTATATTACCAGAATTGTAGAGGTTTAAATAGCAAAACATCAAACTTTTTTAGAAATGCTTTAACTTATGATTTTGATATCATTTTAGTCGTTGAAACATGGTTGCAGGCAGGAGTCAGGGATAATGAACTTATGGATACAAATATGTACCATTTAATAAGAGCTGACAGAAATTTACAATGCACAAATAAAACTACTGTTGCTATAAAAAATAAGTTCAAAATATTAAAAGTTGCTAGGAGTTGTTCTAAGTATGAATCTGTAGCGATTCACGTAAAGGTAGGTAACAATAAATTTACATTTATCGGATTATATATTCCGCCAAACAGTACACTTGAAGTGTACACCTCGGTTTATGAGTTTATACAAGAAAATTTAGAAAACGTTGAAAATACATATATATTCGGTGATTTTAATTTATCTGAAATCAGTGGTATCGATTTTAATTCTAATGTATTAAATGAAAAAAAATCTATATTTCAGGAATTATTAGATTTTAATTCATTAACACTTTTTAATAATATTAGGAATTCTCAAGGGAAGACTTTGGACTTAATAGTAGCTTCCGAAAATACTCGTGAAAAGTGTACAGTAACTAGAGATTTACATCCTTTTGTGAAGGAAGATCTTTATGATCCATGTCTAAACATAACCATTCAATATAAAAAAAAATGGTCAGATTATCTCTAAACTAAACCATGAGGGAGGTTATAACTTCAAAAAAGCCAACTTTGATAGGTTAGTTCAGTAAATACAAGGTACTTGTTGGGATACTATATTGTTACAACGCGATGCAATCGCGGCATTAGAAAATTTTTATTCGGTGTGGAATGAACTTGTGTCTTCTCAAAGTTTAGAGTTTTCAGTAGTCACTAAAAATTTCCTATTTGGTTTACTAGGAAAAAAAGAGATATTCTTAAAGAAAAGGACAGATATGGGAAGTTAAGAACGGTATCTGATTATTATAAATTAAAATATATTGAAACTAGAAGAACACTAAAATATCTAATAAAAATTGAAGAGAATAAATACATTAATCAGTTACAAGAAAATGTTACAAATGATATTAACTAAGTATTTTTGGAACTACATTAATAGTAGAAAAAAAAATTCTGTAAGTGATGGTAAATTTTTGTATAAAGGCGAAGAAATTGAAGAGAAAGAAGTTGCAGATATCTTCGCGAAACATTTCTACTCTGTTTATGATTTGGATCGAGCTACTTATAATTAAAATTTTGACGATATACCTAATAGAAATGAAAACTTTCTTATTAGAACAACATCACCTAGCGATTATGATCTAGCAGTAGAAAAGCTAAAAACAAAAAAAGCTTCGGGTGTGGATGGTATTGCACCCTATGTTTTAGCGAATGGCTGAAAATTCCACTCTTACATATCTTTAATAGAATAGTAGAGTCCAAGGTTTTTCCTGAAATTTGGAAAACTGCAATTACTATACCGATTTTTAAATCCGGCGATAAAAGAAACGTAGAAAATTATAGACCCATATCATTAATGTGTGCTTCTGCCAAATTATTTGAAAATATCATATACAATAAATTATACACAAACATTGAAAAATACATAATGTCTCAATAGCACGGTTTTGTTTCGAATAAATCTATAAATACAAACTTATTTATATTTGGCAATCATGTTTTTGAGACATTGAGACATTTGGCGAACAATCACAATTAGATGTAGTTTTTACTGATTTTCGTGAGGCATTTGATCGTATTGATCACGATGTCCTGTTGAAAAAGTTACATAAGATGGGTTTTGGGATGGATCTTATAGAATTAATTGCAAGTTATTTAGAAAACAGGAAATTCATTGTTAGATGTAATGGAAATGCCTCTGGGAAATTTCATGCGAACTCGGGAGTACCTCAGGGTTCAAATGTAGGACCGCTTCTATTATTTTTATTTATTAACGACCTACCTTCAGTACTTAAACATAGTGAATGTCTCTTATTTGCAGATGATCTTAAATTTTATAGGACAGTGCACACAATGCGAGGCTGTAGCTTACTGCAGAGAGACATACACAATGTATATGAATGGAGTTTAGTAAACAAATTAACAAATTACACTTCAATCTTAGAAAGTGCAATGTTATGAGTCTCTCTCGGGCAAAAGATGCAATTATTTTTGATTATGAAATGGGGGGAGAAGTATTAATAAGATGTACAGAAGTTGAAGACCTTGGTGTTACTTATAATAACACTTTTTCATTTGTAAAACATATTAGAAACTTGGTTTCTGCAGCAAACAGAGTTTTAGGTTTTGTTATTAGGCAAACAAAGGCTTTCAATAATATTGATTTAATAAAATTGTTATATTTTACTCTAGTTGGACCAAAATTAGAATTTGCCAACACAATTTGGTTCTCTGAAGGTATAACTATACTAAAGGAAGTAGAAAAGGTCCAAAATAAATTTCTTAGGTATTTGTACTTCAAAAAATATAATAACTGGCCTGATTACAATATCGTGAGATCAAAAGATCTTAGGGCGCAATTTAAAATACTCTCGACCGAGCAAAGACGTAATTAATCAGTTACTATGTTTTTGTACAAAGTTATTAATAATAAGATAAACTGTCCTGAGATACTCTTACTTATCCCTTTTAATGTTCCTAGCCGACAAACACGTTCGCTATTACATATCTGTGGTGTGTTTTTATATATTCGGGTCATGCCATTCATGTATTTATTTGTATATCAGCGTTTGTTAAAATTAAACCTTGTAATAAGGCATCAAGCCTGTTGGGTTTGTAAATAAATAAATAAATAAATAAAATGGCTATCGGTCATATGAAGTAGGAAAACCCCCATGAAATTTTTACTGACAATATTCGAAATATTCGGCAGATGGAATTTTGAGAGTAGGTTAGGGAAAAATTAATAGCAATGAATAATTATTCGAGAATGTAGTTTTCACGAACGAATCAACTTTTCTTTTACTTGGTCATCACAATCCTTCAAAGCTGCGGTTTTGGTCAAGGGAAAACTTACTTCGGTTTTTCACATTACGCACCCAGTACGCATGTGAATTGAATGTATAGGCTGGTTTTATTCGATAATAATGGAAAGATTCCACGGGGTAATGGTTGAAACAAATTGATTTATTGCTTAAGAAAATGAATGTTATGAGGTTGGTCCTCGCTTTGATTTTGTACAGCTTAATAATGTTATTGAATGGAAGAATGCAATGTTTTTCAAAGATTTTCCTGGTAATAAATGATCGCATATTACACAAGTCCGTCAACTTCAATCGCAATTTATAAAATATTTCAGCTTGCGGTGACAAAAGTATATTCTTAGGTTTGTTACTCTAGGGTCCTCTTCCCTATTGAATTGAACAAATAAATACAAAATTCAAGTCCGTGAAAAGAATTTCGAAAAACTTCACAAGTGGTCCTTATATTTTCTTATTGCTTATTCACCGTAATACTTTTACCTTTGGTTGCATAACTTTGTTTATTTCTACTTATGCTTTCCAGGCGCGTTTCAAGGGAAAAACCAAAGCATACTTATGGGAATTTAACTCCCTGCACAGAGGCTACATGTCCTTTGACACTCCTGATTTGAATTCGCGGCACTGATGGTTTTCTTATTTTTCAGCAGATTTTCAAAAGAAAATCAAAATTTCTTGTTGAAAAAACGAGCACAAAGAAAGTTGATATATTAAGTTATAAATTTGTTATACCTATTTCATCGATAAGGAAGGTGGATTTCGGGAAATATGACGGTTCTGTTCTTTTACTTTTATATAAAATTGTACAGAATGTCTGTGAGAGGCAAATGACTTTTCACAAATCCAAATTGTTGTTTGGTCAATAGTTTTAGCTAGAATTCGGTCTGAAAATATTATTGTGGTTGTCCTGAAAAATGCGAAAGAATTTGCACAAAACCTAACACACCGGAATAGCATCATTTTCGTGAATGAAATCTGATATACAATAGTTAGTCAAATGCTAACACGATGACTAGGCTACCATTATTCTAACACTCATAGGCTATCCACAACAAATTGTACCAGCAAAAGAGTCGACCATGGGTGTGTGATGCCTTTTGGCCCAATATAATTATATAATAATAAATATTTAAAATAACAATTAAATTCCCTTGATCTTATTTCAACAAAACGTTCAAAAATTTCATTATTATATAAATATAAATTAAGAAGGTTATTGTCAAGTTCAAGCGTGATGCAAAACAACAATATGTTTATTTGGTTTACTCGAACTTGACAGGTTATATAAATATACATTCAATATTTATCAGAGAAGAAGTTGATTTAGAATAAGTCATGAAGAACATTCTATATGGTCGAGTGGTTAGGGATAAGTGATCCTTAACCAATAAGTATGAGTACGCTATACGGCTAGGTACTTATGCATAGCCTTAGTAATAGTAATTAGTGTAATATATTTAGTAAATAAATGAAACATATCCCAGTGCTAGAAGTAGTTGTTTCATTCTCTTGAGATGATCCTCCATGTGACCTGCAACACCACCTATTCAGAGGCCCTTCTACACCTTTAGTCTACCAACATTTTTTACATTCATTACAGGTGTGAATATTTATAATTCATAATAATCAATACAGTTAAAATATATTCTCTGTACATTTGATCTACTTTGTTTGCCGCATTTTAACACGAATTTAGATTGTTACATTATCCCATGTTAAGCGGAAACATATTAATAATTTTACGGTCACTGTACTCAATGGAGTAAATAAGCCAATGTACATGTCACCATTCACATTTTGCATATTTCATTTATATTCCTGAGACTCGACTTCTGAATTCCAATCATTTTCAGGATGTGTATGTACTATACACGATACGAATTTGAACCCAAAACTTATTTCTGGGTTACGAGAAACAGCAAATACAACCTTGAGTTATTACCTACGATCCACCTATTCATATGTCATTTGCAGATATTAATGTATTCAACATGTTAAACATGGGAAGATTACGTGAAATTCATTTGAATAGGGTATTAGCTTTCGGGTTGTTTTTAACCCATCAACGCCCGTAAACATCATTCGGTATTAGTTAGGAGAAGCTTCAAGGCTTCTTATTTTATTCCAATAATTAATAGTGAAATTCATAGCAGTATCTTCCATTCAGTGTGATGAGTCGAAATCGAGTAAAATTAAATGTAGTAAATACTGAAAATATGAGAAAATGGAGGAGAGAATGTGAAATTGAAGAAATGTATCCAAAACAAGGAAAGGTTGATGGAAGGATCGAAAAGCCTATCGAAAACGATGAAAAGTGGGTATAAATTGAGGAAATGTGAACCGAAAGCGAGAAAATGTAGTAGTTATTGAAAATGTGGATCGGAAGCGAAGGAAAATGAATTTTAAATAAGCAAAAGTGGATAAGAAGCAGGCTAATGTAGTAGTTATTCAAAAAGTGGATAGAAAGCGAGAAAAGGTTAATCTAAAATAAGTAAAACTATATCTAAAGCAAGGATATGTAGTAGGTAATTAATAAACAAATGGATCGAGAGCGAATTGAAGTGGAAAACCAAAGGAAAAGTAAATTGAATACCAGAATTCAAAGGTATGAAAAGTGGATCTAAATAGAAGGAATGTAAATCGAAAGCAAGAAAAAGTAGTGAGTATTGAAAAAGTGGAACCAAAACTGGTGAAAATGGATCTCAAATGGAGAAAAGTGAATCAAAAGCTGGGTGATGTAGAAGATGGAAAGCCGGGAGAAGTGGCTCGAAAGCCAGGAAAAGTGAATCGAAATCGGAAGCGAGGGAAAGTCGATCACGAAAAAGTGATTCGAGAGTGAGGAAACGTCGATCTAAAAAGATGAAAAGAGGATCGAAATTGAGGGAATGTGGATCGGAAGAGTGATAATTTGATAATTGTTGAGAAATTCAATTGATAATGAGGAAAAGTGGAATGCAGTGGTTATTGAAATACATATTAGGATGCGAGTCTTCAAAGACATTTGATAGTCAACACGAATTCATATAAAACGGGGTTTCTCTTCATGCTATTCAATTTAATTTATCCTCGAGTCTTGATTAATGCAAAATGGAATGACAAATTAACAAGTTTCAAGTCTTCTAGATCAAAGAATGTGAAACAGTAATTATTGTTTCTTACATTAACGTTAGAGTGGTAGTAAACATTTCCAGGGAAGTATTGATTTTTACATGTGACCTGCGCTTCAGCGGTTCTGCGCTAAGACTGAGAGAGGAGAGTGTAAAGGCAGTTTGCTGTCTGGTCTCTCTGAATCTTTCGGTAAGAAAGGGAGAAATAAAATTCCTTTGACGCCGCAGAGATATAGGAGAATTATAATTTGTGAACAAATGTTATTGAATAAACGGTTTAAACGATAATTCTTATCTCTGGTAAGTTTTGTTACATTAATTAAAGACATATAGATTAACTAAACTGTCGATATGTTTGGATTTAAATGGAACGTCATAGGTTTTTATATTTAACATGGCGGAAGCTTATAAAAAAATGAATATCTGTTCTTACTATTGATTTTGCAAACGATACTACTATTCACTTACCTGTTGTTTAAGTCCTAAATTCTCATATTTCTATTATCTAATATGTTTGTACAGAATTCAAAGATAACCAAATTTATGAAACAAAAAACAGGCCTATCACGAACAGTGAGCTGTGCTCCAACGCGTTGCGCTACCGAGACTCGTAGGAAAGTTTTGCGTAATCATGAACATAATGTATTGCTGAAGTCAAATTATTAATGTAAAAATCGTTAAATTAAAATAACAATTTACTGATTTCTACCATTTTGCAAAATACAGGGTGTTCTTTAATTAAACGGTAAACTTTATACTTATATAATAGAATATAGTTTAGGTCGTTAATGCCGTATAAGTTATTTCATTGATGACGTACCATAACCTCACTTTTACTTTTCCTCCCTAGGGAGGAAAAGTACGAATTTGCTCCCTACAATGAGGCCAGGAAATGTATACTTTGGATTGAGGTAGGCGGAAAAATAATTTATTATTAGTAAATATAGTCCTGCAAAAGAATTATACAACGTGTTCAATAGGATCAATATTCACTTTTCATAAATAATAATTCACCGTAAACAACAAAGTACAGACCTGACGAGAACTGTCAGTGGGATTAGAAAAATACGTAAGACACATTGCTGCTACGAAAGGAACGTCTGCATCGTATTTTGAATGATGTAATTTCGCCCAATTGATAGGTCGCGTTTGCGCGTAATCTAAACATCAACCAATCAAATTTTTGTAAGTCAAAGATTAGGGTTAACGTTTGTAATACGTTTAAACGGTTCATTATTGTGATATTTTGATTAGGATTAATCACAGACCTGCCTTTTTTTCCATTTCTTTCAACGTAATGAGTTAGAAAGACATTAACAATCAATGACGCACAACAAAAAGGCTATTATATGAACTTTATCACTTTGGAAAATTCAAACTAATTTTGTTTTCTTTGCTTAAATCCGAAAAGACCGTGTAGAGGTTGGTCTATTTTTAATGTGACATTCAGTCTTTAAAGCTGTGCTTAAAAAGGAAGAATGTTACTGTTAGAAAGTTGAAAAAAAAATCGAAAATCTGAATATAGGCTACTCATGTATATTTATCAGTGTCTTACGAACCAACACGGGGACTCTAGCGAATAGAATTTGACAGGTCTTTTCTACAGTAAAAATATCTATTATTTCAGTCGACAGCATTTGGATTACATACCAGAAGCATGGAACGGGCAATAGCCAACTTCATCTTCTCAGAAGATGGAAAATGGGACACAACAAACACAAAATCCTTCAAATTAATTAGCAAACTCTGCTTTAAACGATGGAGGAAGCTATTAACAAATAATATTGAGACTACCTCTCCATACATTACAATGCTTACTGGACGGTAAGCTGGTACAGCTAACGGATGATATCAAAGAAATTGTAGCATGTGCCTTCTTGGATACAGAAAGAGTTTTTGACAATGAGGTTGTTAAAAGAGCATTGAATAGAAAAGGAGTAGACAGACAGCACAACATCCAATCCCACCGAAACCATATTAATAGTTTCCACTAAGAAAATAAAACTCAACTTTAAAACCGTTGCACTTCAATGAAGAAAAAAAGTCAAGTATTTAGGTCTGACCCTAGATAGTAATCTCCTGTGGCAAGGATATAACACACAAAAAAATGGCTGACGTGTAAGATAGAGTAGATTCGTAGAATTCTATTGTATACAAAGTCCCACTACAGAAGCTTAATTCGCATTTTTTATTTTAATTTGAAAAATATGGTGTTATTTATTGAATAAATTTGATACAAAATTACAATCTGTGGGAGACCCACAGATTGTAATCGTTTTTCTCTACCTCCATATGTCATTCTTCACTCTTACCAGGTTAGATAATTTAATTTTTCGAAAAATGATATCCTCGTATATTAAATAAAGTGGGTACGTAAATAAGAATATAAAATGTTAGAAGTAGAGTGGCCCGTCTGGTGTAATAAAGCAAGTGCTCTACGCTTCTCTCCAAGGCAAGTGAATGCATTAAGAAATCCAAGAATAAAGACGTCGGAATAAGATCGTTCATCAAGGTTTATGCGAGATCCTACTGGAATATCGTGAGGTCGGAGTGGATGTACAATTTTATATGTATTTCAAAATTAGCTCAGAAATTGAAATACAGTGAGAGCTGGATAAACAGTTGAGGAGAAAAAAATTGAGTTGCGCTCAGGAAAGTATTGGAATGGAAATTATTCGAAAATAAACAGTGCAATTTAAAGAGAATTTTACATTTGATACTTGCCTGGGCGCTTTACTCAAGGGTGGTTCGACTCAAAGTTTGTGCGGCGGTAGGTATGTCAGAGGGTTGTCAGACTATAAGAATTTTTAGGGCGCAGCTACCTTTGAGACATCGACGAACAATAAAAATGAATTATAATAAAAGGAAACAACTGAGGTGAAAAAGGTAGGAACACCTTGTAGAACTTAATTGAAAATATTAATTACTAACGTTATGCCGTCAATTATTTATTTATGCAGTTATTCTTCCAATGTTCCTTTCATGAAGTTTCTTGTAGGTGGCTCATTCATTCATTCGTTTCCTTCCATCTAGAAGCTTCGTGTCTTCTATAAAGGCCATTAGTTTGACTGGAAGGATTTTCAGTAGTTGTGATGGTTGTATTAATTTCTCTCCAAAGTGCTTCCGTCTTGTTCTTGTAAGTTCTCGCAGAAGGTATTTAATCATCAAGTTCACATTTTCTGCACATAGGTTCACTAACTTTGCCTATTTTGTGCAGATGATTCCTCAGGGTGCAGTGTCCAGTCACCAGGTCGGTAACTGTCTCCAAATATCTCTTACCCAGTTTCAATAGCCATTGTATCAACCTCCATTTGAGGTTCCGGACCTATGAAGTCTCCCTTAGAGCCTTCTTTAGCTAGGTGGTCCGCCATTTCATTACCTGCAATCCCTTCATATGCCGGCACCCATATTAAAGACACTTTCTGTCTCTTGCCAGCATGTTAAGGGATTCTTTCCAGTTTTTTACCAGTCTAGGTAGATGGTGCAGGTGGCTTCTCATCACCTATTACAAGAAACCGTACATTTGTCAGCCTGTCGCAATGGCATGTGCTCTGAAGGTCTACTCAGCTAGGTGACAGCATCCTATTCTGCTCGCAGTGCCTTGTTAACATACTCACTACGGCTTTGACAGTTTTCCTATCTCTGCTCATAAGGTCTGAGGTAAATTTTGACGAATGTCCTCTGATGAGCTTTTTCGCCTGTCTCTGTCCTGGTGAGATTACCCACCATTATAAAGATTTTTATGCCACCTACTTTCTTGTGGCCATTTTTAATATAGATTTTACAATGCCGCAGAAAGGTTCCAGTCCAATTAATGGCATTGATGAGCCTTGTTAAGAAGGTTGGATTGCAGTAGTTTTGAATAAGCGGCCAGAAACTGTAAAATTATGGAAATCTTCTTGATGTTAGCAAAGATCACAACCTTCGCCATAGGCAGAGTTAAGATCCATATCTATTTGTAGCTGATCTGTGGTCTTAATTACCGCCTTATATTAGCAGCCCAAATAGATCAAACTAGTGGAGAAGGACCAATGTAGATTCTGTGGAATTAAAGGATAAATATCTATACTCATACTTGTGGAATGCATGACTCAACATAGGGCACAACATCTTGAAGACTACTGGATAGAAGAGAAAAACTTTTCTAAACTGATGCCTACGGATATCCTAGAATTTCCCCATGGAAAAGGACTAAAGGAATCAGTTCTCAAGAAACTACTGAGACTACTCTCAGGAAAGGACTAGAAGAAGGAGGTAGAATAGGTTTTCTTGAAACTAATACAAATTATACATTTTACGATGTGGAATATGTTGATGAAGTATTTATCTGTATAGTACATAGTTATATAGTTATAGATGGGGAGCAAATCAACTGATAAAGTGAGTTTAAAATGTGGCGTTCTTGGCAAAATGTTAATTTCTGGATTAAATGCTGTCATTAATTTTGTTGCAGGTTGTATTGAGTGGAAAACAATTTTAATCCAGTCTCTCATCCTGTATCATCTGAATTACAAAGTAATTTGGATATTATGAACAAGAAAGGGTGTGTTTGTGGAAAAAATCAGGACAATCAAAAACATCCGAAAAAGAGAAAAAAACCCTTGTTACTAAAAATATCACAGAAACCATAAATTTCAGTCAGACCCAATATAAACTGACCACTCAGTGAGTCTTTTATCCAAATCGAAGATAAATAACAAAAATATATCATCGATAAAACTCACAAAAGTGCCAGCAGTCCATCATCCTAATTATGGCAGTAATATTTTATCCAATAAAAACATATATTCGGGTTAGATTTCTTTTTCTTTGGAACTATCCCTGGAACGAATTACTTCTTAAAACGAACAAGAGCCTCGTTAGCTACTTGACATCATTTATTTAATTAACAGTAGAGGCGGGTCGTAGAAAAACTTTATCCATATGAGATGGGAAGCTGAAATATGATAAAACATAGCTTACGTTATAAGAACAATTTAGTGTTATTGGAACAGTGTGGGAGAAGTTTGAAGTTGAAATAGCGCACAAGAAATTGAAAAAGAAAATGTCGGTGCAATTGCCAACGAATAAGAAAATATTGATGAATGAGCTAGGAAAATAGATAGATGATTTTGGAGTTAATATAAAGCAGAAAAAATTGGAAAGTAAAATTTCATAGCAACTGCTAAGAAGCCATTCAACAGGGAAAAAAGAAAGTACTGACGAATGGGATAGGAGAAAGTTAGAGAACTTCGGAGTAGCTATAGCGCACGAAGTTGAAAAGAAAAATTTTCATAGCAATTGTCAAGGAGCAATGGTAATAAGACAATGAGGAAGATGGGAAATTATTAACGAATGGACCATAAAATCCAGAAAACTTTGTAATTAATATAGTTCACAAGAGATTGGGAAAGGAAAATTTCATAGCAATTGCCAAGGAGCAATAGTAACTGGAAAATAGAAAAGCATCTACGAGTGTTCTGAGAAAATAGAGGAAACTAAGGAGTTTGAATGAGGCACAGGAAATCGAGGAGGAAATTTCCGTAGCAATTGCAAAGGAGCAATGGTAATCGGAAAATGAGAGATCATTAATAAATGGACTAGAAAATGGATTGAAAGATGGAGCTTAAGAATTTGGGAAGAGAAATTTCATAGCAGTTGCCAAGGAGCAATGGAAACAGGAAAATGAGAAAGTATTAACGAATACGCTAGAAAAATAGTAGCCCACGAATGGGTAGGGAGAAAGAAAGAAATTTTGGAATCAAAATTTCACATACAAAATTGAAACGTAAAATTTCATAACAGTCGCCAAGGAGCAAGAGACAGGGGAATTGAAAGATGAGAAGAAAGAGTGAGGAAAGTTTGAAGTTAATATAGCTCACAATGAAATGAGAAGAAATGGTAACGGGAAAATTTAAAAGCATTCATTTACTAATAGGTTTAGAAGAAAATAGTAAACTTTGGAGAGCGCACAAACAATACAAAGTACAAAAAATTGGTAAGCAAAATTACATAGCCAGTGGCCAAGGAGCAATGGTAATAGGTGAAAAATGAAGTACTGATGAATGTGTTAGACGAATAATAATAATAATAATAATACTTTGTAGTTATAAGTGAAAAACACATTTCATAGCAATCTCAAAGGAAATGTTACAATAAATTGGAAAAGTATTGATGAACAGATTAGGAGAGGAGCTAGAAAATGTCATAGCAGTTGCCAAGTAGCAGTGGTAACAAGAAAATAATAAGAATGAGAACTTATTGACAAATGGGCTAGGAAGAAAGTAAGAAAACTTTGTAGTCAATATACAATGAAAGGGGAAGGGAAATTTCATAGCAGTTGCAGAGGAGAAATAGTAACAAGAAAATAAGAAAGATGAGGACGTAGTGACAAACAAGCTAGGAATAGAGAGAAAAAGCTTTGTAGTTAATATAGTTCACAATGAAATGGGAAGGAAAATTTCATAGCAGTTGCAGAGGAGGAATGGTAACAGGAGCAGGAAAAATCCTAGAGAAAAACACTGGAAAAAGAGTTTCAGTGAAACATTGATCCCTTTCCACGTGGTTTGTTGGTGACCACTTTGCAAATATCAACACAAAAATTCACCAATAGTCTTTTGAGGTAGATTTAAATATTTCCATATGCTTTTACAATATTATCATATTACAAGTACCTATTAATACCAAACTATATTCAGATGTTTCCCTTGTTGTCGGGAGCTTATATTCCCAAATAATTACTGTAGATAACAAATTAATTAATTCACAAAAGGCTTATTAAATAGTATTATGTGCATAAGGATCCACATCTGCACATTATTTACGGTATAATACCGCGTAACTGACACGGTTAAACCCCTGGCAGTCATCTCGTGTACTATTTAGTGCAGGTGTATGATATATAGTAGGGATTTTAAATATTGTACCTAGAGCGAATATTACGCTACAAAGAGTGTGATTAATAGTGATATAATTCAACCTCTCTATGACACATCAGTTTGAAAATGGGTTTTGTATTACAAGTGTTTTATCTGAACGGCTTTTATAAAATGAAATTATATTCATAATTCACTGTTTAATGTGTTAAAATAGTCAAACAAAAGTCGTAAAAGTTATCGGCCTAAATAAAGTGCCATAAAAATATATAATTCAATAATGGTGTTGACTATGAAAAAAAATTTCCTCTTATGAGGGTACGTTCCCAAGCCCACTATCGGAATTTAGTAGAAATCTATAAAATATATCAATATATGTCACTCTTGTAGAATAAATTATCAAGTTAAAATTTTGTTCAAAAAATCAGGGCGGAAATGCATTTGAAGATAGTGCTACAGGGTCCGCTACTTTACATTAATCATTTGAATGACACTACACTAATTGGTTGGCAAAAAACCAATTTTCACTCGAGTGCAAGAAAATCAGCTAGCAGAATATTGTTTAATATTGTTGCGAGGTCACCAACTCAAAGCCGGTCCTGTCCTTCGACTGTGAATTTTAGTGGTTGCGCTCCTTTCGAGAACATTTGCTTTGTTTGTGCATAGGGCGAGCGCGGAAGGTACTGGAATTTTCTAGAGTTGAGAAGGACTATATATACGCGGGTTTTTGAGTGCGTGATATTAATTATTGAAACAGTAAGTTCGAGAGAATTAGTGGAACGAACAGTAAAGAGTTAGTTCACAGAAGTTCTCAGTAATCGCACAGTGAACAGAATAGTGAAGATAAATAGAGTAATATTCAAGTGATGAAAATAAATTAGAACTATTATACCGAGTGTAAATAAATTAGTAGACATTAAGTAAAGTGGGTACATGAATTCAGTTCAATACAGTGTGTGTTTCTACAAATAAATAAATAGTAATTAGCCATAGTAGTGTGTATAATTTTATCCCACAAGTAAAAACTATTTAAATAAATAACAAAAACATCACAATATTTTTGTTTCACTATTATGGATTTTCGTCAGTTGATATATCAGTATGCTAAAAAATTAGGTGTTGAGCATCGAATGAAAAAAAAAATGAAGAAATTGCAGGTTGGGATTTTCATTGGAATTTTAAGAAAACATATCCTGAAATATCATTGAGGACACCTGAAGCTACGAGCCAAAAGGTGTTAAGCAAATAGGCAATATCACCAGAGCAGAAAGAGGAGATACCGACACTATTATTTGTTCTTTCAATGCTGCTGAAAATTATGTACTTCCCTTCATCGTGTTCCCTGGAAAAAGCATGAACGACCGACTTATGAAAATTGCTCCTCCCGATTCAAAAGGCTTCGCTATCTCAAATGTTTGGAGCAATTCTGAAATCTTCACGAAATGGATACAGCATTTCATAGAGACTGTAAGACCTTCCAAGGACCATAGGGTATGCCTCATTTTAGATAATCATGAGAGCCACATTTGTCTTCCAGTATATGACTTGGCTGAAGAACATGGCATAGATATGGTATCCTTGCCCCCTCATACTTCTCATAAAACACAGCCATTGGACAGAGTATTTTTTGGGCCTTTGAAAACTGAATTTAACAATCAGTGTGTATACTGAATGAAATCCAATGCAAGCAAAATAATTAATGTGTATGAAGTGGCCGAGTTATCCGGTACATCCTACCAAAAAGTTGGAACTATTTCTAAAGGGGTAAATGAGTTCAAAGCAGCTGGTATTTTCCCTTATCAACCTAGCGTCTTCTCTGAAGAGGATTTTGTGGCGGCGGAAGCTCTTTAAACCAGATCAACAGATTGAAGCTGCAATGGAAGAAAACATAACAAGGCCAGCTCTCTTAACGCTACAATTCATGACGTTCTAGTGATAGTTAATAGCGAGGATAACAGTGATATTTTTACCTATCCCACAAATAAGTCAGAGGCTATTAAAAAAAATATAAGCAAAAAACATTTGGAAATCTTAACTTCGACGCCATTAAGGGAAGAATTAATCCAAAAACACGAAAAATCAATAAAAAAAGTACCTGTGAAATCAGTTAAGAGGAACCTCACTATGGAGAGTAAGCCGAATACTGTAAAAGGTTGTCACAAAAAAATTAAACCCACTAAAGATGATACTTCTGAAGAAGAAAGAGAAAGCGATTTCCAGTTTAATGAATTGGACGGCGATCCCAAGAAACAAGATCATGTTTTGGAAGAATTTAATACCAAAGAACGAAAAATTTACTATGTGGGAAAAATATTAACTGACATAGACGAAAACGAAGAATACGAAATATCATTTTTTAGAAGAAGTGAAAAATTTGTAAATCACCTTGTTTTGCCACTTAACTTAGATATCTCTCTTATCAAGAAAACGGATATTAAAATGATTTTACTGGATCCCATATTACACAGTAAAACAAAACGGCAACAGTCGTTTTTATCCTTCGGTGTGTCCTTTGGTAATTTGGCTGTGAATTAATGATTGATTACTATTTTTCCTTTTTTTTAATTCCTTATGTTTTAATGATTGATTTTTTGAAAATAAAGTATTTCAGTTTAAAAATGTTTTATTCATAAAATTCCTATTTTTTTGTTACTTTGTCATTTGGGGTATTACCTTTACTGTGCTGCGCTATTAACCAGATAAGTAGGGGTGATAGCGCAAATGATTTAATTTTTATTTTTAATTGATAAACAAAAAAAATCTCATTTTAGTGAAGTTTTGCGTTTGAAACATAAGAATATATAAAGTCAGTAACAGATTGCAAAAAAATACAAATTCCTATCGTAAAAATCCTTTAATTTAAGAACCATCAAAATTTTACCTGCGCTAATACCACGACCTCCCCAACTTCTTTCGTTGTTAAGTATAAAGCTTTGCTTTTATTGCCTCTAAAGTTATGTGCAATATCTTTTTTCTACGCCATAACTTTGAGGCACCTTGTATTTCACCAATTTGTAGCGCTTTAAACATCTGTTTATGGTGAGAGTGAAAAAAAGTGCCATAACTTTAATTTTATTCCACGCTTTCCATAAGCCAATACACTTGATTAGTGCACTTCGACTACACCTTTACCGGAAAAAATATCAAATTTCCTTTGACTTTAACAGCAAATGAACAGTAACTGATTTGACGTTAGTTTTTATGAATAATTCAATTTGTTGGACATAATTTAGTAGTTGTTTCTATTATTATCATGGATAGTGAATATTCCGAGTTTGAAATACCTACATATAATGTAGTTGTCAAATTTTCTTAATATTATTGTGTACATTCTCCAATTCACTAAAGGAGTTTAATTGAAATATTTCAAATTACTATTTTGATTTTATTATTTGCATGGGGATGTAGAAAAAATATTGTATGCAACATATGCATAAAATGTCTTTTTTCACTCATGGAATTTCCGTCGACTTTTCCATTAGTGAAAAAAAGTACCACTTATTGCATAACTTACTATTATGTTAACAAATTACCATGATTTTGATAATAAATAATTTAATTTAAGAATAGTTACTAGCTGACCCTTATCATTAAATTATTCGGGGGTAATATCCCTAGTGCATTTAATGTTTCCGGAAAAATTCGGAAAAAAGAGTTTCTGAGTAATTTGTTTTAACAAATAGCATGAGCGAGAATGGTTTTAAAAATCCGAGTCGAAGACGAGGATTTTTCCACTTTCGCGTATTAATTTTATGGAATTTATCCCAAATCTGCTCATTTTTAAATGCGTGCATATTTGATGTTTAACTGTCACATACACAAACCTGAAAACACCGAACTTGACAGGCCAATCAGGATCAAGAGTCAAGTTTGGTGTTATCGATAATCCAAACTTGACTAGAGCTCCTGATTAGTTCATTTGACAAGTGCGTGAAATAGTCATAATAATAGTTAACAAAAGATGATAAGCTATTTTTCACTTATATAGGGTAAGTCCATGTGACAGTCGCCTTGATGAATCCTTCGATCATTGAACAGACTAGATGAATAGCCCGTTATATTGACAACACATTTTGTTTGTAACCAACATCAATATCGATTCTTTCATCAAGAAAAATGATAGCAATACACACAACAAAAAAGCTATATCTGACTTTTTATAATAAATAGGATCATTAAATAAATATAAAACAACCTAAAATCTATCCAAATAATTGTTCATTCTCAGCGCGACTGTCATTGGTGTCAACTTGTCAGATGGTGGACATGACCTATTCTTGGAGAGCTATTGCGATATATTTCATTCCTGCTACTGCCAAAGAAAGCAAAAGGGTGACGTCCTGTGTTTTTATGTTCTTTTGATTCTCATGGGTTTTGTTTTATGAGCTACTTTGAACAGTTTTATTCATATATCGCACATCGTGTGAAGAGGCACTTCCTTTAAAATTGACTTACAAAGAGGTGGGGCGAAAATTGGGAACTTGGAAGAAATTTATCATACTCTGCGATCGAGAAGTTGAAAGAAGACTAATATCCTTTCGTGTTTGTCTTCATATATAAATTTAAAATTCTCGATTGGAACTACTTCTTACTCTTACTGCCACCAATAAGGCAGGATTGTGTGGTGAAGAATCTTTTATCGTGTAGCAACCAGCAAGTTTTTAGGCAGGGTTTAGGAAAAGTCTAGACAAGTTCTAGGCAAGTTTCCGTTGGAGTTATCGCCGCCATTCTACTAAGAGCTGCAAACAACCCAGCCCTTTAAGATAAGTTCCTTCTTCTAGTATGTGTAAGATTTGGATTTGGCGTGTTGATTATTATAACTTTTGTATTGATTATTCAATATTTATTAAATTGCATTCGGTTCAGTTCAAATCTGTATTTTCTACAGTAACTTAACATTAATTTTCTACAAGGTGATTCCAGGTTACCACCTTTTATTTTTTATTATTTTCGTTTCGGATAAAAGCTGGTGGCGTCCAATTTGATATTAATTGTACACTTTATCCCAGTGATAGCGTATAAGATCATTTAATTGGTGCCGAATTCCACTCCCTGAGGTGCAGATCTCTAGCCCGAGGCTGTATGAACTACAAAATATATTAGAAATTTAATTGAAATTTGTTTCAACAAAAATCAGTCAATTATATTTGCAAGGAAAGAGCAAAAGTATCAAAAACAAAACTAATTCGAATTGCAGCTACATACAACAAACAAAAATTACAACTTGTTCAAATATTTATATTTCATTCCAATGTAACTTCGGTAAATTTATCCAGTTGTGAAGAATAACAAATAATTCTCATTTCTGCACGTAATGCACAGAGCATCTATAGATAAAAGTATCTGCATTTGCATTTTGCAGTTTGAAATTTTTTTTAAGAATTGGTTCGACAAACAACTGAACAAAATTTAACGCAGAAGAATTTACAATGGATTATTGCGAATGAAGACGTTACTATACATTCCTGAACAAAGGATGCTCCAAAAAGCTTGTAGTGCCCCTCGTATAAATTAATTAATTTCAGGTCATTCACAAAATAGCGTCAGCAATAATACTTTCATAATATTGGATAGATATATTTATCAACAATGATATAAAAGTATTAGTAAATTTGCAATGGAAAACATAGTGCATTTTTACATTTTACAAATAGATATTAATAAGGTGAACTCCGACGAGGTCGTTGCTACTGACTGGAGTTCATTTGTTCACAGTGTATATTGCACTTATAATTATTTAATAAAAAGATAAACCTGAAGTGACAATGAAATAGGTGTTTTCATAAACAACAACCCTTAAACTGTTCCTCTCTATTGGCCTCTTTCAAAAGTAATCCACCAGAGGCCGCACTAGTGGGTGGTACATATGTTTCGATTTTCTATTTGACAGTAACGTCAAAAGTACGTAATAAGAATGGAATTAACGGAAGATGATGTACCAGGAGCGAAATTAAAATTTGCACCATTTTGTTCTGGATTTAAAAAAATATCCGTGATTCACCTATTTTAGGTAATAAAAATAATCTTCCGTTAATTCCATTTTTATTTAGGTACATTTAACATTACTGTAAAATGGAAAATCAAAACATATGCACCCCCCACTAGTGCGACCTCTGGTGGATTATTTTTGAATCTTCAGAGGAAACAGGCTAATTGCAGCGTAATAAAAAAAACATTTTTATTGTGCGTTTTAAAATTAATCAAGCCAACAACAAAATTAATGGGAGTTGTATAATTTACCCGCTCTGACATATCTGGACTGGGACTGTATATTTCAACAAATGTGCTAAATATTTTGTGTTTTTAGCATACTATAAAATAAAATAATGAATAATATTTCACAATAAATATTTCAAAAATGGCATTTCCACATGTTAACTAACTGTTTTGTCTGGCGAGGATAATGCAACATGATTGACACAAAGAGAAACGCATACAATGACGGAAAATATATGTAGAATACGGTACAAAAAAAAAACGAATCTAATTTTTATTATTAATTTGATTGACCAATTTTACTCAATTTAATAAATTTAATAAATAGTCAGATACATCAATGAATTTTTATATTTTTGTTGTATATTGAATCACCCAATAAATTATGAAAATATATTTTCTAAACAAATAGTTTCGAAATGTGAAAGGGAGATATTCAGCCCTATTATGTAACTGAAGTAGAGAGGCGTCTAATCGAAATCTTGACAAATCGGATGCTAGATGACTTCCGAGCTATATGGGCAATCGGCAAAAAAATTACCGGAAATACATAACATTCTAATGTCTCCTGAATTTCTTATAAAAAAAAAATTACAAAATCAATTTTCAACAGAAAACAAAAATTAAAAAAATGCTTTTTGGAGTTCACGTGCACTGTAAGTGTCCGGCAGTTTTCGTATTAATTTCTATAGATCGCTCACTGTTCACATTAAAAAGCTTTATGCCGTCGAATTCATTCCTCCTAATAATGAATTATTTTTTATTAATAAACGATCTTTGTACCAGTTGGCCAACTAACGGCCGTCGGCCACATCTCAGGAATGGATTATAGCTCAGGTTCGGAAAAAAAATTCTACAACAAAAGTGGCCTCGAGAAACGCCTAGAAATTATTTTCAGAACTGTAGGTTCATCGCTATTTGAAAGCTGAAATTTTAAAATGCAAAAATTTTCAAAATCTACTCAATTAAGGGGCATATAAAATTCTGCATATTTTTTATATAACAAGTTTTAGTATATCTCTTTAAATAAGGAGTAGGGGAGAGTGGGAAACTTGTTACGAAAAAAAGGCCTTAAATTCCGGTTCTACATGATCGATTTTGATAAACTTGATGTTGTTTGAAAGAGCTTTTGTTAAACAATCGAAAATTTGTAAATTTGATGCAATCTGATTAATAACATAAATGCTAGAGGGCGCTGTTTAATTTCTTTTAAATATTGTGTTTTCTCGTTACAATTTTCAATGGAATCTTAAAAATTTAAGTAGGTCTTCAAAAAGGAGACTAAATTAATAATAAAACAGTGGAAACCGCAAGTCGATATCTTTTTTCTATCCAAAGATATCGTAAGAAACAGGTAAATGGCGGGAATTGTCCTTCCAACGTCTAGATGGCTGGTTTGCGAGAACAAATTATAAAATAATGTGATAAATTCAACAATTAAAACCTTAAATAAATAACTACGTAATTAGTGTCGCCCTAGATGTTCGAAATGTCGTCCATCATTTTCAATGCATGATATAAATCGCTGACGGGTGGAGAAAACATCAGCTTCAATTTCTGCCTTTGAAATACTTCGTATTGTCTGTCGTATTCTTTCAACCATGTCAGCTCTTGTTACGGGTCTATCGGCATAAACGAGATCTTTTATTCGCCCCCACAAATAAAAATCTAAACAAGTTAGGTCCGATCTTTTCTTTTTTTCGGCTTTGCCTATTTATTCCAATTTTACATTGGAGCTGATACCGCAAAAGGGTTCCGGCCCCCAAAAGGGTGTTCTAGTCCCCCTCTTTGCTAGCTCATCTGCTATTTCATTTCCTTGTATCCCAGTGTGTCCTGGAATCTACAGTAAGGTGACTATATTGTTCACGCCTAATTCATTGAGTTTGCCTAAGCATTTGCACACCATTTTGGAACTGATAACACAAAAGCTCAGTGCTTTAATGGCTGTTTGACTATCCGACATTATAATAATCCTTCATCTTCTATATCCTTTATCAATATTGAGCTGGGCACACTAATACAATGCAACGTTTTATCCACAATCCCGTTCATATGGAACCAGATTTCATCAAAAACTTATTTGACTTTTGGCTTTGACTGCAGCTGTGACGTCAAGCCAGTAATAACTATAAGTTTGATGTTATTGTACATGAAATTTGATTTAAAGAAGGAAATATAAATGTTGACGAAAAATAAATAATATGCTATGTGACATATAAGACTCATTAAAACCTGGTATTGAGCTACAAATATTTTATACCGGATCATAATATAAAATACGACACTTAAACAGAAAACTTGGAAATAAAGTTATTTTGTTCTTTTGAATTACACATAATGGAGCTAGAAGACGTAATAAAATATACGTAGTTAAAATCTGGCGTGAATGAAAACTGTAGAAAGAGCAGCTAATGTAATATTCATAATTCAAATTTTTATTACAGATTTTGTTATGACAGAAAATAAAAATTCAAGTCTGGTTGTTTTATATTCGTAATTTCCTATCATTTATGAATGTTGTTCATTATTTTTCACTGATAACATAGTCGATAGTACGAATCTCTATATCTCTAGAATCGCCCCAAATTACGAGAGGATCAGAGCAACTAGACTGACTGATTTGATTGAAATGAAAGCGTTACTTGGATTACTGTATTTAGGTGGTACTCTCAAAAGCAGTCGACTCAATACAAAAGAGATGTGGGAAAGAAAAGTTACTGGAATTGAAAGATTCTGGGTAACTATGTCCGAGCAACGATTCCGATTTCTACTCAACCCTTTACGATTCGACGATCTATCCACCAGAAACGAAAGAAAAGAACTTGACAAATTGGCACCAATCAAAGAATTATTTGATTATTTTGTCGATAACTGCAAAAATGCATATACGGTAGGTGCAAATACAACCATAGATGAGAAGCTTGAAGCTTTCAGAGGACGGTGTGCATTCAAGCAGTACATACCGAGTAAGCCGAATAAATATGGGGTAAAGATATTCGCCCTGGTATTCGCCATAGAACAAATCCTTGACACAATCATAGGACACCAATTATAGTAACACTAATAATACTAGGAATCCCAAAGATGCTTAGGGAATTGGTGGAAATGACCCTACAAAACACTAAAGAGGAGACTCAATTTCTCCAACACTGTTCAACCTAGTACTTGAATCCCTTTTAAGGAATACAAACTTGAACGAGAAAAATATTATAGTGAACGAGACCCAGTTAATTGCTTATGCCGACGACCTCTCCATAGAGGCTAGAACTAAGATAAGTCTAATGAAAGCAGTAGAGAAGATAAACGCAGAAGCACAAAGATTCGGGCTACGAATAAATGAAGACAAAACAAAATATATGCGAGTTGGGAAAGAAAAACAGAACAATGATACTCACTTAAGAGTCAAAAATTACAAGTTGGGAATTGTATCAAGCTTCAATTATTCAGGAACATCTATAGGACAAACTTGTAAAGACAAGATAAAAGAAAGAATAATTAAAGGAAACCAAATGCTTGGAATAAATAAGAAATTATTAAAATCTAAATCGATCAGCATAAAAACAAAAATACAAATCTATAAGACTTTGATCAGACCAGTCATTACTAACGCACTCGAAACAACAACTATAAACAAAAAAGAAGGAGAAGATCTTAAAATAATAGAAAGGAAAATGATGAGAACAATTCTTGGACCAGACATAACAAGAGATGGAGAAAGAAGATTAAAAAAAACAAAGAAATAAAAAAGGAAGCAGGTGGAGAAAATATAGTCCGATATATAAAAGCAAGGAGACTGGAATGGATGGGACACATTATGAGAAGAGTACCAACAGAAATATTAAAAAGAATAACAAAATGGATTCCATTGAAGACGAGAACAAGAGGAAGACCACGAAGCAGATGGTGGGATCAAGTAGAGAAGGATATAAAAGCATTAAAAACCAGAGACTGGAAAACAAAATGCAGAGACAGAAGAAAATGGGGAACTATAACAATGGAGGCCAGGACAGATGAAAGATTATAGTCAAACTGATATAAGAGGAGTAATCCACCTCGTCAATAGGCTTAAACACAGCTCTATTGAGCTAGCCATAATCCCTCGGGATTGAATCGCCATGATGATGATGATGATGATGGACGCTGCTACAACATACTGCAATAATTTAGAAGTTTATGTAGGGAAACATCCAGATGGCCCATACCAACAGAACAATGATCCATATAGCATCGTTTTATGACTTATAGAGCCCATATCAGGGACGAATAGAAACTTAACTTGTGATAACTGGTTCACAAGTATAAATTCAGTTGATAAACTACGTACAGATCGTCGAACTACGTTCGTTGGAACTATAAACAAAAATAAGTCGGCGTTTATAAACACTAAAATGCGACCACAATATTCCTCTATGTTTGGATTCCAGGAAAATCTGACAATAGTGTCATATGTTGCCAAAAAATATAAAAACGTAATTTTGATATCTAGTTTACACCACGATGATAAAATAGATGAAAATACTGCTAAAAAATCCAAGCCGGAGATAATGACATATTACAAGCATACCAAGGGAGGAGTTGATAATCTCTATAAGTTATGTGCAACCTATAACGTGGCGCGAAACACCATAAGGTGGCCTATGGTCGTGTTTTATGCCATGTTGAACATTGCAGGTGATGTGCGCTTCTAATTACAAAAACTTTTCCATCATCAGAAGATTGTACCTCAGGAAGCTGGCGATAAATCTGACCAATGAACATATATACAACGTCGTTCACTGGAGTCGAATGTACAAAGATCAGTACGAGAACGCAGGAATAATTATTGTGTTGATCAAAATGATGCACCACAACCACCAACCAACCAAGTTATTCCAGGAACAAGAAAGAGGTGGTTTTTGTTGCACAAAAGACTCAAAAACCAGATTTTACTGTGAAAAGTGTAAAAAATTTGTATGTCTCTCTCACCTCAAAGCTTGGTGCCTCGATTCAATGGAAAACCAGTGAATAAGTGAATTTCATTATATTTTTATAGATTTCGTTTTATAGAGTTTTTGAAAATTCCCAATATTTTTTGTGGTAGTGAAATTATTCAATATGAGTATAATACATAAGTTTATTTTTTGTATCGAATTCAATGTTCATTTTGAGTTGAACGTTCCGTTTTTATAATAAAAAGCATATTTTGAATCATCTCTAGTCTTTATTCATTAGTCAATTATTCGGGAATTTTTCTTTCGAAAAGTCCGTGAGACCCGGCTCCACTTCTCGTGTCATCAAGAAGGGCGCCACCTCCGTATGGTTAATCATCATAAGTTTCAAAGTATCATATTACATAATTTAATTTGTATGCTATAAAGTAGCTTACCAAAATTTCAGTATTTCAAGCCTCTGAAGTAATATAATTAACTTTGGCTCTGGAAACGTTAATTTCGAGTGATATATGATTCCCAATTTATACGAAAAAATCTCGACCATGAATAAAAAACGCATTATTTTTTCACAAAGGATACTATAATTTATTTTGAGATCTTCCCATGAAAATCGTTATTTGAAGTTCACCAAGAAAGAAAAAATTATTGCCAGTGAATGGTGAAGCGCGTGACCCTACCCCTTGTAATTCTCTGACAAACTGACTGAATTGCGACTCTATGTCGAATTTTCAACAATGAATTAGACCAGTCGCATGGAGGTAGCATAAGGCTGCAGGACCGATTCTGGAGCATTAAATATTCAAAAGTTCTCATTTTATCTTTTTATATGGGTGTCCCTCGTTACTTTATTTTATAGATAAGTCGTAAAAATCACTGGGATTTCATATTGCTTACGGTACTTGTTAGGATGAACAGCGTTACTGTTTGCAAAGAACTCATAAATTATCCTACAAACATGCAAGGATTGGTATATTTGTTTTTACTTATGGGTTTTAGAAAGTGTTATTTTGAAAATTGGAAACTGTATATTTTCTACAGCTTCAGAATGACATGAAACGGGTAGAGGACACATCAAGGATCAAAGCATAGATTTTTGAGAAACTCTCTTTGGAACAAGGAAAAGAAAGTCGAAATAATCCAGGAAGCTGTCTTGGAGCCTGAGTACATCACAACTTTCAAAGCGGAAGTGACATTGATTCACCACTGCGTTAAAGAAATAAAAAGGCAGTAAATGACGTACCGTTCAGTTGCCATTCTCACAAGCTTCAGTGGAGGCACTCGATTCTATGGAGGTCAACTCTAAGCTAGTCTGGGATTCCATAGGGCGCGAGGGTCATAAGAGCAACTAACTGGTTTATGAAACGGCCAGATAAGGCTAATCAATGCCATTTATTTGACCGTTACCCTTCCGCGGCGTTACAAAGTCGACGGTAAATGTGGCCACAGGAAAGTGGGTGGAACAGAAATTTCTAGAATGATGGGAAATAATACCAGGACAAAGACAGACGAAACAATTCATAAGAAGACATTCACCAACATTTATGGCAGACCTAATGAGCAAAGATAGGATAACTATCAAAGTCGTAGCAGGAAGGTTAAGAGAGCACCGTAAGCTTAACACATACGTACTGCTAATGGGGTTGTCAGACGAAGAGTGTGCAGATTCAGTCACCAAGAGGAGGAAACTGCAGAGTAGGTACATCCTATTCCAGTGCGACTGCCTGGCGAATGTACGGTTTCTTGTACTTGGCGAGGAGAAGCCATCAGCAAGAAATTACATTAAAGGATTACACTCGAGGTTGATTGGCTATTTAAAAAGTGAATATAATGTAGATTCAGAGGGTCACATTCAGATCTGAAAAGGTCGCAGTGGAATAGGCCCATTAGCCACCTCATCAAATCTAATTTTATCTACGTTGCAGTGTTAATAATGCATACTTTTAATAATTGAAAATAGCTTCGAACAAAATGCGAATGTAAACCAACTTATTGATAAAATTTTTGCAAATCTGATATTACTACAGATTTTTTTGTGTCACGTCTGTTTGTACATAGACAGTAAATAGTAGGTTCACTCGTTGTCGGCACTTTCATGTAGCACTGATGAAGACTTGCTGAGTGCGTCGACCCAGTACTGTAGTGGAACTCCTCTGATGCGATCATTACGGTGAAGGAGTGTCGAGCGCGGATAGTACTTCGTACAGCCTGCAGCGAAGCACCTCAGATTACTAGGGTGAGTAGCATATCACAGCTCGCAGGCATTATACCAATGAGCATGAGGTATAATGTAGATATGCCGTCTTCCGGATGAGACGTAAAACCACGGAACATAAAACAATCGGAAGGATCTCTTTCCGTCGGCCCTTTTGGGTCTATTTCAGACAGAAATTTAAATGACGCATCAAATTTGTGATCCTAAAATCAGAGCCGGCTTTAATAGATTTAACAGTTGAGAAATGAACAGGTATGGTTTTAGATCTTCAAACTCGCTATGTGCTTGTGGGATTTTATCAAGGTCATTTTGGTTTCTGAATATTTTTATGTATACCTAATCTATATAATATACATACGAGGAGATGAGTGTAAGCAAATAGGATTCTAACATGGGACCATAAAGGACAGTATGTTAGAAAGCAACAAATTTTAATATATCGCAAATTTTTAAACAGCAAGTTAAATATTTGAAGGTATTTAATTCCAATAGAAGTTAATAATTATTTGTTAAGTTCATGGTTAATAAATACGATCAGTTAATATTTTCAGATTTTTCGATAGTGCTACGTCTTTAATTGTTAGAAATTTTATGGAATTCTTAAAAAATAATAAACGTATCAATGATATAAGCAACTTACGTTTGTTGTAGATATGAATGTAGCATACTATCATTATCGGCAGTACTTGCATTCTAAATGTTTTTTATTTTCTTTCAAAACGTTGTAGTTTATGGATCTATTAAACTCCTATGTGCCCACCTTCTTCTACTGTACATGTGATCAGTGTTAATCGGCAGAACGAGGAAAATATATTTATTGGACAAACTAGATCGGATGTTCTACAGTTGTATATTGAGTGTTGAAATTACATCCAAGATAATTTTTCTGTTGATGTTACAGGCATTGTCTCCAAATCTTAACACAGGAATAATGATTTTCATGAATAAAATTAGTATTTCTAATTCGTCAAAACTATACAAATATATATGAAAATCATTGTGTGGTTTTATGAAACCACGATGCATGTGGAATTTTTTTTCCGGATTGTAGCCAGTTAAGTGAACATTTTCGGAGAATTATTCTATTTAGGGTATTAAAATCGCGTTTTTAATCTTAACTTAATTGGTAAATGGGAATGATAATGAGAAATCAATAGTAGACAAAGGAGGAATGTGCTCCACTTACTGAATACCCGAGAAAAGTATTTAATCTTGAAATGAAAAATGATAGAAATATACCAACCACGAGATATGGTACTACGATCGATGCGGCTTTTTCTAGATATTTACATTGACAAAATAAGATATAGCTAGTTAATTGCTTACTTATGTTAATTACCATAAAATATTGGTTACACTTATAGACTGTGAGACTTAAGGCGAAGATGAAGTTATATTGATAGAATAATTGAAGTTCAAAATTATTAAATGATTTAAATAAATATTGTTTTTAACATGCGAAATGAGTCATAATTTCTATTTCTTCTCGGTATATGTTATTTTTTAATGCCGAGTTGAAAATCTGAATTGTTTTGGATTTTAAATTTTCATCTTGTGTCACTATAGGGTTTATGTCGTAATAATAAAATATTGAGTGATAGTATTCAGTTACTTTTGCGGTGCCAAGTTTCAGAGGCAGTAGACCAGAGTTATCTTGAAGATTTCGTAAAGTAATTATTTCTTGGAATCCAAAGATTCCTGGGAATCTGAAATGATAACAATTATGTGTCAAATGAATATATTCTCTTAAGTGGGCGTTTTATATTATTCATATGAATTTTTCCTTGTTTTGCAGTTGTAACTGTTTTACGTTTAGTGTTTACTGATTTGATACTAACTGCTGTATGAAATTTATTTGCGTTTTTTTGTCTCTCTTTTTTTTAAAAACACCTTTTGGTTTGGTAAAAATAGAATTCGACAAATAAACGTTCTGAAAATTATTAGTGTTTGCTCTATCAACAAAATTATTGATAATTGTTTCGCTAACAGAAATAAATCTATTTAGATCATTTGGGTTCCCATCAAATTCGGGGATACAATTTGAATATTCCCATTTAAATTGCTGAAGGGCTATATCTATTTGATTATTATCAGTACTATTTGAATTTGTCGAGTTAGAGTCAGTAATGATTTCTAAAATTAAAATATCAAGTGCTTCACTTAATTCGTTTACAGTTACTTCAGAATTCATAAATTGTACTTACAGAACAATGAAGACGATTTTAAACATGCCTTACTAGATTATAAGAATTCACAGCTGGATTCTTGCAGATTTTGGGCAATATTGGGCCAAAATTTCGTCGTGTGCTTGGTAGTGGCTGGAACAGGTCCTCTGTGGACGGATGAGTAATCCAAAGATTTGGTATCTCACTGAACAATTCACTTCCACGAAAGTTCAAAATTTTAATTTAGGGTTCGATTTATTTCGGTAAATCGTTGAAACGAAATCGCACATTCGATATGTTCGACCCGAAATATCCTACTGACTGCGCCAAATAAGTCACCACAGGTGAAAGGTTTATTTTTTAAAAACTTTATTTATTGTCAACTACAATTTAAAATATTCCCGACAATAAAATACCTACGTGTCGTCTACTCGAAATATAATTACTGACTGCCTACTCCAAGTGATTTTACATGAGAAGTAAATTATTTAGTGTAAGCAAAAATAATGTTATGTCAGCTTTTTATATATGATCTTCTGGATAAGGGATGACATAATTTGCGTCTATCACCTGAATGATTGTATTTATTATGTATTCCGTATCCTAATACGCAGATTGAAATGTATAGCTGGATATGTTGTCCTCTATTGATTTCCCATTTTTCCAATTATTAAGTTAACATCAAAAACGCGATTTTAATACCCTGAATAGAATAATTTTCCGAAAATTTTTAGTTAATTTTATATTTATGTTACCCTGTATAATCTCTTTTATATTCAATTTGACAATGTATACTGCTTTGGACTAGAACTAAACACAAAGTGGTTCTTTTAATTTTATATGTGTTCTATTGTACCTGTCCTTATTTTTAACAGTATTTGATAAATCTCTGAAATGGGAAGTCTAAATATTAACTTTATGCGATATATTTACCCATCATATCGCACATGTAATCCAAGAGTGTCACTATACAAAAATTTTCGTAAATGTACTTTTTGCAATGAAAATTTCCTAAACCCTACCTGCAATAACGTCATTATACTAAGTTTTTAAAATAATGCATCAGAAACCTCTAGATGGCGCAAGTATCACTACTGCTTTTGTGGAATTTACAGGTTACCGCATGCAACAGTGACATTAAACTAGTAATGTGAGATTAATGGAAGAGAATCGATTAAATAAAAATCTATTTTTCTTTATTCAATATTATTCGATTTGTCAAATAACGATTTTGTCAAAAATTGTCAAAAACTGTCAAAAACTGTAAAAAAATGTCAAAAACTGTCAAAAACTGTCAAAAACTGTCAAAAACTGTCAATAATTGTCAAAATTGTCAAAAATGGTCGATAATTGTCAAAAAAATTTTGAAAAATTTGAAAAATGGTCAAAAATTGTCAATAATTGTCAAAAATGGTCAATAATTGTCAAAATCTTTTAAACAAATTTGGAAAATGGTCAATAATTGTCAAAAATTGAAAAAAAAAATTCAAAATGGTCAATAATTGTCAAAAACTATCAAAAATTGTCAAAAACCGTCAAAAATGGACAATTATTGCCAAAATTTGTCAATAATTGTCAAAAATTGTTAAAATTTTTAAAAAAGGTCGATAATTGTCAAAAACTATCAAAAATGGTCAATTATTTTAAAAAATGGCCAAAAATTTAGAAAAATAGTCGATAATTGTCAAAAACTATCAAAAATGGTCAATAATTTTGAAAAATGGCCAAATATTTTGAAAAATGGTCAAAAATTTTGAAAAATTGTTAAAATGGACAATTTTTGTCAAAAACTGTCAATAATTGTCAAAATTGTCAAAAATGGTCGATAATTGTCAAAAATGGTCGATAATTGTCAAAAGCTTTTAAACAAATTTGAAAAATGGTCAATAATTGTCAAAAACTATCAAAAATTGTCAAAAACCGTCAAAAATTGACAATTATTGTCAAAATTTGTCAGTAATTGTCAAAAATTGTTAAAATTTTCAAAAAAGGTCGATAATTGTCAAAAACTATCAAAAATGGTCAATTATTTTAAAAAATGGCCAAAAATTTAGAAAAATGGTCGATAATTGTCAAAAACTATCAAAAATGGTCAATAATTTTGAAAAATGGCCAATATTTTGAAAAATGGTCAAAATTTTGAAAAATTGTTAAAATTATAAAAAATGGCAATTATTGTCAAAAACTGTTAAAAATGGACAATTTTTGTAAAAAATAGTCAAAAATGGTCAAAAATAGTCAAAAATGGTCAAAAATAGTCAAAAATGGTTAAAAATGGTCAAAAATGGTCAAAAATTGTCAAAAATGGTCAATAATTGTCAAAAATTGTCAATAATTGTCAATAATTGTGAAAATTTTGAAAAATGGTCGATAATTGTCAAAAATTTTAATAAAAATGGTCGATAATTGTCAAAAACTATCAAAAATGGTCAATAATTTAGAAAAATGGTCAAAAATGACCAATAATTGTCAAAAACAATCAAAAATGGTCAAAAATTGTCAAAAAAGGACAATTATTGTTAAAAATTGTCAAAGTTTTGTGAAATAGTTGATAATTGCCAAAAATTGTTGAAGTTTCTGAAAAATTGTCAAAAATTTTGAAATATGGTCAATAATTGTCAAAAATGGTCAAAAATTTGGAAAAATGGTCCATAATTGTCAACAATTGTCAATAATCATCAAAAATGGTCAATAATTTTGAAAAATGGTCTGAAATTTTGAAAGATATAATAAATAATACGAGCCGTTTCTGAAAATCGATTTAAACACGTAATTTATAAAATCGATCAATATTACTATAAAAATCGATAACTAAAAATCTATTATAAAAAAATAATAATCGATTTATATAAAAATCGATTATTTTTCAACATCCCTACATTAAACCAGTTGCGACAAATCTGCGGAACTAGTTGTATGCTATTATTTGTGTAAAAGTGATATTTTTCGTTTAGTGTCAGTTTAGCCAGTACTATAAAGATAAAAATTGTTATTTTAGTATGCAATAGCGCCATTTTCGTCAATACAAAAAATGGATGGTATTTCGGGAAAAATAACATTATTTTGTTTATAGACATTTTATCGCTAATTATTTTTCTGAAATCAACTATTTGAGTAGAAGTTTATTTGTTGTGTCATCTTTTCACACAATATTTTGTTGTTTTTTTATAGCGACCTTTTATTTTTCAAATATTATTTCGTCTAAGATTGTTCTAGTATATAATATTCATTCCAACCTAGGTTTTGGCGATCGAAAGGCTTCATTTCGTAACAAGGGATTGAATGTTTACTTTTGATACCTAGAACATTTAATATAATTTAATTTTGCAGTATTCGATGACCTTACTTTTAACAAACGGCTTATTTTTGTTTGCTGTCCATTAGGTACTGTCCTCTAAGAAAGTGTATATTTTAATTTGAGAAAAAATTATGATAAATATTTTTTTTGTGTTTAGAGAACTATTTTAACGTACTTATTAACTATTTAAGGTTTGAGATTTATTTATTGTATGTGAATTACAATCTTTTTGGGACTTCCAGTTTTGTTGCGTCGAATCGCTAAGGCTTTACGATTTTTTTTTATTTCCAGGGCAATTTGCGCAGAAGGGATATCATTTTAAAGCTAGCGCTTGACAATAAAAATTTGGGTATTTAAACTAATGACCAAGAACAGCATGATTCTGATATTTTTGTTGCGAAGGCACCTTTAACACCATGTGGAAACCCGAATGTACTTTCATTTAATATGAACAGGTCTTCTGAACCATCTACCCCCCTAGTAGATAATTCATCACTGTAAGAGATTCCTACGTGTTCTACAGGGACTTGTACGAAATAATCTAACTATTTTCCCGAAGTATCAAAATCATCCACTCTAGTTTCATCGAGCGCTTCTAGTACTTCAAGCTGCAGTACATCAGAATCTTCATCATCCGAAACAGAGCCATTTCAGACCGATGAAAGTAAAGAATACTTTCCCCCTCGAGCAGTCGTAGAGCAAGAAGGCAATCAGTCGTCCAGTAGTGAATCAACTGCCTCGGAGCAAGGAACTAAAGAAATATCTCCCAAAAAAAGACGAAAGGGGCAGATTTCCAAGATTTCCTTCGGGATTCTGGCAAGGAGTGTGTTTCATTATCAAAATCGAAGAAAGTCATTGCTGCAAAAAAATGGGCCCCACTTGTGGTTTACTGAAGAACAGAGAGCAAACATTTTTGAGGCTTATTGGGGTTTAGTTAGTTTGGCAAGGTAGAGGTACTTTATTTCGGGCTTTATGAATGTCATTTGTCCAAAATATCAATATAAAACGATCAACAGTAATCGTAAGTCAAAGCATGCCTTTTATCTGACGGTAGACTTAGTCAAAATAAGGGTAAGTAAAATATTCTTTAAGAATACTCTTGGGATAAATGACAGGTCCATTAGAACTGTTATTGACAAAATTAACAGCCAAGGTGTTGTTGAGCCCGAAATGCGAGGGGAGCATGGAAAACAGCTGAAGATTAGTCAAGATACAATTGCTGGAATAAAGAAACATATCGAATTGGTGCCGCGAATTGAAAGTCATTATTTAAGGAAACAAACAACTTGGGAATTCATAGACGGTGGTAAAAATTTTATGGATTTGTACAGGGATTACGAAGAGGATTGTTCAAAAGATGGTCGTCAGCCAGGGCAATTTCATAGTTATAGAAAAATATTCAAAGACGACCATAACATTAGTTTCTTTGTACCGAAGAAGGAGCAGTGTGAGCTGTGCACTTCATACGGTATCGCTGATGAGAATCACAAGTTGGAGCTCAGAGAGAAGAAGAAAATCATCTATTGGAGAAGGAAATGAGCCGAAAGGAGAAAGAAGCGGATAAGAAAGGAGTCAAAATAGTTATTTGTGTATTTAGAGTGTAAAGTAACAGATTGCCGCTTGAGAAAGAATGTTGCCGCGCGACGCGGAGCGGAGCGCGGCGATCTTTCGAAAGCGGCAATTTTAATTTACGCTTGAAAAACACAAATAATTTTTTCTACAGTCGCCCTTTTAATAATTAAAACATTTTTTTATATTATTTTAGGTCATAATAGGAGTATTAGAATAATCGTCATTTTCGCTCTTCATCATGATTAACCTTAAAAGATCTACTGACTAGGGATGTTGAAAAATAATCGATTTTTATAGTAATATTAATCGATTTTTAGTAAATCTATTTTATAAATTATGTGTTTAAAACGACTTTCGGAAACGGCTCGTATTATTTATTGACTATTTTTCAAAATTTTGACAATTACTGACCATTTTGACTGTTTTTCGAATAAGTGACCATTTTTCAAAATGATGACAATTTTTAACCATTTTCGACAGTTTTTGGCAATAATTGTCCATTTTTAACAATAATTTACAATTTTTAACCATTTTTGATAGTTTTTGTCCATTTTTGACAATTTTCCCAAACTTTAGACCATTTTTCCAAATTTTTGACCATTTTTGACAATTATTGACCATATTTCAAAATTTTTCACAAATTTTTTAGAAACTTCAAGAATTTTTGACAATTATCAACTATTTTTCAAAATTTTGACAATTTTTAACAATAATTGTCCATTTTTGACAGTTTTTGACCATTTTTGATAGTTTTTGACAATAATTGGCCATTCTTGACAATTCTTCAAAATTATTGACCATTTTTGATAGTTTTTGACAACTATCGACTATTTTTCAAAATTTTAAGAATTATTTACCAATTTTGACAATAATTGTCCATTTTTGACAGTTTTTAAAAATAATTGAGAATTTTTAACCATTTTTGAAAGTTTTTCAAAATTTTCAAAAGTTTTTGAAAATTATTGACCATTTTTGATAGTTTTTGACAATTATCGACCATTTTTGACAATGATTGACCAATTTTGACAATTATTGTCCATTTTTGACAGTTTTTAAAAATAATTGACAATTTTTAACCATTTTTGATGGTTTTTGTCCAGTTTTGAAAATTTTTCAAAATTTCAGACCATTTTTAAAAATTATTGACCATTTTTGATCATTATTAACAATTGTTAACAATTATGGACCATTTTTCTTAATTTTTGACCATTTTTGACAATTATTGACCATTTTTGACCATATTTCAAAAACTTTACTAATTTTTGACAGCTATCCACTATCTTCCAAAATTTTGACCATTTTTAACAATAATTGTCCTTTTTTGACAATTTTTAAAAATTTTTGATAATTTTTCAAAATTTAAAAAAATTTTGACAATTATTGACCAATTTCGACAATAATTGTCCATTTTTGACAGTTTTTGACCACTCTTCGAGAATAATTTAAAATTTTTGACAATTGACCATTTTTGACAATTTTTGAAAATGTTTGACCATTTTTCAAAATTTTTTTGACAATTATCGACCATTTTTGACAATTATTGATCATTTTTGACAAAAATTGTCCATTTTTAACAGTTTTTGACAATAATTGACAATTTTTGACAAGCATTGACCATTTTTGACCTTATTTCAAAATTTTTGACAATTTTCATATAATTTTATTTCATTTTCAATCTGATAAATTGTTAATTATTCACCAATTGAGTTAATTCGGAGAGCGTGGTTTGATTAAATAAGCGAGCGAAAAAGATTCCTTTTTTGCGCTAGAGCGTAAAGTAACAATCCTCGGCATTTGTCGACTTTACGATTTCATTTGAATAAAGTAATTAGTCATTTTACGCGCGACTGTAGAAAAATAATTTTGTCGCGTCGTGCCACGATTTACATGCGGTATTACCCCTACCTGAAGGCGATGTCTCTACCTTCTATTATAAGTCCAAAATTAACGCCTTTTTATACATATTCAGACATGTTATTCTTGTTCTTGCTCTTAGTTTAATTGGATAATATCCTTTAAAAGTATATATGGTCATTTCATAAAACCACAAAATTATTTTTTTTTCAAAACCTTATCAAAAATCTTCTCTAGAGTAGTAGATTTGCTTTTAATGTTATTTCAGTCTAAATACTTCATTTTACTATCCTTGCATTGATGTACATTTTTTTTCTTTTTACAAGTTGATGCACCTTCGGCAGAATTGTATGCATCATACTTAAAATCGGTCCTGTTCTATGGTAATAATTTTTTGCATTTTCTGTAGAAGCTAAAAGGAAATGAGTTTCTTTCTCCTGTCACTTTTCCGGAGTCTTTTTATAAAACTGCTTTGTTAAAAAGCTCCAGGCTGGGGCGATTGTTTGATAATCAAATTAAATTGTGATGATTTTTAAGTGGAAAAAGTTTACCTTCTAATGGAATTCACGATATTATATCAATTAGTAAAAATAAAATAACTGCTTTTTTCAATAATGTTCGGTTAGCATGGAAAACATCAGAGGGATAGTTACTGTCAGATCCAGTAAATCCTTTTGTAGGTTCAATGGAACTGATTTTCCAACTGTCCGTTACTAAAAGGGACGGCTTTTATAGTGTGCAGGAACATGACAGAAAAGAATTATGCCCGATTTCATCCACCTTATTTTAGGTATTTCCTAACTAAGTGATTCCTAAGCTAGGAAATGCCTTAATCCGATACTTACCTAAATCGGATTCCACCTACCTACAAAATCTTAAGGTAACAAATTCCGAACTAAACATCGGATTTGGATTTATTTTTGCGTATAATTGGTATCACTGCTTAATTTAGACTTGTAAACCGAATGGGTCTAGGACTTCACACGAGACGAGAGTGGGCGAGAGAATCAAAAATCTCGTCTCGATCTCGTCAATTCCGAAGAAATTGAGTCTCGTTCAAGTCTCGGTTTCGTCTCGTTACCGGTTGTCTCGTCTCGTTCAAGTCTCGTCTTGTTACCGGTTGTCTCGTCTCGCTTAATTCTAAATATTGATAATAAAATCCATAAATAATTTTTTCAAACTATATTTATAACAATCACACTCTTTGACATTTTGAGTAACTGAAGTCCAAAAATCAAAGCAAACGAGTGAAGATATACTTAATGGAAAATTTTTAATTTATACGGTGCATAAATACGGAATTTTAAGAATATTGACAAAGTATTACAAAATGTTAACATGGAAATAAAGTACAAAAAATGCCTAAATACGGAATTCAACGAATATTAACAAAATTATTGAACAAGTTCACCTGGAAATTCATTCACAACAATTACTCCTGACCTATCTTCTAGGTAAATAAGTTTAATAAGGGGGAATGGTTGTTATCTATTTGGTCGTTGAGAAGATTACCAGATTTTTATTTATTTATTTAAAGGCTTATCATATTAATGAAACCTCAACCATTCTGCTGAATTTTACGACCCTATTGTATTTGAGGCGATACAGGACGTGTCGATTTAATTTTGGTAAGACCGACCTGTCTTATCATTTTATTCTACATAGAAAAGAAGAAAGACTCGCCACTTTAAATTTACAATAAAATATTATTTTTACAGATGGTCACCAGCTTTTATAAATTGTAAAATATATTGTTTTTTATGTAGACTGTTTCTAATTTTCCTAATAAAAATTTAACGAGATTCTCGGCTAAAGCCCTAGTCTCGTCTCGTCTCGTTTTTTCGAGACGAGACGAGAAAAATCTCGCTCTCGTGTGAAGCCCTAAATGTGTGGAGATCATAGCGTAGCAAATAGCGATAGAAGCTGAGAAAAGAATGAAAACCCCTCAAAATTTTTGAAATTTATGTCTAGTGTCTCGTCCTCAAACTTATTGTTAGTAAACGTGGAGTTTACATTCCTGTGAAAATAGAGTAGCAGTGCCAATTTTATATAGGAAAAAAAGTCAAAACTTATCACTTTATTGCAAAAATACAGTTTAATTCATATTTCTTTAGGAATACGGATTCATTACTGGAAAAAATAATAACAAAGAGCATTAATCTAACCTAGATATTCACTTTAACTATATCTTTCAAATTCATGAGCATCTTCAATTATCTCCAATATTTGTAACGTCGCGTCGTATTTTTATGTAACCGAAAACGCCGAAAGAAATCTTTTTCGTCCAATGTCTCAAAATCATTGGTACGCGGACGAATTGTGTCTCATTGTCTCATTTTCAGACTCTGATGAACTCTCAAACTTTTCGAGACGTTCTACAAAACGTGCAGCTCGCATATTTTCGAAATAATAACAATGAAAATTCTGCAAATTCGAGTTGCTATCCATCAAGATGACAACCGAGAAATGTCAAGTTAGGTATTTCCTAAACTGTTTAGGCAGACCGAGCAAGCTGTCCTAATATTAGGTATTTCCTATCTCTTAGGTACTACTTAGCGCGTGGTGAAATTGCATTTAGGAATTCCTAAATCCGGTTTAAGTATTACCTAACTTCAGGAAATGGTTGGTGAAATCGGGCATTAGAGTTATAACCGAAGGATCCTTAGGTGGATATACTGAGACATAGTGAGGCCAAAAATTCCTTGAAAAACTCAATGAACTAGGGAAGAACATCACCAGAATACTTTTGCAATATCAGCACCAATGTAACGCCAAAGAAAATAGGAGATCTGACCATTACAAAGATCTAGTATTGGTAGCGACTGGGAAACTACAGCCAGGTAAGAGCACATGAATGCCTAAGCCAGAGTGAGATTGTACTAAGAGTTTTGATAGGTATAACAGGACACTGCCGCCTAAATAGACACCTTCAGAAGCTCAAACTAGTGGAACACTAAGAATGTAGGTTTTGTGGAAGAACAAACCTTCATTCACATAATCACAGAATGCATAGCACTACAGAATCCTATGGAACAACTCCTGGAAAACTGCTAAGTGAAATTCTTATCTTTGAAAATGGTCTGTTCTAGGACGAAAAGTCCTTGCACATCCTGTTCTTTTATCCAATTCAAGATGAAGAAATTGAAGCTATCCAAAGCAAATGGTTACGAGATGGAGACCGATTGCTTACATTATCACTACTTGAACCACTATCATTGGCCATGTTGTACGGAACCATTGAACAAAATTATAAGTGCTAGCCTGGCAAAATAATGCTGATGCTATATTAGGATAGGTTTGGTTTGTGGTGAGTGGGTCTATAAGGTCCTCCACTGCGAATAAGAGTCTACTGTGGCTCATACCTATTCAGATTTCACCAAAAAAATTCAGCTTCTCAACAAAGCCAATTCGTTTGTTTGGTGAATGATATTTCAGGTCTGAGGAAGAGAGAGAGACCCTGCCAAACATCAGATACCTGATTCGAGCCGCGGCAGGCACAAATTATATGCCGTGCTGTTTCATTATCTTCCAGACAGAGATGACAAGTTGGATCTTCCGACAGTCCAAGTCTTAGCATATGATGATTCAGATGACAGTGGCCTATTAAAAGGCCTATTAGACAACCTAGGTCATGCCTGCTATAGTCTAACATTCGTTTGGAGACATTCTTCGAAGGATGTATAAAAGCCTTTGAATGAACCAATCCTGGTATATTATGCCAGAAATCTAAAGCTCTTCTTGCAGTCCAGGTATTTAGTGTTTGTTTGGCAAAGCTTATCGCGATGCCAATTGAAGGTTCTGGTCCGATTAAAACGCGTGCGGCACCTTCCCTTGCAAGAGAGTCCGCCTTCTCATTGCAAATGCTGATGCTAACTCTAATCGCGTAATTTTTCCAATGCACCTGCGCCAGTAGTTATCTTCAATTAGCATTTAACTGTGAGCTTGAACGTTAACATGAAGTTATACAATTAAAACTCGCTGTTGACTCAAGGTGCACTGTTAATTGCACATTATAACACAAATTTGCAAATATCGAAATAATTATCAATAATTTTCCAGAATTTTTATCAATTTTTTCATTAAATAGTGATAGTAATTAGAAACAGTTAGTTTTATTTAGAATAGTTCTATTTTTTATGAAGGAAAATTTATTAAAGTTGAATATTTGCAACAATACATGCGAAATTTAACAGTAGCTAATTGACTGGTAGAGTGTGGTGTCATGTGCTGGTGTATTCTGTGGTACAATCAAGGTACCACATAACGATACCAAATAGTACAAGATCCGGCTATATGAATGGACCTCGTATACTTTTTCCTGATGAAATAATTTTTTTTGGAACAGAACTTATTAATAAATAAAACCCCGGTTGGTTGGCAGATCGTATCCTGGGCTGATATTATGTAATTAAAAATTATTCAATTAAAATTTTTTCAATGAATACCATCATTAATTTTTTCAATAAATTTGATATAAATGGAAAGTTGAAAACATGTAGAAAATGCTCCAACGTGGTTGGCTACCTCTTTCTTAGGAATAATACCTGCCAACCAGGTGTGAACAGGTGAACTGATGTGAAAATTAACCCTTATCCGTTAAAAAAAAAAATTAAATATAAAAATATAGATTTTTTCATCGCGGATCCAATGGTATGTGGTTGGCTTTCCAAATCGTGACCAAACTTATGGTTGTCAAGTTTCAATTAATTTTATTCAAAAATAGAGGCCGACTGAAAGCGCTATATACATCGATATGTGCAACAAAAAGAGATGCAACAGAACAGCTGCGGTGGAGAAGCTGACCAGAAAAGAGAAAGGAGCTTACTTTCCTGTGTAATAGAAAAAGATGAGCATATTCTCCTACCAATATTCAGTTTTATATATATTATTATTTAATTATTTTTTATTTTCTTTATTTTATTTTTTTTTACTTAGGCTAGCTCACCTATAACTCGGGAACATGAAACTCTGACTCTCTTTGGGTTCCGGCGCTGATGAATTATTTTGTTTTATACAGTGAGGACGTTTAGGTTGGAATAAATTCAATATTTTTCTGTCTAAAGCTATTATAATCAAACGGTCAATTTTTATTTTCAATTGCGCATCGTACTCTATCATTGGCTGTACGAATGACGTCACCACTTTCGCGTACATGACGTCATTGTTGATTTTTTAAATAGAACAACATATTTTTCTCTACAATTTTCAATTCCACAACATTTTTATATTAAATGTTATCAGAAAAGAATTTTTGTTACGCCAATGGAAAGCATTCCTTACTATCTTCAACCTAACTACCTGTTTTAAAATTTTTATATCTATGATCTGTGTTGTGAGTTGCAAACAGTTTAGTTTGGAGTAATTTAATGGTCTGTCTAAACAAAATGAAAGTTTCACTATTTAGATAAAATAAAATGCAATGGATCTCAATTAAACAATTTAATAATAATACTATGAGTGCATTTATATGAAAAATTACATGTATATCAATTCCACTTTAACTAATAACGTAACAACGAAAAACAATGAGAAAACAGAAACAATCTTAACCTAAAATAAAATGGTTCTTTCGATTTCGAGGTAAGTTATAATTTAGAACTCTATTGAAATAAAGCTTGTTAATGATTTTAATATGTTTTATAGATGTACATCTGATTAAATTCTGATTCTGTTGATTTTATTGGTACCAATAAATATCACTAACCTTCCACTACATTAGGAGTACTGACTAGATGAAGCTTTTTCAATTTACAGTATTGCAATGTAGATTGAGAATTCAAATTCTCCTGGAATACAGGACCAACTCCAGTCCAATTTGTTAGTTATTTCAAATAATTGTATAAGGAATTATTTTATTTTTATCAAAATTAAGTCTTTCCTTCTCATTTATGAATTCCTATAAATAATGATACTTTATGAAGATTTAATTCTTGCATTCGGTTTGATTGTAAGCTTTTTAAGAATAAACACAGTTGATTCAAGTCTCATCATCATTGACTGGTATTTCTTTCCTAATTTCCCTATTTTTGTTATTATTCTTATTTCAATGATTTGATACAATTTCAATATATATCAAATACTATACTATATTGTTCTTTTTCACTCCGCAATCTTTTGAAGGTTTTCAAATAATAAAAACAATATAAAGATGCGGATTAAAAACTTAGTTTTAAGTAGCAAAACAAAAATATTTACATATGAAATGAATTTTTTAAATTTTAAAGCATACAGTAATAAAAAATGCTGTAAAATATGTAATAGACATAAAAAACCAATTTGCAATAAAAAATATTTTATAAAAAAAAACTTTTTTTTCAAGTGAAGTGCTTTGTCGCATCTCTTTCTGTTGCACATATCTATATACAGGGTTGGGATAAAGTATGGAACCAAGTAAATATCTTTTAAACGAAAAAAACGATATTTATGAAAATTTGCAGGTAAGTGCAATGGAACAAAATGCATCTGATGTACATTTTTTTGTTAATATTATACTTCCGGTTTAACCGGAAATGCAATCAACTTCTTTAATTTAAATGGAACACCCTATATATTTTTACAGATTTTGAAAGAGCTTGTTATTTTGCTTTCATACATACTGAGTTTAGAGTGAAAAAATTTGTAAAAACGAGGAATATAGCACTTTAATCAACCTCCTTTGAGTTTTTTGCATTAGAGCAAAAAACTATTTAGATAAACTAATTGATGTTGTTTGTATGCATAGTAATAAATAAACGAGTACTGTTTAGTACGTCTGTTGTTCTCCAAGTGTCAAATTCTAATTGATGGGAATAAATTTTACAATTTAAAATGGTTCGATCAAATGAAAAAGAGCGTATTGAAATTTTAATGATGATCGGTAATGGTGATCGTGTTAGAACTCATGAAGAAGTGTGTCATATTTTTAATAATTTGCATCCGGAGAGAAATCCCATTTGACGCTCAACAGTAACTAAAACATTACAACGTTTTAATACAACTGGGATGGTAAAAAATTTGCTAAAACCTGGAAGACCGCGGAGTGCAACGAACGAAACTGTTAAACAAAATATTGCAATCGATTTAGAAGAATCACCTCAAACTTCCACCACAAATTTGGCACTAAACCATGGTATCAGTCGACGTTCTGTAGGAAAGATATTAAAAAGTGAAAAGTATCATCCGTATAAGGTACAGTTGGTTCAAGAATTATCAGACGATGTAATGTCGACGATAATTTTGCTTCTAACATAGTTTTTTCCGATGGGGCAACTTTTTGTTTAAATGGAACAGTTAATCGCCATAACTCAAGGTATTGGTCAAATGAGAATCCTCATTGGATTCATGAAGCACATACCCAGCATCCACAGAAGTTAATGTTTGGATGGGAATTGTCGGAAACTTGAATGGTGACAAGTATTTGGATCTACTAAATAACGAAATTATTCCTGCACTTCAACAGAATGGGCAATTACCACAAAATGTTTGGTTTCAATAAGATGGAGCACCTCCCCACTATGATAGACGGGTTAGGGATATTCTGGATGCGAATTTTCCAAATCGATGGATTGGACGTAGAGGATTCATATAGTGGCTTGCTCGTTCTCCGGATCTTAGCCCGTTAGATTTTTTTCTTTGGGGTTATCTAAAATCACGTGTTCACGTTAGACGACCAACAAACTTACAGGAATTGAGACAAAGAATTATTGATGAATGTGAACTAATACGTGGATAAGTCTTGGAAAGAGTGACTCAAGAATTTGTTAATAGGATGGCATATTGTCAGCAAGTAAACGGCGAGCATTTTGAACATTTGAAGTAATTTTGTTTCTCATTATTCTAAAATAATGAAATGTACACCTATTGTACAACTAACAGTGAGTTATTCCTCGTTTTTACAATTTTTTTTACATTAAACTTAGTATGTATGAATTCAAAATAACAAGCTCTTTCAAAATTTGTAAAAATATATAGGGTGTCCCATTTAAATTGAAGAAGTTGATGGCATTTCCGGTTAAACCGGAAGTATATTATTAACAAAAAAATGTACATCAGATGCATTTTGTTCCATTGCACTTACCTGCAAATTTTCATAAATATCGTTCTTTTCGTTTGAAAGATATTTACTTGGTTCCATACTTTATCCCAACCCTGTATATACATATATATATATATATAGCGCTCGCAGTCGACCTCTATTTTCGAATAAAATTCATTGAAACTTTAAATCGTGACAACCATAAGTTTGGTCACGATTTGGAAAGCCAACCATTGGATTCGCGATGAAAAAATCTATATTTTTTAGAAAAACGGATTAATTCTCACATTAGTTCACCTGTGTACACCTGGTTGCCAGGTATTATTCCCAAGAAAAAGGTAGCCAACCAGGTTGTAGCATTATCTACATGTTTTCAACTTTCCCTTCATATCAAATTTATTGGAAAAATTAATGGTATTCATTAAAAAGACTTTAATCAAATAATTTTCAATTACATAACATCCGCCCAGGATACGGTCTGCCAACCACCCGGGGTTTTATTTAATAATAAGTTTTATTGCTAAAAAAAAATTATTTCATCAGAAAAAATTATACGAGGTCCATTCATATAGCCGGATCTTAGACTAAAAGTACATGCATGAAAAAATCGTCTATTATAACAAAATTGTTTTCGTCTACTTTGGTCTTCTCGATTTGATTCTTGAAACAAATTTAAAATTAGAGAATACCCTTTAATCCATTTTTCTGTATTTATTGTGGAATCCAAATTAAAACGATTCTAAATTGCAGCTTCCCTGCTTCATTCGTGACTCAATTACATTTTTATAACTTACTGATTCTACTCGACGAAATTTTCCAACTAGCAGCTGATGAAGCTGCTTTTCTTTGAAAATGTGATTTAATAAACTCGTTGTTTGGTCGGTATACTTCTTTCAAGAAAATTCAGATATCCAAAAAATATACGCTTTTCTGACAGTAATGTCAAAAACAATAAAATGTATCATGTAATGAGAAAATTCAACACATAGGCGTTGCATAAAATTTTCGAGAGGATTGTTTTGGGAAAGGAAGCGATGTTTATATGGGAAAGAAAGTCACTTTTTTATTCAAAATTAACCTGCTTAAGCATTATTTTAGTTGAAGATTGACTACATTCAGTGGATCTTTCTGTATATAAGATGACTCCAAAAATCTTGTCTATATTGGTAAGAGCAATGCAGTTCACCCAAACAAATGAAGTTACAGTGTATTACATTTTCAGGATATAGAGCGTCAAAGTTACAAATTAAAAATTTCAGGATAATTCGCATTAGTTATAAATAAATTGAAAATTCCCTATAAATCAGCCTAACCAGGGGTGTACTTATGTTAATAATTGATATTAATAGCTATTATTTATTATGTAAACTGTGTACTCACATGGTAATTAAAAGTACTATTGATTCCTTGTCAACTCACCTGTAACAAAACAAAAATGATCAATTATAATAACAATAGTTTATAGCTTCAAGACGAGAAATTTATATAAGATTTTTAAATTTTATGCTAAATTTTTTTGCTTCACGAGTTTCTTAAGTCCTTACAGGAACACTCGTTTGTCCGTTTGTCATCATCAAATTTCTCCCTACAGATAATATTACGAAATTAACTTCTCCACTCCATTAAACTCTGAAACGTTATCATTGCCGCTAACATTTCAAATATTAAAATATCTAAAAATTTCACAAAGTCACAAAGTAGTAGGAAATTGTGCAGTATTCCTAATATTGAATTTTGATTAAAAATATGTAGTGAGGACAGGATTACTGCACAATTCCTGGGACACAAAGTTATGTGGCTATAAACTCCTGGAACACAAAGTTCCGTGGCTATAAATTCCTGGAACACACAGTGCAGTAGATATAAGTTTTTGGGACACACCGTTTTGTGAGCATAATTCCTGGATTAGTCAAGTTCCGTGGCAAAATTCCCAAATTAAGAAAGTTCCTGTGCAAATCGCGGTTCTGGGGTAGATCAGTTCCTAGTCTCTACAACTTCCGGAAGGCACAGCTCTTAGACAGGAGGATTCTGCATTCAGGTCCCCTTTGGAACAAAAATTAGGAGAGTAAATCGTAATAGTTTTGTAAGGCTTCACCTATGTGAATTTTTTTTGTAATTCCATATTTTCTTGTATTACTAACCCATTGCTAAACTTGTAAAGAACCCCGCACAAACCTTATGGAAAAGTGGTCCCGGTTAAATTGGCCCAAACTTTGGGAATGAACAGATCTTGATGAGTAGAAAAAAAGTCTCCACGGCACCAAATTCCGGGGATGCCGCGTTTTCGAGATATCCGCGTCTGAAAAGTGAAAATTGAGCTCCGAGATATAGGTTATCTCTGTAGGTTATTACAGTAAACCTTAGTATGGCGACCCGGTAACGTTAAAGTTCGGTGTAGAATATTGGTGGAAATGTCTACGAAAGCACGGAAGACAATATAAGACAAACTCTCGCCCAGGTGCGCCCAAATTGATGGAAAATAGGGTGGAATTCACATCACCCACTAAGGAAAAAAGGTCTGTTCGCATCCATAGAATGAATGAACTACTGATCTGATGACTTTCCATGCGTGCAAGGTGATCTCCGAAATATTTGGAATCACGCGACTTGACAGGGGTGCCAAAAAATGGGCGTGGGCCCCAGCAAATAAGGCCTACACTAACTCTAGTTTATGTGGACATTACCAATTGTCATGGATTTTCTGAGGCACAGATTTGATTGCGTTGACCGAGCGCATCTTTGGAGTCCATGAGGAGTGTGCAAAGAAGGGGTTTCTGGGGCGCATGTGCGACTTTCTCTCTGCCTTGAAGTTTTTGAACGGAAGGACTGGGGCAAACACTCTATAACGTGCAAGTGAACCAAAAGAAGGCGTGATTATTGCAGGTCTAAAGGAAGAAACTTGAACCCATCAACAAAGTATTTATTATGACAATTAAATTAAAAATAAATTGATTAACATTCTCAAAGACCCTACTCTTCTTCTAACCGCTGGATTTCTTGAACGTGTCTTTGTCGTGGTCTGTGTGCTGCATCAACAACATTATCAAGTAAAGCCGTAGTCGGGTATCTGGTATGAGGTTGGTGCCGTACATGTCCCAGAAACCATAACACACTCGCAACATGCGCACAGCTCCCCAATGTTCTCGCTCCACTTTTACAGGTACAATAATATCCAAAAATGAGCGGTTCATGCTCCGCTGCCCTTTCATCTGGATCATCGTCTGCCCTAAATGCAATAAACAACTGGTATTTTGCTGCATTCCGAAAACGAGAGTAAAGACGAACTCGCATCAGTCCAGGTTCATCAAAGCGTTCATCAAATTCGAAAGTATCAGTCCCTTCTCTCTGTAGCTTGTCCTGAATATAAGATGGAGATAAATTGATTTGGTAGATCCCCATGGTAATCTCTTTAAGGTAATCAATATCTAATCTAGGAAAATTGGGCGCATGATTTTCATTCAAGCGAACCCATCCTCCATTGCGGCGCTCCAAATGATCATTTTCGACCCTAGTTTGAACAACGTTTGGCTCTCGCGCTCTGCGTAGCATTGTTTCAGCCAACTCCCCATCTGCCTCCTGCATTTGTATTCGGTCCTTATATCTGTTAATGATGGCGCCCGCAATCCGGTAAAAATCTCCTAAATGGGATGCGTGATCCATCGGAATGATGTCGTTGAAAAACTTGAACATGGACTTAATATGCCCATTGCGGGCCTCCACTAGCCATCTTGTCTTAGTAATAAGTCGGCAGTCATTAGCTTCTTCTGTGTCTAGTTGCCGTTGTCCCCGTGGAAGGAGTGCAGGCATTTTACAACGAATGCCCAAATTCTCGAGGTACGGGAGGACGTCTCTATAGCCACGATCGAAAATGAAAATATCACCGTTTTCAAACCACTCTCGGATACCATTAATATTGTTTTCATACTCATTTTGTAAAATCGCTGCGTCGTTGTTCGCGGAATCAGAAAAGTAGGGACCCTGTATATCTAAGATATACCCATCTGGCGCCACTATAAGAGCGGGTTTCACTAAATGTCTTCCTTTATGGAGAGAGTAAGACTGTCTCAGAGCACGAAAATTACTACTTTTGGGGATATATGAATATGTTGCATCGAGATATGCAATGGCAACTGGCAATTCTGGGTTTTGATTGTACAATCGATTCGCGAATTCCGTCACGTGCTGTTCAATGTATTGCTGTCTATTAATAGCATTTAGGCCTATGTTTTCTGGCACAAATTGGACCTTCAAGCATCTTCGAACTGTGGAAATCGCTAGAGAAACAGCTTGTCGACTCGAGTATTTAAAAATCAGTTTCAGGAATTCATCGGACAGACCCTGTCGAAGCTTGCACAAGAACGTCAATAAGTCTTTTCTATGTACCCGTCGACCGTGATTCTCATTTTCGTTATTACCTTCACAATATCTGTACATATCATCAAATTGAGCTTTACTTATGGAGGTTACACATCGAAATTCATCATCTGTGAAGGAATTCTCGTCGTTGAAGTTTGGCTCATCTGGTCTTGCCTCACGGCGCATTACTTGCAACAGGTTGTTCAGTTCTGGGCCAGGCAAACGGTATGGTCTATTCACAAATTCCAAACCGTCAAGAAGTAATCTTTGAACGAACCCGTTTTGATCCAAATGATGAGGACATGATCGAACAGACGGAGGAGCATAGATATTCTGCAGAATGAATATTTTGACTCGACAGTTGCGTGATAAACGACTTGTATTCCTTTGCTCTCCGCAAAACAGGCAATATCGGTTCCGCGTCTGCTTCAACACATTCAATCTTATGCAGGTGGGGTCCGCTTCTAGATCTCGAAGTTCCCTATTTATGCTTTGGTTGCAGTTAAAACAAATACGAGCATTTGCATCTATTTCGAGGCCAGGATGATTGAGATCATTGCGCCGGGTAACCGCAATTTCACGTTTTTGAGCGTGGGCTTCTCCATAGATAAGTACCATCACACGTGGCTGGAAACGGGCGTTACACACATAGCAATTTAGTCTGTTGCGAGCTGCCATACTTCCTAGGATTCATGAACGACCCAATAAGAAGGTTATTTAAGACTTGGACTTCAATATTGGATGCGAAAAATACTTACTTCAGGGGATCTATAATGAGTAAGGAACAGATCAATCACAAAGTTGATAAATTGACAAAGCGTCACAGGAAATTGAACTTGAACTTGCAAAAATCTTCCTAATATAAACAAAGCGATTCTGTCTGATGTAAACAAAGATTTGATTGTAAAGGACGAACACAGAGGGCCTGTTATCGCTTTGTTTCCAGATATTGGGAGAACCAAGTGAATGTGGACGCCCTTGGAGGGAGACTTTGTTTATATTGTCTTCGCAGTCTGGTGGAATTTTTCGCGCATATTTTGTACAAAAATCAACCTCATCTGGCTAACAATACTCAAGTTTTCAGTAGAAGCGCACTAAGTGCGCACATAAAACAGAGTTGGTGTAGGTCTCATTTACTAGGGCCCGGCACCCATTTTTTGGCAACCTTAAAAAATCGTGTAAATCTAAATGTTTCAGAGAGCACCTTGCATGCATGGAAAATGATAAAATCAGGAGTTCATTCGTTCCATTGATGCAAACAGACCTTTTTTCCTTAGTGGGTGATGTGAATTCCACCCTATTTCCCATCAATTTGGGCGCACCTGGGCGAGAGTTTGTCTTATATTGTCTTCCGTGCTTTCGTAGACATTTCCACCAATATTCTACACCGAACTTTAACGTTACCGGGTCGCCATACTAAGGTTTACTGTAATAACCTACAGAGATAACCTATATCTCGCAGCTCAATTTTCACTTTTCAGACGCGGATATCTCGAAAACGCGGCATCCCCGGAATTTGGTGCCGTGGAGACTTTTTTTCTACTCATCAAGATCTGTTCATTCCCAAAGTTTGGGCCAATTTAACCGGGACCACTTTTCCATAAGGTTTGTGCGGGGTTCTTTCAACTCCATTTTTTTTATCATTATATATATATAATATTCTTTTTATTCATTACACAGAAACTATAACTACATTTACATCAGCGTACTTTAGTATCTTTTTTATAGTCAGATAACAGTTAAAAGTATGCCGATTTTCCATTCGAATTTTTTCTAATTTTTTTCAAGTAATAAAATTAGTGGCGCCCTCTGAATTTTCAAATTACTATCAGATTTCTATATCTGAATATATTCCACAAGTAACAAAGCCCTGAGAACTGGCTTTGTTATCCCCAAATTGAATTATCAGTTAGGCAAGAACCTTCGCTACACATTTTTAAATTTTTTTATTAACGCCCAACGCCGAGACATAATTTTGTTTCAACCCATTGCTTTTTTCCTGAATCCTCGCCCTTTCCACTCTTTTTTTATTTTCAAATTTATAATGAATTTATTTATATGAAAATTGCCAATATTCAAATAATCAACCCTAGTTTTAATCACTTTTTAAATTTTTTTCTCTCATTTTTCCTTATTAGTTTTTGACACATCATTTTGAACTCCACGACTTTCAAACTAAAATTTCAGAAAAGTATTTCCCTTTTTACGAGTACTATTTACACCAAATTAATTCAATCGGATTAAAAATACAGAAATATGGCAGTAGTCTCATCACTTAGTTGCCATATATTTATGCTACAGTGTGTAATATACATGGTGTCCAGAAACTCTCCTGTCAAACACAAAATACAGATACTTCATATGATTTTATGTTCATCTAACCTAATTTACTTCTATTCAAAAGTTCCTCCTAAGAGAGGCAGCGCCCTTTGGAGATGGCAGTTTTTTGAGCACATCTCCAAAAACCGTTACTTACCAACTTCAAACTTGCTACATTGTATAACCCTACAGTGATAAATTGTTTACTACAAACAAGCATATTTTATTGCCATCACAAGCGATTAACGTGTAAATTTGGTTAAATTTTTGTTGTAGCAGTTTTTGACACCCTATATTTCTTCTTTAACATATTACAAGAGAGATATAAGACACCTGGTCTTTGTACGCCCGGCTAAATCCGTTCTCGCATCACATCATGTGTTTATAACAAACTGAAGATGTCGGCACGGCTTTGCATCACTTTATCTACTTCTTGCACTATGATATATCTGATATTCGTTATACTATTCATGGTCAAATAAAAAAGAACAATAATAGATAAACCTTAATCTCATACTATTTTAACAGCTTGGCAACATACTCCAGTTATGACGCTCATTCGGTTTTATGGTGTATCAATTATAGATGTGAGTTATGGCACATTTCAATTAAGATAGGTCTGGATAACTATTTATCAAGTTTTTGTTCTATTGGGCCATTTAGTAATAATACTATATTAACTTTTTCAATTTAATTTCCGTAAAGACCTTTTCAATCAAAGCGCAAAAAAATCGAATCAAAATTGACCAAAATATTAGAGCTAAAAAATCGTCTGACGAATTCAATGATGTGACGTCATGGGGAAACACCTCTATAAGGTAGTGTTGGACAAATCGGATGATTTTCAGAATCGAATACTTTCAAGAATCGAACAGAAGTGAAGAGAGATTATTGGGGGAAAGGGGTAGGTGGGATATTGATTGGAGGTGAATGGTTGTTTGGTAGTTGACGGGTAAGTGAAGGTTTTCATGTCGATAGTGATCGAATTGATAAAATAACTTTTTTGAATTTTATGTTGAGCTAGTGCATTTTTGGAGTATAAATTTTTGACGGATAGAGGATGTTCAGAAATTCCATGCTGGACTCGTCGATTTGTTCGACCTATGTAAGAATTATTACAGCGAACCACATACACACTCTGATTTTTGTTGGGGGCTTTGTCTTTTGCTGGCCTAATTAAGTGATCGATCGAAATCAACCAATAATAAATGAATAAAATTAACACAACAAACCAAGCTTCATTGGATTCACCATTCGATTTCGACGATTATTTTCTTGTTACAAGTAAATCGACAATCATACTCAACGCTTTAGTTCCTACTGTTTTTGGTATTCGAATACTTTCCAGAGAATCGGATCCATTCGAATACACGCCAAACTGTGGACTGAGAGAGCCGGTGACGTCATAACGGTGCGCTCGATTTTAGCATTTTATAGACGTAATTTCTTTAAGAGGTAAAATACCATCAGAAATTTATGAAATTTTGCATACCCTACAAATTTGATGTTCTATTAAAGAAGTTGCAATAAAAAATATGTTGAATGAACCTATTGTACCACGACATTTCAATATTTCATTATTGTAGAGGTTTTTTTCAAATAATATCCACATTTCTGCGATAAGTGGTTGTCCTACATTGTATTGACTATTACAGAGTCACAAAAAAAATCAGAAACATTAAGATTAAATAAAATATATCAAGTTCTACGAAAATAATTAAACAACATAGTACTCCATCTAGAGATGTTTGTTTAAACTTAAAAAGGGATTCTCGGAGCATACGGTTTAAAGGCATTTCAAGCAACGGTTCCTATTATTTAATTACAAAGGTAATATCAGGTTTAACCAAGAATACATCAATTAGCAAGCACCCTTCACCTAACAGACATCTGTTCGTTTTCTCTGGAAAATGAACACTGACGTTGTTGCTGGGTTAGTTAGAGTTATTCTGCACGGTAGGCTAGGCAAAGTGTCTTTTACAAAGATGATATAATCCTTGCAAGTGAAATTTTGCACATTTTTCCAAATAAAACTGAAGCAGCTTTGATTAAATTTCAAAAATGTTATGTGTGAGCTCACATTGTCCTTCAGTTTTTAATATAGTCTCTACTGAAATTATATCTTGAACATAATTAGGAGGTTTGGTTTAATTTTTTAATATTACTTTATTGAGATTTTTCAAGTATTAATCAAAAAGTCATTAAATATTCATTACTGGGAAACTAAAAAAAAAAGAATAGAGGGAATGAGAAATTTGGGGTAATTTTACAAATAACTTTGTAATGGTTTAGGGGTTGTTAATTAAAAACACTTATTCCATTGTCACTTCAGGTTTCTTCCTTTTATTAAATAATTATATGAACAATATACACTATGAACAAATGAACTCCAGTCAGTACCAACGACCTCCTTGGAGTTCACCTTGTTAATATCTATTTGTAAAATGTAAAAATGTACTATGTCTTCAATTGCAAAACTATTTATATTTTTTGCTTACTAATACTCTTATATCATTGTTGATAAATATATCTATCCAATATTATAAAAGTATTATTGCTGACGCTATTTTGTGAATGACATGAAATTAATTAATTTATACAAGGGGCACTACAACTTCTCCATTTTAAATGTACGGTCTGATTGCCACATTAGTTTCAATCATCTGTCAAGGATGAATTTCATGTCCTTATGAATAATTCCTAAATAGATACAAGTCATTTTGTGGAGCACTTTGAAGAATAGTGATCAAAAAAATAACTTCATATTATTGTCCTTATAAAAATAGAATATATGTGAAGAAGTATGGACATTTTCTACACTCAAACGTCTTTCTACACTACCTTTATTATTACTGAGTGTGAAGTGAATAATAATGTGGTTAATACAGGGTGAGTTTTAAGTATGGAACGCTTTGATTATCTCTGAAACGGTTTGCACGATTCTTATAGATTTTGGTGTGCAAGGATCTTGTGATATGGCCGATACTAAAGCGTTCCATACTTAAAACCACTATGTATTTTTCCGATAAAAAATTATTAGAGTGGCTATTTCGATAAGTAGGTATGATTGGAGAAAGTTTAATTGTACGAATAAAAGATTTCCTAATATGTCTTCTGTGAATATACAGGGTAGCGAAAGAGTTTGGCAACAAGGTATTTCTTCTGAAAGAATTAGGTACGTTTACATTCAATTTCAATTCAAATTGAAATTACTTGATAGTTGGATGTATGGTCATTTACATTTGATTGTTTATTTCATGTGTTTTGAAAACAGTTCCTCAATAAAATCCGATGCAGAATTATTTATATTGCACTTATCGCTCTCCATAGCCATGATGTTTCACTTTAACAATTACTATTTCACAGGGTGACCAGACGTACAGCATTTTATTGGTGCACCATCACTCCACCATCATTTCATACCCGTAAACATCATCGAAAATCATAATTTTTTATAATGTAAATGAAAAGCCATGAGAACTAATCTAATCATCATATTTTTAATTCTTCGATCGATAAATAAGTGCCAATATGGTCGACGTAGAGATCATCTCTATGCCACAAAACCTCAATACCTCTATACCTCTATACCTCTGTACCACTATACCTCTATACCTCTATACCTCTATACCTCTATACCTCTATACCTCTATACCTCTATACCTCTATACCTCTATACCTCTATACCTCTATACCTCTATACCTCTATACCTCTATACCTCTATACCTCTATACCTCTATACCTCTATACCTCTATACCTCTATACCTCTATACCTCTATACCTCTATACCTCTATACCTCTATACCTCTATACCTCTATACCTCTATACCTCTATACCTCTATACCTCTATACCTCTATACCTCTATACCTCTATACCTCTATACCTCTATACCTCTATACCTCTATACCTCTATACCTCTATACCTCTATACCTCTATACCTCTATACCTCTATACCTCTATACCTCTATACCTCTATACCTCTATACCTCTATACCTCTATACCTCTATACCTCTATACCTCTATACCTCTATACCTCTATAACTCTATAACTCTATAACTCTATACCTCTATACCTCTATACCTCTATACCTCTATACCTCTATACCTCTATACCTCTACACCTCTACACCTCTACACCTCTTCACCTCTTCACCTCTACACCTCTACACCTCTACACCTCTACACCTCTACACCTCTACACCTCTACACCTCTACACCTCTACACCTCTACACCTCTACACCTCTACACCTCTACACCTCTACACCTCTACACCTCTACACCTCTACACCTCTACACCTCTACACCTCTACACCTCTACACCTCTACACCTCTACACCTCTACACCTCTACACCTCTACACCTCTACACCTCTACACCTCTACACCTCTACACCTCTACACCTCTACACCTCTACACCTCTACACCTCTACACCTCTACACCTCTACACCTCTACACCTCTACACCTCTACACCTCTACACCTCTACACCTCTACACCTCTACACCTCTACACCTCTACACCTCTACACCTCTACACCTCTACACCTCTACACCTCTACACCTCTACACCTCTACACCTCTACACCTCTACACCTCTACACCTCTACACCTCTACACCTCTACACCTCTACACCTCTACACCTCTACACCTCTACACCTCTACACCTCTACACCTCTACACCTCTACACCTCTACACCTCTACACCTCTACACCTCTACACCTCTACACCTCTACACCTCTACACCTCTACACCTCTACACCTCTACACCTCTACACCTCTACACCTCTACACCTCTACACCTCTACACCTCTACACCTCTACACCTCTACACCTCTACACCTCTACACCTCTACACCTCTACACCTCTACACCTCTACACCTCTACACCTCTACACCTCTACACCTCTACACCTCTACACCTCTACACCTCTACACCTCTACACCTCTACACCTCTACACCTCTATACCTCTACGTATACTATATTCCACAGCAATTCGTCACGTCATGCTAACATTTAACCTATTCGAAACATCATGGTTTATAGTCCGGGAAAGTAATGTCGAAAAATCTATCAAGAATCAAATTTTTCTGAGATGGAATATTATGTCCCTAATCGAAAACATATCCCTAATGATTTTCCTGAATTTACGGATGAATTCCGCTGAAGCTTTCGACGCAGCTTGCAAGCATAACGTAGAGAACTCGAAATTGGGGTCTCTTACGCTGATATTCCTTTTAGTTTTGCTCGCACAAAAATATTGTAGACATCAAAAGTGTAGGAAACCTCATGCCCCATGATAGGATAAAAGTGAAACCGTAAATTAATTTATTTTTTCCATTTTTGTTGTACCAATGCATGTGTACAAAAGGGGCAATTATTCCAGCGCGCGCAACGGAACTATAGTGCAGCAGCGATTAGGCGACATGGTGGGGTTCAATAATTTAACGAATCAATCACGAACTTAAAATAATTTATGGAATTCTGCTTGGGCGTGGGAGTGACCTTGAAGGTAATTTGCAATGTAAATGACGGTACATTTTTTTATTTGACGAGCACTTAATTTCACTTCCAATTCATATTAGAATTGAATGTATTCATATTAGAATTGAATGTAATGGTATATTACATAACGAGAGCTGTAAGACGCTTATTACATGCGAGTGAAAAAGTTGCGAGCGAGTCGCGTAGCGGCTAGCGCAGTAACATTCCAAGCATGTAATAAGCTCACACCTCAAGATGTGTACTATAGTTTTTCTATGATTATTTTCATTTATAAAATTAAAAAGCCTAACAAGTAATTTTTATTCATTTAACAAAATTCAGAAATTAACATTATTTGTTGTACGCCCATCCATAAATTGCTGATATACCTTTTCATATATTGATTTTTCTGGTAATAGTTTCTCGGTGGTGTTCGCAGCTAACTGCATAATATTGCCACTAAATTCATCTTCACTATTCGATGAACTCATTCTATTTTTTTGTATTTAAAATCTCTATATCAGCAGTCTGTGTACCGCCACCATTACCTATATGATTATAAAAATTCAAGATGTCGGCGAGGTGGTACACTGAATGCTGAACTTTGACGAGTCCTCTGAAAATCACTGAATACAATTTCGTTCATAACTCCAAAAATTTATTGTTATGAATGAGTTTGATGGTTTTATATAGAAAACACCCTGCTGCTACACTTTCTCGTTACCCTGTACATAAATGAAGTTGAGGGTCCTGTTAACAGAGTTATGTAAAGACTGTGACCTATACGCATTTTTATCATTTTTCAAAACCTAAACACGTTTTTTTGGTATTATTTTTCGCTAATTATTATTGAGTAATAAATCTCCACCCTGTAAAAGATTGCGTTCAAGAAAATGAATGTTTGTTCACAGTGATTAAAAAAGTAAATAATTACACAGGAGTTTACACCAAAATTAAAACTTTGCGTATTTTTTCCGGTTACTTTAATTAGTTAGTTTCCGAGAACAGCATTAAAAGCCTGACCGTTTTTTTGGAAGAATGCGCTGAAAGTCTGGTTATAAAACAAGATAAAGTTTGGATAAGTTTAAAACTCACATCATTAGCTCTACTGCAATTCGTGTATTAGAATTGGATTTTTACTGTTGTCATTAATTAAAAATTGAATAGATGAGGCTTTTACTTGATGAAGATAAATACTGACAAGATGAAATAAAAAAACTTATTTTGTTTAAATATTCATTATTATATTTGAACCTATGTTCAATTTAAATTTGTAAAACGTTTCGCTAACACAGTAGCTTCATCAAACGGGTGAAGGTATAATGAATAATTTTTAATTTATACAGTGCATTAGTACGAAATTTTAAGGATATTCACAAGAGTATTAGAAAATGGTTAACTGAAAATGAGGTGCAAAAAAGGGGTTCTTTAATTTGAAAAGGTTAACCTGGAAATTAATTCACAACAATCCCTACTGAACTATCTTCTAGGTGAATAAGTTTAATAAGGGAGAATGGTTGATATCTATTTGGTCGTTAAGGAGAATACCTGAATATTTGTTTTTATTTATCTCAAGGACTTCTAAAAGATCTAATTTGAATTTAAAAAGATTAGATTCAAACAAATAAAATTGTTTTATTTAATCTTGTTAATAATTAACCTTACACAGGTTGAGTTATTAGTAACTATACATAATTCTATCTCGTATTTGGGCTCCTATGAAGAATATTGAATGATTATTAAAAAGAGTCTGCTGCCAATGGTCACTATGATACATGACGAAATGTAAATTTATACTGAAAGTTTCTTGGTCGTAACTTTTGATTAATTCAATTTGTCCCATATTTTGGTAAACTTAGCTGGTTTGTACACAAACTACACAAGAAAGTACAAAAAAAGATACCAATGCCCATTTGCACCATTTAGAATTTAAGCATGCCTTTCGTAAGCTGTTAATTGTCAGGCTTGTTGCACCGCTGCTGCTTAAGTATTACTTAGTAAAGAACCACTTAACCCATTGCGTACATGGCAACACTGAGAAAATCTAGTAACTTATTAGTGACTTTTCAGATTTGGCTTTGTATCGAGTGACAGTTAGCTTTCGCCTGCGTCAAATGTGAACGGTTAACCTATAAATACAAAGAAAACAACAAACTTCAGATATCAGCAATGGTTATCAAATGCCCAGTGCAGGCATAATACCGAAGTGCTGCTAGGAACTGATTCATGGGAGATACGCTGCTGTTTCTGTAATAATAGTTGATCATTTGGTCTTGTAGGTTTCCTTATTAGGTAATATTTTACTTAAATATTATTTCGAAATTTCAGAGTTTCCTCTATCAATCCGTAAACAGCAGTGCTTTGTCACTCGAAATCTTTGATAGGATGCAAATTCCTTTTGTCGTGGATATGATCAGATCGATGGTAAAGCATCTCGGGAAGTCTATTATTTCGAGGATATCAAAATAAACTTCGAAAACGTCATTCATAAAGAAAAGTTTTTCAGGTAAAACAGCTGTCAACCGCGATTTCAAACTAAGTCGAACTTAAGTCGACCCAATCGTGAACTTGATATTAAGTCCTACTTAACTAGTTGAAGGAATACTTAGAGAGCGGTGCAACGCAAACTAGTCCTCTCAAGTTTACTTTATTTTGAGACTGCTTCTTGAAGTGAACGGTGCAATCGGGCATAAATGAGTTGTTTACACTCAATTTCACGGTTCTTGGCGTCTCTTTATAATAATTATTGTTTTGAGTCGACTCGATTATTCCTCTTTCCCCTGCTCGCTAACATCAGTTAGAAATTTTTTTATTAGTAATTTTTCTTCAATTTATTTAACAAGAAAAAAGCTAATTTCATTATTGAAATAAGATAGAATTCTATAATACTATTACATACATCCTGAACAACACATGTAATTGTCCTATTTATTATTATCCATAAAATCTTCAACAGCTTTATACAAGTCGTTAACAGCAGACATTGTAACGTTTTTATTATATCCAATACCACTGTTGACAACTGCACTTAAGCTTGAGAAATTTCATGTCTCTTCCACGAAACGTTATCGAATTATTTTTATACCTACATAAACTGTTTATTCGAAAGACATTCCACCATAACAGATACGTTCTTAGTTTTATATGTCAAATTCTATGATTCACGACTTGAATTGCAACTTCTATAAAGAAGAGAACAATATCAATGAGATGTCGAACTTATTATAAAATGGAAAAAAATTGTGAAAAACTGGTAATATTTTGAATTATTTTTCCAAATTGTTTTTGTCATTAATTTTGGGAAATCAATCCACAATCTTTTTTATATCATTTAATTCGGCAGCGTTCCAGATGGAACGGAGAATTATTTTTTCAAAGCTGGGTAATAGGTCTAGAGAGGAAAGATTTTCATGTTGGTTTGTAATGGATGAATTTAAAAACTACTGAACGATTTTTTTTCATAAAACATCAATGAAAACATGTTAATATAACAAATTTTCGTGTTCAATATTGGCACACCTCTCAGTACAGTCCTATATCACCGTACTTAATCTGAAGCATGCGCTCATCATTACCAACAAAAAAGTCCACGAACTATAATAGTTAAGACGCAATAACCATTTTTTGTTTAAATCCGTCAATCAAAACACAGGTGGAATCGACCGATGATATTGATTACTATCATATCGAATACATTGTTTCATAACCAACCGGTGACTTCCATTCAAATTTCCCGAATCGGACTTTTCGCTTAGAAATTATGATTGGTACAAAACTTTTCAAAGTAATAAAAATGCCGTATTGTGAGCGAACAGCCTATAGGTACTTATTCTCCATTGGAAATAGGCATCGTAGAGCGGTTCACTAGTTTTATATAAAATGAATCGGTTCGGAAATAATCTAATTAGTACCGGAACATATTCATCTTTTCGATGAGGATCTCTCAGTTTAGAGTTCCAAATAGTTCGGACGACAAACAAACCAATCTAATTCCAAAATCTCAACTGTACATAAAATTTTAAATATCCAAAACCTTCTACCTAATTACTGCTCGCAGAAGGAGCTTTACAATCTTCTGGATGCCAGCGAGATACAGCGGGGCCAAATCTGAAAGACAGCCTAAACTGTATTGCTCCCCTCAAAATTTAAATTAAAATTGACATTAAAACTCTCCAAAACAAAAATCCTCCCTTGGGTAATCTAGTCCTAGGAGTCGATATCTCCAATGAGACAGTGCTTCACATTCGAAGATAATGTGTGAAGCTATCTCATGCACAACCTCCCTATATATGTCGTTAATTGTACGCATGTGCTTCCTTAGGGTACAGTGACCGGTGAGTAATCCCGTCACTTTCCTTATCTGGCCCCTGCTTAGGTTCAATATTCAATTAGTCAACGACTCTGGGAGTTTTTTGACCAGGAGTTTGCTGTGTTATTGCTTTGGAACGTGGCTCCAGTACGTCTGATGTTTAGTTTGGATCCACCGAGATGTACAACCACGTGCAGCAGTTTTTGATATTCCAAATACTGGTTCCGGACCAGTGGATGCCGTTTCAGACCCTAGCTTTGCTAGGGTGACTGCCGTTTCATTTTAGAGTTACTTAAGAGTTACTTAAGAGTTACTTCAGAGTTACTTAAGAGTTACTTAAGAGTTACTTAAGAGTTTCTTAAGAGTTACTTAAGAATTACTCAAGACTTACTCAAGAGTTACTCTATTATGGTTTGCCATGGTTGAGAGTTTTTGTAGGCAGTCCCAGACCAGTCTAGATCTGATTTGGGAAATGTTAAAGATTCCAGTGCTGCCTGACTATCTGAGAGTATAAGGATCTTTTGGCCTCTATACCCCCTTTATATGTTCATTTGCAAACACGTGTCGATAGCGTAGGTTTCTGCCTGGATAACGGAAGCAAACTTCCCCAACGATGCGTGTTTATTGCACCTGCATCTAGCACTTGAGAATGGCTTCCTATGACGCAGTTCTGTCGCCCGTTTGGCAGCCGTTAGGGCCATTTTTCTTTTATTGGTGTTGTCATGTAGGTGTGAATTCCATCAGGTTAGTTTTGGATACAGAATTACACCCTGATACTTGACCTACTGGCTTCACAGCTGCTTGGCAGTTTTAGTCTCTTAAGCTTCCTTTTTCTAGTGAAGGAAATGAGTGCAGTTTTTGCAGGGTTCACCCTTAGGCATTCCTTCCTACACCATTTCTCCACCGTTTCCAGAGCTTGTTGCATCAGCTCCAATATAACATTAGGGTATTTCCCCAGTACAAGTATTGTCAGATCATCTGCATACCCCTGGGTGTATAGTCCCTTCCTGTTCAATTCCTCCAGGAGTTCGTCTATGACGTCACGAGCGGAGAGTGTTCGGCAAAGACTTGGAGACAACGCAACGGTGCGAAAAGTGTACCAAAAACACATGTGCACAACCAAGTCCATCAGAACAAAAGCACTTCCTAGTGCATACAGCAGTTCTCAGTGCACTACTTCCCGTCTACATATTTATGAGAAACAACACTGCTACAATTGAGGAAAACTTAAACGTACTTTAATTCCAGTTCATTTGATCAGACATCAGCAAAAATATTCCCAGAAATATTTTTCAACGAACGAAAGAACACTGAAGAATCTAATAGTATCAAATCTAGTATATATTGCATGGCATCGGCAAAAAATCTGTTCGACCAGTCTTGTGGTTCCAAAAGTAGCAGATCTGTCAAATCGGTTATTACAACTTCATTGGACAACGGTTTGTACCTGTCATCCTCCGAGTCTGATCCTTATGCTTCTGATAACTAATTTGTTTTGTCAGATCAGGAAACTGGTCAATAACAAGTCTTAACAAGAAAGTCACCCAAAACAAAAACAAATCCGATTTCCTGGAGAAGAAATGTAATAAAGGCATCTCGAAATAGCGGCAAGGAATATAAAACTTGGAAAGATAAACGCCATCCATCCCGTAAAATAAGAGATCCATGTAGTTGCAGAATGAAATGTAACGAGAAGATTTCTGAAAATGAAATTCTATCGATATTTGATCATTACTGGAATCTTGGAGACATCAACAGACAGCGAGATTTTATTTCAAAATTAGTTCAAATATAAAATAAGTAAAGAAACAAGAATTAAAATAAAGAATGTAAATATTGCTGCAGAGAAAATTGAAGAATCACCTCCTCCAGGCCAACAGAGTAGAAGAGCGTTCACATACATATAACAGGGTTTAGAGTTAAATGAGCATTTTCATTAAATATTGAACAAATTAAATTGTAAAATCTTTCTCAAACAATAGAAAATTTGATGTTTTTTTTTAAATCTGCATTTTATGAAGACAGTTATATCGTTTTACTTCTGGCTATAATATTATAAATAAATTTAGTTTCACCTTAAAACTGGTTAAAAATTTTTTGTCTTCGCTGGAGAGTTTTAATGAGCTTGGTAGTCAACTGAAATTGTAAACTTTTTACGTCACTAATTAAGTCATTTACAAGAACTTCAGTAATGCTTCTTATTAAAGAAAATGTCACAATTTCTCATTATTAATTAGAAAATACGTTAAAACTTTTTATACGTGGGTATAAAAATGCTTCAAACAGTTCACTTGAACTTCCTTTTGTTGGAGCGGTATGTCTCTTAGACCAGATATATTATTTATAATGAAAAATGAACGGCTTTAATCAATGTTTTAATTATACACTCCGTTCTTCGTAAATATACATAGTTCGAAGGAATTTGAAGAGGAAAGATTCATTTTTGCGGAAATTCAATATAAAACTCGTTAACTTTAAACTACACACATAGCTTGTATAATGTAGTGTCACTTGCACAAGGTTATAAAGTTACAAGGGAACTGAAAGAATACTTCAAGAAAAAATGGAAATCTTCTCAATGTACCTGAATATACTGTTAATATCGTTTGTACAAAGAAATAACCTGTATTTGAACTCTTCGTGATATACAATTACAAACAAAAAGGTTTGATACTAATTTTCAGAACCTCAAACGTCCCAATATGTCTCCTTTTAGTACTCTCACTTCGCAAAACCTACCTTGTAACATCTCTCACTTCTCAACACGCTTCCTTATGGCGCCCACGCTTCTCAATACGCAACAACTCTCAATTCCTAGCATGCTACTTTGCAGCACTTCTCACTGCTCAACACGTTTCCTTGTCGCGATTCCCACTTCTCAACGCGTTTTCTTGCGGCACCTCTCACTTCTCAACTCCCTCTTTTGTAGTACCTCCAATTTCCTAACACTTTTCCTTGTGGTCCCTATCACTTCTCAGCACGCTTCCTCTCAGCACCTCTCATTTCTCAACATGGTTCTTTATGGCATCTCTCACTTCTGAACACGCTTTCTCGCAGCATCTCCCACATCCTAGCATTCTCCTTTGCAGTTCATTACACTTATTAACATTTTTCTTTGCAGCATTTTTCAACACTTGTAGCACCTTTAACTTTCTAACATGTTTCTTTACGGCACAATCACTACTCAAAGCGCTTCCATGTCGCTATTATCAACACGCTCTCTTGCGGCACTTCGCACTTTCCAACACCATTCTTTGTGGCACATCTCAATTCTCATCACTCTTTCTTACAGAACCACTTACTTCTGAACATGGTTCCTAGTGGAATCTCTCACTTCGAAACACACTTGCTTTCAGCACCTCTCACTTCCTAACATGCTTCTCTGTGGCATCTCTTATTTCTTTATGCATTTCCTTGTGGTACCTTTCACTTCTCAACACACTTCCTTGTCACTCCTTCAACTTTTCACAAATTGATAGCGTGAAATATTCCTGAGATCCTAATGGAAAATACCTTTTTGCCATAACATATTTCACTGATTTCTTCAGTCTTTTTTTGTCACTAAAAACATTAATTATTATCCCAACACATTTTTGTACTTAAAGGAATGAATAAAAAGTATAAGCAATCCTCCTTACTGCTCAACTTAACATTAATGTCTAGCAGACTGGCATAAATAACCTTAAACTTCTACATGAACAGGAAACATTCTCTAAATGACTACAGTTTATTTGCACTTACTTTTTTTTCAAACATTCCGTTATAAGCTCACGTCAAAAGTTTTGAATCCTCGAAGCGGTCCTGTTCGGGTCAAATGAATGAAGTAACTTTCCCTTAAAGGAATCCGGTTCGTTTGACGTTTAAACACGTTCAAAGAGACGTGACGCAATTTCATCTAACCGGCTCGAGTACTCGACTGATAGTAACGAGCAAGTTTCGTGTGTTCGCTCTGTTTTGTATTTTCCGCAAATTTGACTTGGCAAAATTCTAAATCAACGACAATCACGATGAGATTGAAAATACTTTCAGCAATAACATTTCAACCCACTTCACCAACTGCATATTTAAATTGAACATTATCACAATAATTTCCATTGTATCTCGAAATCAAGGAATTGGAAAAAAAACAGTCCAGAGTAACGTGTGAAAATTTCCATTTTAGGCGGTTTAATATTTTTCCATTGTCTCCTAATTAAATTTTATTTTGGTTTATAGAGAAGTTGCATTTATAGAATGTTCCAAAAAAGGACAGACTGCTAGAATAACACTGGAAAATAAGAGGGATTTCATTCGAAAAAAAAAATTTTGTAATAGCCGCCGTATTCAAGATACAGGCCATTGGAAAAAAATGTATACACATTTTTTACGATTATATGGAGACTACTAGCATAATTATAATGGAAGTTTGTCTGAACTTACTTTGGGAACTGAATTTCTGTTGACCCTCATAGAGGGCGCCGGTTACGCGATTCGCACCGAGTAGTTTTGAACATATCTGTTTTGAGGTGAAAAGTTAACTAAGATATTATTATTGTTGAAACCACACGTTCAACAATTTGTATATTTATATTTTAGTTCCTTTGTATATTCATGCAGAGTTATATTTTAGTTCTTTTATTTTCATTCGAAATTCCTACCGTCGCGCCACTGCCTCCAAAACACTTCTACCTTAGTCCAAAATCGCGTTTAGTTTTATTTCCCTGGCGGCTTATCGGCGCCTTGCAATATTTACTACTATTCTTCGCTAGCCCAGCTAGCGAGAGTCCATGTTGAGTTTCCAACCCGATCGGTCTCCCAGTTGGTATCTACCACTCCTTTACCGGTATAAAACCGATATTTTCAGACCAAATGGGTCAAGTTTCATAGTAATTAATTTATTGCCTGCGTAATAATATAAAGTTAAAGTTTGTATAGTGATTCAACCCGAAGCAAAGTTATATTTCAAGTGAATAGTGCTTTGAAAACCACAAAGGAGAGAGTAAGATCGTTCTAATAATTACTATTTTATACTGAAAGGCTTGTCTATATTCATCGTTCCATCTGTTAAAGTTTATTGAATTTTTAACGAAATACGAATATTTATGCAAGAGAACCAGTCATCTTATAGAATTTCAGTCCACTAAATCGAAGGCATCCTATTTTTTACGACAGCATAAAATTTGTTGTCATTTCAACTGATGTGGCATCAACGGCCACATTAATCATTCTAATGCTGAAGTTACTGGATTCAACAAAGAATCACAGAAGGAGAATTAAAATTAATACATGAAATATTCAATTAGTTAGAGTTATGCCCGATTGTACCGTTTAGAATTTAAGCACGCATTTCGCGAGCTACCCTTAACTTTGAGAACCACTCAATTTTTTTGGATTGTTGCACCAATGCAGCATACAGCTTTAAGCGTTTTGGCTGCATCAGTTTGTTGCGCCAAAAATAAATGAAACAGAGAACGCATCAGTTGTAAGAAAACAATAAATTCGACAAAGTGATAAGTGTTTTTGAGTGAACAAGCACAAGTAGGTGATCCGCGGTAATATGTAAGAACAAATTAAAATTATAAAAGTGTTTAAAACAATTTTATTCCTCAGAGTTAACAATGACAGTGACAAATATATGTCCACTCGGAATTTTGCAAAAAAACAGTTGCTCTGGTTTCCGCAACGTTTCGAGACAATGTTTTATGTGGTGGGAGCAAGTTCTATTCTATCCTGAAGGAAATGTGGACCTTGCAATGTTGCGCGATGATGGGTAACAAAATACTGCAGCCAATGCGTTTTAAGCTTAAGTAGAACTTAGCAAAGACCCGTTTAAGGCAATGCGTACATCGAGTATTATTAGTTACTTTTTGGCTTTGTATCGAAAGTTAGCCTTCGCACGCGTGAAATGTGAACTCCAGCTCACTTTGTTAAATTTAACCTTGTGATGCCTTTTGGCCTAACATAATAATATAACAATAAATATTCAAAATAAGAATTAAATTCCATTGAGCTTATTTCAATAAATCTTCAGAACGTTTTAATATTATACGAATAAAGAGTAAGAAGGTCGACAGGTACGAAGTCAAGTTCAGAGCGTGAAATAAACACAAACAGCGTTATTTATATTTACTTTTGGTGAACTTGACTGGTCGTATAAACAACATTCATATATTCATTATCCTTCCACAGTTAACATGATTTTTTAAAACATAAAAGTTAACGCCGGTGTCAGAGACCGATGTTTAAAATTGGCCAAAAAAATGTTTTTGAGAAAAAAATATTCAGACTGTCGATTTTATTAATAAATAAAACTAATAAAACTTATTTTTACATAATAAATCTTTAGTCAGGTATGAAAACTTGAAGTTAAATAAAAACTGACATTTTTAGACAGCCTTAAAAAAACTAAAAAAAAAAATAAACTCAAAAATCCTCAAAATAAAAACATTAGGAAGTAATAAAGCGAGAATATAATATGAAAAGCCTAGATTCTAGATGTAACTATCACTTCAAACATCGTTATTGAAATCTGTTACACACTCCTCACAGATGCACTTTATATGTTCCAAACATAACTTTTGGCAATTTTGGCATCTGTATTTTGTTCTTCCATTTTTCTTGCTACTACAATAGAAGCATCGCCCAAATATGTCCCTGTTAGGAGGTGTGTCTTCCATCTCTATATTACATATTTGTTTAATTCGTATCCTAATTTGTCGTGGTATATTATCTTGCATTGCACGTAGGCGACTATGTCCGTCCAGTAGCTACATTCCAAGTTGTTCAAAAAAAAGGCGTCTAGGTAATTTACTAGGTCTGTTCTTCAGGCTGGCATAGTTCCATTTGTGTATAATATGTGAGTTGATGGCAGCAACATTCATTGCCGAAGGAAAAATTACCATTGGCCACCTATTTGTAGCTCTTGTCTAGTCCACCAACAAAACATATCTATAAGTTCACTTCAATGAATATCAAGTATTGATCTGGAGAGCTGGATTCAGAACCTCTGTAAGAAAGCCCGCCCCTTCTCCTTCCAAAATTTGTTAGTTATGTGCGAGGTGTGTGCGAACTGCGATTTAGTATTGAATAATTATTTGATGGGGGTAGTAAACGTCGCTACATATTGAAACAATATGCTTACGTTTTATGTTGTTAAAATCGAAAATTAATTGTTAAATTCTCTTTAACAATTAATGTTTCGAGTTAAGATAATATGTTTTGATTTCTTTGGGCCATACCGGCTTTCAAAATAAAAATAAATTCGTAAATAAAACAAAATAGGATTCTTTAAATTGAAACAAAATTATGGGCTTGAACACTCACCTACCGACTGCTGTTTACTGACTGTCTGACGCTAATTAAGGACCGCCCACAGTTGAGAAAACGGAGTGGTGGGAATTTTACGTTATGTTATAGGTGTCCACATAAACGTTTGTAATAATCGTGTTTTTAATCTGTTGAAGCTGGATGTTGGTCGACTAGTTGATAAGCAGTTTTGATACAATGCTCAAAATCCCTATGTTCCGTTTGTGTTTGAGTGTATCTGTATACCCTAAAACCGCACCTGCCTCGAAAGGCTTCTAACTTTCCATCCACGGTTGTGAATTCAGATAGGGAGAAAAATTTTGGCAAATTCGAATTGAAGGCATCAAAGAAATCTCGAATAGGTGCTAACTTATCAAATCTTATCCGATCTGCACGAGTCCTTTTGTCGTCAAAGCGAATATGCCTAAGAAAAAACTTGAATCGAGCTAATGACATTGTAAGTCTAAGAATTTCCATTGATGTCCCATTTGTTCTAAAAAAGTCCTCGGCGTTTGTATGGTTATTTTTCGACATTCCAGCAATATATAAAAGGCCTAAAAGGACTTTTAGTTCTAGTAAATCGGTTTTTCTAGCTGTTCTATTATTGGGATCATTAGCAGTCATTTCGATGTAAATATTCGTATTACTTACAATTTCTTGCAGCATATATTATCAGTAAAGAAGCCACTCCAGATTTCAATTGGTGAAGTTTCATGACGAGCTGTTCCTTTTACACCTGGTAAGCACTTGACGATATTTTCAGCTCGTGTACGAACTCCACGATTCGCCGTAAAATGCTTCCTCCATTTCTCTTTTCCATCTCTTCCTCTGAAACAAGGAGCCCGTACCTTCCTGTTTGCTACTTCGGCGATTATATTTTCTTCAGGTTCTTCCTCTATATCTTGTTCGGAGTCTGTATTGTGGTTCTGTTCCTCCAGATTATCTTCCTCCAGACTATCATAACTATCATCAACCTCAATTTCAAAGTCAGAATCAGTACCACACTCGTCATAAGTTTTGAAGATATTCTTGTTCCTTTTCGTAATTCATGGTTTTTATCTAAATTCCACTGGCAAGAAATACAAATATCATATGTTGGAATAATAGTTTTTGAAGCTTGCTTCTTATTGCACGACATAGGACTTTTGAGAAGGCTAGTGAACTCGTAAAACGTGTAACCGTTACGAAAAGTCCGACACGCAACAGTGTTGCCTTATTTCTGAAAAGGCTAGTGAACTCGTGAAACGTGTGATGTTACGAAAAAGCGTTCGTCACGCGATAACTCATTCAAGCAACTGTGCGCAATCTCTCTTGTCGCACTGAGCTCGCACACCTATGGGTGTGAAAAATTGTCAAAAATTGTCAAAAATTGTCAAAAATTGTCAAAATTTTGAAAAAATGGTTAATAATTGCCAAATATGTTAAAATTTTTAAATATGGTCAAAAATTGTCAAAAATTTGGAAAAATGATCAAAAATTGTCAAAATCTCAAAAAAATGGTTAATAATTGCCAAATATTTTCAAAAACTGTCAAAAATGGTCCATAATTGTCAAAAAATTTGAAAAATGGTCCATAATTGTCAAAAAATTTGAAAAACGGTTAAGATTTTTGAAAAATTGTCAAAAATGGTCAATAATTGTCAAAACCAATCAATATTCGTAAAAAATTGTCAAAAATGATCAATAATTGTTAAAATTGTCAAAAATGATCAATAATTGTTAAAATTTTGAAAAATGGTCAAAAATTTTCAAATATGGTCAAAAATTGTGAAGTATTTGGAAAAATCGTCAAAAACTGTCAAAATTTAAAAAAAATGGTTAATAATTGCCAATTATTTTCAAAAATTTGGAAAAATGGTCAATAATTGTCAAAAGTTCTCAAAATTTTTGAAAAATGGTCAAATTTTTCGGAAAATTGTCAAAAATGGTCAATAATTATAAAAAACTGTCAAAAATGGTCAAAATTTACAGAAAAATTGTCAAAACTGGTCAATAGATGTCAGAACCTGTCAAAAATGCTCATAAATTGAGAAAAATGGTCAATAATTGTTAAAATTTGGAGAAATGGTCAAAATTTCCGAAAAATTGACAAAAATGATCAATAATTCTCAAAATTGGTCAATAATTGTCAAAAATGGTCAATTATTGTTAAAATTTGAAATAATTGTCAAAATTTTGAAATAATGGTCAATAATTGTCAAAGACGGTCAATAATTGTCAAAACTCGTCAAAAACTGTCATAAATGGTCAAAAATTGTGATTATAAGACTATAAGGTGAACGATGCAAACGGGCATCGCTGTTTAGAACGTCCTTATTGAAGAAGTTCAGGATGTTTGGCATACCTAAAAATAATTTTTTCTTAGTCATGGGAAAACTGTTATTTATTGATAGTTGAAACCATAACGTGAATAAATACGGATATTGTTGATAAATATATTAATTAATAATCGAAATGTACCTAATCAAATGTTCAATACACCGACATGATATTAACCAACTGATCAGGAAACTCTAGTGGTTACGCGTTATGCAGAAAAGTTTTACGGGAAAAACAACAAATGGAAAAACGTTCGGAACTGTATAATGACGTTTCCGAGAAATTTTTAAAATAATATATACTCTTCACCGACGAGGCGACAAAGTTCAACTCTCACAATGCATACTGCTGGTGTGATAAGAATTAATATGCTAAAAGAGTATCCCATTACCAGCACAAGTTTAAGTTATTGTTTGGTCAGCAACTTTAGGTGACAAATTAATTATGGTTATCACATTCTACCTGGAAAGAAACCGCAGGGAGGTTATGGAAAATGGTCTTCGTCAAATTGTCTGAAATTTTCGACGTTCCGATTAAAAGTTGCCATTGCAACAACAAAATCGTTCGAGCAGTTTTCGAGATAATTGGCAGTCAAATCCCATTATGGATATACGACAAGATAGTAAAACTCTGTCTTCTGTCTTCTGAGAGAAATCTACAATTTTTGTAAACATTGTTCTGTGGCTACTATCTGATGGAATGATTATAAACCGTCAACTGTAGCGTTGATTATCCAACTTGGGTCTTGGGGAATAGCCTTATTCTACTTGTTTGTCACATGAAACTCAATGGTGGAAACTGCATCTATTCGAAATAATAAAGCCTACATGTGTCATGTGCTACCAAAATGAAGAAAAATACGAATACTCTGCCACTGACAATATCTTAAACTAACCCCCTATATCGCTTATATAATGCTTGAAAAGTAACAATGTAATGCCCTAAGATGTGATTTATGAAATAAAATATACAGCTTGTGAAGTGCATTTCACAAGAAAAAATTAACAATAAAGAATATTTTATTATTCCCCGGGAAAGTAATAAAATTACGAGGGTGTTCACATGGGTGTAAAAAATATACCTGTGCGTCAAAAAATTCAATTTCGAAGCAAGGTAGTTGAATAATAAAGAGGAAATCTCACGAGATTGGTGAACCTTAAAATGTTATTACATTTTGTACAAGATTTCAAATTTAATCTGTACTCTAATACCTATAAAGTTATTGATTTTCCGAGTGACTGTATATCTGAAATATATACTCCAACGATAATAATTTGAATAGTAAAATAAAAAACCCTCTCTGATCCAGTCCTTCACATATCCTAGTCCTATGGTATTTAGTATATCAGGAATTATTCCTGATTCAGGTTGTGCTTCATCTTACCATCTTTTTTATTGCCCTCGATACCCTGGTGACCTGGCACACAGGCAACTTGATGTTATTCCGTTGGGCTAACGTCTTCAGTTCTTCAATGCAGTGCCATACTACCCTTGACGTCACTTTCCTGCTCAAGATTGCCTCAAGTGCCACCTGGCTGTCTGACCTTAGCTTTAACTGATAAATCTATCGATTTCTCAAATTTTTTTATAGTTATTATCAATTTTATTTACTAATCTATGAATATTTCTATACCTAGTAGCGACCTAGTGATGTAAACATGTTTCTATCCTTCACTTTCTACTTGCCACAAGTTTAAAGCACCGAGAAAGATCGTTAAGTTTCCTGGCCCATCTGCCTAAGGAATCAATTTCTCAGAAAACTTCACCTTTCAAAGCTTTAATAGAGCATAATATACACTGCAGGTTACTTTAAAAAAACAGCATTTTTTTATATACATAACTAGGTCTGAATTATCTGAAAATAATTCAATGATAAATGTTTAATTCCAAAGATCGAAATTTCTATTTATCAAAGAGACGGCATCGCAAATTCGAGATCTTCCTTATAAATTTACACCAGGTTAGATAAACAAACGTCGCAGTAATTTAACTTGGAAAACAAATCCTCAGGCATATTGGTCTCTATTGTGAACAATATTCTTCTGAATTATATCCCCCAAAAGCTTTAAATATAATGAAAAATGGACTAACAAAACGGTGTTTATGTTAAGAAACAGAGACGGGTAGAAGTATATACGCTCAACCATAAAAGATGCGGAATATAAAATAGCCACAGGAATGATGGGATACTTTAAACTCTTTTAAAATCAACAATATCATTGGGTACATGTAATTTAGTTCCCATATTAAGAATGGTCAGAAAAAATGTGTTTCCCAGTATTTTAGGTTTACCTTACTTTTATGCGTGACATTTTCAGTTTACCTGGTCTCTATTAGTAATTTGGTTCCCGGAAAGCAATGTATATAATTGTTTATTACAAACAAAGTATTCTCAACATAGAGTTTCTACAAAAAATATTTACTAAAACACAGAAAGAAACATGTCGATCGAGAGGCAGTGTACATCTAGATGTATATAGATTTACAAAAAAAAACACTATCTGTTCACTAAATGTGTTTTCTGACACAAATAACGTCATGTGAAGTAAATGCTAATGGGATATTCTCATGTATATTCTGCGAATACTCTTCGCAGTATTTTCGGACAGGTTCTTTTAAATCTTTTCGTTTGGCGGTTCAAGTCCCGCACAACCGCATCATGAAATGTTCTTGTATATGTTTTGTCACTGTTGAACTTTTATCTTATTCGCCCAAAGTGAGAACAAACAATTTGCACTTTCTGTTTGTACAAGTCCCTTGTTTCTCTCCACTTTTCAGGACCTTTTAAAACCCATATTTATAGTTATTAATAATTAATAACTGTTATCCTCGTCCACTCAAAATTATTTCCGGATTCATGGCCAGAATCTAACATAACGCAATGTCCGGGAACCAAATTACCAATTACCTTTTGGGGTTGGGAACCAAATTACATATTATTAACAGACATCTTAAATTAATGTCTAATGTACTACCTGCCGGGAGCCAAATTTCCAACACCCATATCATTAACGTACGTCAAGAAAAAAACTGATTGCACTTTTTGTTTTTTTAAATCAATAATAACTTGGTAAACATAGTGTTGCGAGGTCACCAACTCAAATCAAGCCCTATCTCTCAACTGTAAATTTTTTGTGGCTGCGCTTCTTTCGAGAACATTCTCGAAAGGACGCTTTGCTTACGCATAGGACGAGCGCGGAAAATACTAGAATTTTCGAGAGTTGAGAGAGACTATATATACGCGGGTTTTTGAGTGAGTTAAGAATTAGTGGAACGGACAGTAAATAGTTAGTTCACAGACAGTTTACAGGAGTAATCGGACAGTGAATGAGATAGTGAAGATAAATAGTGTAATATTCAAGTGGTAAAGATAAATTAGAACTATTATACCTAGTGTAAATAAATTAATAGACATTAAGTTGAGTGTGTATATAAATTGAGTTTAATAAATAAATCAGTAGATAGTAATTAGTGTATAATTTTATCCCACAAGTAAAAACTATTTAAATGAATAACAAAAACATTACTTTTCTGTCAGGCGTCATAAATACGTAAAAATGGCTAAGAGACTAAGTGGGCGGACATAAAGGAGCGCCGACCATCGCTCCGACCATAGCATCGCACCATAGCTCCGCTCATCATTAAAAATAAATACACGATATTAGATCTGTGAGGCAACATCGGAGCGCCAACCATCGCTCCGCGCAATCTACATGGTTTCCAGTTAGACTTCAGAAACAGATTCATTAAAGTGAGTTCCGAAGAGGTATTCCTCCATCCATAAGAAGGCAACACGGAGTTGCAGCTGTACAGGAAGATGCCGTTCTACCGAAGCGAAACCATGATAGTAGCGCAGCTACAGGGAATCCTGGAGGAAGGTACACTGGTTATGATGGAGCCATGGAACCACGACGAAAAGGTTGATAGAGAAGTACTAATTGGAAAAGGATAGGATACGTCAGCGAAGGAGATCCCAGTACGTGTCATAAACGTGAACCCAATTACTATTAAGAAGGAAACCAGAATTGAATCCTGCGTACCAGTGACGCCTATCGTTCGTCAAAAAACGACAACTGACAATTCTAATGACTGATTCGAATTGATGTTGTCAATAGCTGGCCAATCCTTGAATCGAGCTCAGAAAAGGAAAATGAGAAAATTTCTCTTGCAGTATCGAGACCTTTTCGTACCAAAAGGAGGGAAGACTGGCAGGACATCAGCCTTCAAACACAAAATCGATACTGGTGATGCCAAGCCAATTAGACAATCAGCTCGTAGACTACCACGAGCGAAGGGAGAGGAAGCTGAAAGAACTATTCAAGAGATAGAGGAAGAGAAAGTGATAGAACCATCCACTAGCCCTCCAGTAGTGCTCGTCAAGAAAAAGGATGGAACTTCGAAAGCCATGTATTCCAGGAAATTTCTAACAAGTTGGGAATGAAGACCATGACAACGGCGTTGCATCCCCAGTTAGATGAAATGGTCGAGAGAATGGACAGGACCATTGGAAAATACCTATCCAGAGTAGTTTCCAGCCACCAGAGGGATTGGGACCAATATCTTTCCCTATTTGCATTGGCTTATCGATCCGCCATCAATGATTCCACAGATCAAACACCTGCGAGAATCCGATTTGGACGCGAAATGAGGCTTCCTTGTGACCTGGAATTTGGTTGTCGACCTGGAGAAGATTACGTGATCCAGTTGAGACAAAGGATGGACGATTTGCACGAATTGGTCCGACCGAATCATCAAGTTGCCATCGACAGAATGAAAAAACGGTACGACATGCAAGCCATAGAAGGCAGTTTCAAAGAAGGGGACAAAGTATGGTTACACAACCCGACGAGGAGAAAAGGCTTTTCTTCAAAATTACAAAAATCGTGGGAGGGTCCGTACTTGATCAAAAAAAGAGTCATTGACGTCATCTATCGCATAAGCAAGATCCCCAATGGAAAACCAAAAGTAGTCTACCAAAACCAACTAGCGCCATTCGAAGAAGACCATGACATAGAGGAAGGAGTGAACCATGTCCAGGAATATTCTGACCCTGCCTTCGAAGATTTTATGGGCGCATATGGAGGTGAAGATAAAGCTAGATTTGGAGTCATTATCGAGCAACGACAAGATTTGTTCACGCTCCCGGAAGATTATTCACTGGCACACAACATCCCCGCCAGTATCAAAAACGCACGAGGTTTGGCAACCGTCTTCCGAAAGAAGTTTGGGCAACTAGAAAAACTTCAAGAACAGATTCCAACCCCTGGAAAGATACTGAGACTCAAACACAATTCACGGTACATCTTCTACCTGGTAACAAAGAACGAACTTCAAGATCGATACACGTACCGGAATGTGTGGGAAGCGCTACGTAGCCTTCGAGACCATGTGCTGGAATCCAACGTGAAGAAACTTGCTATGCCTAAGATAAAGAGGAACTAGTTGGATTGGCGAGTCATCAGGAATATGATGGAGGTGATCTTCGAAGATACGGGTGTATCAGTGTATTCTACTTATCTCATGGGCAATGCACTGACGTTCTGTCTGACAACACAAACAATAACAGCGCGAATACAGCCGCTTGAAATAATTTGATTTTTTTCGCATTTTGAATTTGTGTGGAAAAAGTAAATACTTTTGTTAATGATAGACTTCCCATGCAATACGAGTATATATTCATGGTTTATAGCACATTTCTGCTAAATAAACATTTTGTCATGCTTCTTTTGATGAGAAACACAAGCTCGAACAAAAAAAGCTGACAGCTGATTAATAAATTGAATGAGATGCTAGATACCCATTCTTAGATGCATGTCAAAACGAATCGACTCTCATATAGCTACAAATATATTGACTACTGTCAAATTGGAGAAAAAAGCGTCATTCGGTTTTTGTTTGATATAAGTTGGGCAGCACATTGTTTTTCCTGTTCCCAAAGCCAAAAAAAATGGCTGAGCGGTGAGAGATTTGGTTCAAAACTCACTTCGTTAAATGTTACTAGATTGATTGCCTTGGATAGCTATAAAACAAAATCTAAAGGATGCAGCTTGTTCAAAAATTGACAGTTGTATAATAAATGACATTTGACGAAAGCAGTGTTGCATTGTATATTACTGGGCAGAAAGTTGAAAAAAGTCATCCTACTTCCCTTGTACTTACTATTAAGAACTCAATATTATAAAATTTATCACTTACTAAATATTTTAGAATTTATAAACTCCGGCAAATTGAAATGGAATGCACATTTTATCAATTTTCCTTTATTTTCAGTTGAATAATCAAACTAATTTATTGCGCCAGTGGTAATTTATAATCTTTTTCTTGTTACCTTTTTCGGTTGACACGAACGGAGTTCCTCTTCTAATTGAAATTAATGAAGTATTTTACTGATAGACAAAAAGTTTTCAAGCAATAATTTCGACTCCGTCACGTAACTACACTTAGTAATTAGAATCATCTATCTTTGACTTCGTTTTGTTTAAAAACAACTCGTTTTATTGAACATTGCATTCAAAATAATATAATTTTTGTGACAAGGACCATTGGCATATTTTCAATCCAGAAACTAAGTGAGTGAACTATTTTTGAGATTATTCCGAATAAAATGGTTGGCATACAAAATAATAATCTAAAAATATTTTTATAATTGAACGTGTATTTCATATTGACACTTTTAAACTCATCGGCTGAATATCAAAATTTTTCAAAAGTATCACCTTACGTGCTTTATCTTCTTTTTCCCGATCCCGTCTGAGAAGGTCTCCGAAAACACTACAGTTAGAATTGTTTATTGTATTTTCATAGCACCTAGACTAGCATATTTTTCTACGAGTCCAACACTTTTTTAAATAATGATTCCACTCTCCACACAAACTTATTTATTTGGAGTGATCCAGTTCCCCGTTCACCACAATACTCTCCACTGGCAAGCTGCGTTCCGAATTGCGCTGGTAATGCTATCGGAGCTCAAACCGCTTATAGTTGGTCCGATTCATTTGGCGCGCTTAATTGTTTTCGGTGGACCTCCTCACGTACGGAATCTCATTAGAAATAGCCGTGTGCCTAATGGCTGGGAGTGATGATTTGGAAAATATTTGAGTAACGACTTTTCGACTATTACGAATCGTAGCAAGTAACTTGATGTTCATAATATAACCGGAGTAGCGCTGATGTAATAAAATGTTCTATCTTCAGTCATTAGGCACAAGTCTTGATAGAACATCACGTTTCATGCTGAAAATTCAAATAGCAGTCCGTACGTGAGGAAGTCCGAATTGTTTCCTCCGCCAGCAGTTATAAGCGCGCTAGTTCAATCGGACCAGCACTAAGCAGTTGAAGTATCGTTAGCAATACTAGCGCAGCTCGGAACGCAACATAATAGAACTTGCCAGTTGAGAATATTGTGGAGGAAAGGAAACAACACAACACAACGCTCACCATGACTATCTTTTTTTAAAGTAATATTCCTTATATTATCTACGACTTACTTGTTAGAATCATATGTTCAATTATATTGTTGTGAAAAAACAGTTGCCTTGGTCTCCGGCACCGACTTTGTTGCGAGACAATGGTCAGGTTGATCAGGACCCCAATTCTTGACCGTTCGCAACACTCAAAGTTACTCGCTTCCTAACGAATTCGTTAGAATACTATTCTTGAGCGCTCTCACCTTTGCGCATTCGCTTGATAGTGTTCGTTATGCAGTGAGTACATTTTTGTACGTGATAATTATAGAAAATATTTATATTTATACTGCAAGTGATAAGTGATACCACGCGCATAGTTGATACTATTTTTTATAGAAAAATTTCAAATTGTAATTGTGTTTGAGTTGGTAATTGAGGATGGACGAACTTGTGAATTTAATGTTACTGGAAAATTTAGAGCTGCCGGCAATAGAAGTTCAAAATTTCCGGGTTTTGCGTAATCCTTCGAATCCTTTCAGGACAATGAATGATTTTCTCCGCCGCGAGATATTTGCCAATTTGGTACAGTCTTCCACGGAATCTTCAAAGTTATTTGTGAATTTACTACCAATTATTTGATACTTCCCTTGGAAATACTATAACATACTTTTTTTGCTTTTCCGAAGCTTTTCCTCCGCGTAATACATTATTTAGAATGGTTTGATCCATTTCAGACAACACTTTTGAACAGACATACATAAAACATAACCATAAAATTGGAAAAATTTGACAGCGTCAAGAAGAACGAAAGCTTATTATTTACGGCATTGCCAAATTTCTCATTTCGCTTAAGGACGCCCTTTAACGAATCACCTCAAGAATTGCATAGTTGTGAAGTTTTCGCTAACTACTGCTCGTTATGCAGCGAATTCGCTCGATAGCGAGTGATGTCAAGAATTGGGCTCCTGATCAGTTGACAGGACACGCGTTCAGCGGGAAATTGATGATCGCTTCGGTAGCGCTACGTTGGGATCAGTGGCGGCTCCTCCATTAGGTCATTGGGCCAATGACCCCCCATTGAAAAATAATTTTTTCCACAGTCGCGCGTAAAATGACTAATTACTATATTCGAATGAAATCGAAAAAGTCAACAAATGCCGAGGATTGTTACTTTACGCTCTAGCGCAAAAAAGGAATCTTTTTCGCTCGCTTATTTATTCAAACCACGCCCTCCGAATTAACTCAATTGGTGAATATTTAACAATTTATCAGATTAAAAATCAAATGGAATTTTCAAAAATTTTGAAATATGATCAAAAACGGTCAATAATTGTCAATTATTGTCAAATCTGTTTAAAATGGACAATCTTTGTCAAAAACTGTCAAAAATGGTCAATAATTGTCAAAAATGGTCAAAAATTTTCAAAGATTGTCAAAAATGGTCAATTATCAAAATTTTTTAAAAATGGTCAAAAAATTTCAAAAATTGTCAATAATTGTCAAAAATGGTCAAAAATTGTCAAAAACTATCAAAAATGGACAATTATAGTCAAAATTGGTCAATAACTGTCAAAAATTGTTAAAATTTTGAAAAATGGTCGATAATTGTCAAAAACTATTAAAAATGGTCAAAAATTGTGAAAAATGGACAATTATTGTTAAAAACTGCCAAACTTATAAAATAGTTGATAATTGTCAAAAATTGTTAAAGTTTTTGAAATATGGTCAAAAATGGTCAATAATTGTCAAAAATTGTTGAAGTTTTGAAAATGGTCGATAATTGTCAAAAACTATCAAAAATGGTCAATAATTTTGAAAAGTGGTCAAAATTTTTGAAAAATTGTAAAAATGGCCAATAATTGTCAAAAACTATCAAAAATTGCAAAAAACTGTCAAAAATTGATAATTATTGTTAAAAATGGTCAAAAATTTGGAAAAATGGTCCATAATTGTCAACAATTGTCAATAATTATCAAAAATGGTCAATAATTGTCAATAATTATCAAAAATGGTCAATCATTTTGAAAAATGGTCAAAAATTTTGAAAAATGGCCAATAATTATCAAAAATGGTCAAAATTTTTGAAAAATTGTCAAAAATGGTCAATAACTGTCAAAAATGGTCAAAAATTGCTAAAAACTGTCAAAAATGGACAATCATTGGTAAAAAATTTGGAAAAATGGTCCATAATTGTCAACAATTGTCAATAATTATCAAAAATGGTCAATAATTTGGAAAAATGGTCTAAAATTTTTGAAAACCTGTCAAAAATGGTCAAAAACTATCAAAAATGGTTAACAATTGTCAATTATTGTTAAAAACTGTTGAAAATGGACAATTATTCTCAAAAACTGTCAAAAACTTTAAAAAATTGTCATCATTTTGAAAAATGGTCAAAAATTATCAAAAATTTTGAAAAATGGTCACTAATTTTGAAAAACAGTCAAAATGGTCAATAATTGTCAAAAATGGTCAATAATTGTTAAAATTTTGAAAAATGGTCAATAATTGTCAAAATTTTGCGAAATGGTAAAAAATCGTCAAAAGTTGTCAAAATTTTGAAAAATAGTCAACAAATAATACGAGCCCTTTCCGAAAATCAATTTAAACACGTAATTTATAAAATCGATTCACTAAAAATCGATTATTATTACTATAAAAATCGATTATACAAAAACAATCGATTTATATAAAAATTGATTATTTCTCAACATCCCTAATTAGTAGATCTTTTTAAGGTTAATCATGATGAATAGCGAAAATGACGATTATTCTAGCACTCCTATTATAACCTAAGATAATATAAAAAACTGTTTCAATTATTAAAAGGGCGACTGTAGAAAAAATTATGTGTGTTTTTCGAGCGTTAAGTGAAATTGCAGGTTTCAAAAGATCGCCGTGCTCCGCTCCGCGTCGCGCGGCAACATTCTTTCTCAAGCGGCAATCTGTTACTTAACGCTCTAAATACACAAATAACTATTAATAAATAATTAAATTAGGATTTAAAAAATAAAATATACCTACCTACCATACATATAGTATAGTATTCCTCCTATATAAAATTTACCTAAAACGTTTCAAGACCCCCGTGTAAACGGTTTTCAAGAAAACCGGCGAAAGCCAAAATTGGAAAGCGGGCTGGGGTCCACCGTTGACCTCAAGGTGTTATATGGGAACGGAATTTGCCGAGCGCTAACGATCTTCGAGGCGTGAGAGAAACACGCTGGAAGTTTACATGTGATGGGTCAAAAGCCCGGTTTAAGATCGACGATGAATCGACTTACGTCGGCTGATTATTAGACGCTTAGAAAAGAGATGAGTAGAGGGGTTGGCAGACCGCGCTATATTTTGATTTAAATGAGAGCATTTGAACCGAAATAATGAGAATAATGAGCTGTGTTTTGACGTAATGTTGTTGCAAATACAAAAGATCGAAGGCTTCACTTAAATTTCAAAAATACTTAGACTAATTATCATTTAATTCAAGTTTGTCATATTTATTTTGTATAGAAATGAATAAAATATGGTTGTTTTTCAAGAGAGCATTATTTTTATATAAAACAAGCGTGGCCCAAAAAAAAGGAGAGCATTTGAAGCGAAATAATGAGAATAATGAGCTGTGTTTTGACGTAATTAATAAGTTGTTGCAAATACAAAAGATCGAAGGATTCACTTAAATTTTAAAAAGATTAAACTAATTATTATTTAATTTCAGTTTGTCATATTCAAATGTATAGAAATGAATAAAATATGGTTGTTTTTCAAGAGAGCATTATTTTTATATAAAACAAGCGTGGCCAAAAAAAACTTTTTGCCTTTGGGGCTTTGGAAAGGAACTCCACAAATTTTGCTTTTTTAACGATTTTAACGACTTCTGGGCAGAAATTGGGAGAGGTTTTTCAAAAAATTTCCGGATTGGCCTTCGGGGGGCTGGTCAGTGGCGTTCCGTATTTTAAGATTCTGGTCACATCACCTATGACCCCCCTATCAAATTAACCACGAGCCGCCACTGGTTGGGATGAAAGCGACCAAAATTTCATGCGGTGTTCTATTCTGTCCTGAAGGAAATGTGGAGTTTGCAATGTTGCGCGACAATGCGATACAAAATGTTGAAGCCGGTGCGGTTTCAGCCCAAGACTTGTTACGTTGAATAATTTAGTACCATATTAATTCAACTGAGTATAACAGCTCTTTTTACGTTTCTGATATTTTACTTTTTTACCTCTTGGTTGCAAATGCAACAAGTCGAAATAAGAGCATGTTATTTTTGATAGATTTGCATGAAGCAGATACTGTATAAACGTATAAACACTCAGTATATACTGATACTCCTTCGATGTGACAATAATTTTGACAATTCATAAATTGAACACCACAGAATATTCACAAGTGGTAAATTTTAACTCCACATGTTTAATCAGGCATGTGTCGAGGTACAATGACACTATATATTCTACTAAAATGGTACATTGTGAAACCTGCAATTGGATTTCAGCTCGTTACATGAAACGCTGCCAGCAGTTCTCCGAAATGAGGTATAATAAGAATTGTTGATACAAGACAAATTAAATTAGACGTCTATTTCACCGACAAAGGCAGTGGCTTTGTACAGAAGGGCCCAACTGTATGTTGTGTGTGTAAAGAAAAATTAAATTAATTGTAACATGCTTTCAAAGCAAGTTATAATAACATCTCTGGTTTTATATCATGATTTGATAAAGCAAAAATTCTTTTTATATTTACTGAAAAATCTGCAACTGAAAATACTTTGTTTTTGAAAGGTTCTAGTCTTTCAACCATATTCGTTTTGTTTAGATGTGCCGATGTGAATTCACATGCCACGATGCCAGGTATCCTTTTTGGAACAATCAACAATTTTTGGATTTCGATTATAGAAGATTATTAATAAAGACAATTTTTCAACGATTGATGGGTGATACAAATGAACTCAGGTGGTTCATGCAAGAAGGATATTAAATAAAGATAGGGTTGATAATTTCACCCCCTTATGATGTAACAGGAATTTTGATGAAATACTGGTGGTTAGTTCATGTTTCCGTATCCACTTGAATTTTAGAAAAAATAAATGAAACTCACTTACTCAGTATCTTCTATACAGAGTGGCCCAAAAGTCTGGAAACAGTCTAATTATTTCGTAAATTGCTAGGGGATTGGCAACGGTGCGTTTTGAGAGGTATAACGTGTTTTGTTGATCACGTACAATTTTCCCGAAAATTCGAGTATTGTAGTGAAAAATAGGACATAAGAAGCAGTCATAAGTTAACTAGTACATAGTGCGATAAATAGTAAGTCATTCTAAAACAAACGTGTAGTGCAGGAAGTGAAAACATAAATATCTAAAACAAGTAACTGATATAAAAAAGGTGAGCGGTCGTCAGACCGCCGACAGAAGCTTGCTTCTTATGTACAATAGAATGACCATTTTTCGTGAATTTTTCACCATTTTTCAAAAATTTTGACAATTTTTGACAGTTTTTGAAAAATCTTGACAATTATTGACCGTCTTTGACAATTATTGACTATTTTTGACAATTTTTCAAAAATGTTAACGTATTTGGCAATTATTGACCATTTTTTCAAAATTTTGACAATTTTTGACAAGTTTTCCAAATTTTATTAATTATTGACCATTTTTAACAATTATGGACCATTTTTTCAAATTTTTTACAATTTTTGAAAATATTTGGCAATTATTAACCATTTTTTCAAAATTTTGACAGTTTTTGACAATTTTTGACGATTCTTCCAAATTCTTGACAATTTTTGACCATATTTCAAAATTTTTGACATTTTTCAAAAATTTTAACAATTATTGACAATTTTTCAAAAATTTTAACATATTTGGCAATTATTGACAATTTTTGACCATTTTTCGAAATTTTAACAAATATTGATCCTTTTGGACCATTTTTGACGCATTTTGATTGGTTTGGACAATTATTGACCGTCTTTGACAATTATTGACCATTTTTGACAATTTTTCAAAAATTTTAAAGATTTTTCAAAATTTTTGACAATTATTGACTATTTTTGACAGTTTTTGACAATTTTTGAAAATATTTGGCAATTATTAACCATTTTTTCAAGATTTTGACAGTGTCTGACAATTTTTGATCATTTTTCCAAATTTTTGACAATTTTTGACCATATTTAAAAAATTTTAACAATTTTTCAAAAATTTCAACATATTTGGCAATTATTAACCATTTTTTCAAAATTTTGAAACTTTTTGACCATTTTTGGCAATTTTTCACACCTATGGGTGTGCGAGCTCAGTGCGGCAAGAGAGATTGCGCACAGTCGCTTGAATGAGTTATCGCGTGACGAACGATTTTTCGTAACATCACACGAGTTCACTAACCTTCCCAAAAGTCCTATGTCGTGCAATAAGAAGCAAGCTTCAAAAAAACCAAACCAGTAGCTGATAAAAGCAATTGAGTGGATGGCTATGTCCAAATATGCGACGTTGCCATATTGTGTACAAATACTGAATATCCCAGGAAATATTGATAGTACAAAGAAGGGAAGTACTTCCGAGGAGTTGAACCGTGTACAACCCTTATAGATCAAAATGGAGAAAATAGAAGAAATGCTGGGGAGAATCGAATATAAATTGCAAGAAATGGACATGAAACTGGAAAGTATTACACAGGAAATGAAAGCAGTTGAAGAAGATAATCATAACTTAAAAGAACATATTACAAAACAAGGAAATAGAATTGAGCAGTTGGAGAAAGAGATCAAAAAGAAAAATTTTGTAATAAAAGGTGTAGTTGATGAAGACAAAGAAGATGAGAAAATAGCGCAAGAAAAAATAATAAAAGAATTGCAAAAAATAGGAATACAAATGGATGAGAACACCGATTTTGAAGAGATACGTATAATTGAAAGATTTACCTAAAACCAGTCCAGACCGATTCTCGTAAAATTAAACAAATTCCCTATGAAGATGAGAATATGGAGAAATACAAATAGATTGAAAGGAACAGACATATGGATAGACGAGGATTATCCGAAAGAAACACAAGAAGAACGTAAACGACTAATACCTCAACTGAAAGAAGCTAGATCGCAGGGATATATAGCACATATTAAATATAACAAGATAGTAATTAAGAATAAATAATATCACAAAAATATGATTGACAACCAAATAATAACAGAACCGGATAATGACAGTACTAAAAACAAAAGAACAGCTAGTAATAGATCACCAGAACAAGACCGTTCAAAAAACCAAATAACAAAAATAACAAGAAAAGAACGAAACAAAAAAACTAATAGGAAAAAACGAGAGAGGGAGTAGCGATAACAATGAAGGCTATGAACAAGAACATGCTAAGATAATATTAAACACAACAAACGAAAGAATAAAGGGTGACACAACAAAAACAAGCGAACAGCAAATAAAAAATGAGACGAACATAGGAAAATTAGGGACATGGAATATTAGAACCTTACAAGGGAAGGAAATCGAATTAATACAGGAATTTGAAATCACAAAGCTAGAAATTCTAACAATAAGTGAAACAAAAAAGAAAGGACATGGAAAAATATACTTAGAACATGACCACATCCTAATATATAGTGGAGTACCCATAAACCAAAGAGTTGCAGCAGGTGTAGGTTGCATAATACGTAGATAATTGTCGGACCAAATTATATCATGGAGAGCTAACTCTGAATGAATCCTATTACTTGAGTTGCGAGATAAAAAGGAAAAAATCAGAACAATTCTCAGTTTACGGACCGGATGAAAGCGCAAAAGTAGAGGAAAAAAAAGATTTCTGGGAAGAACTAACAAGAACTGCAGAAGAAGCCAAAGGAACTATATATATTGCAGAAGATTTTAACAATACGCTGGGTAAACAAGATAACGATTATAAAAGTACAATAGGAAATCACCGAGAAGAAACACGAAATAATAACGGGGACTATTAGAATTCTGCCAACTCCAAAATCTAATAATCAGTAATACCTTCTACCAACATAAAGATACTCACAAATACACCAGAGTACAACCAGACAGAGGAGAAAAATCAATTATCGACTATATATTAATACAAAAAGAAGAAATAAGACATATATTGGATGTATAAATAACAAAGAATGAAAGTCATGTACCAATAAAAACATATAAATTAAGAAATATTTGAAAGAAAACACAAAGACATTAAACAATTTAATACAGAAAAATGTTGGAAATTTTCAAAGATATAATAATCATCGCAACAACTGGAATATGTGGAACCTACAAGACTAATAATAAGAGGAAACAAAAAGCATTGTGGAGTAATAGTGAAAAAGAAGAAGTTAAAAAGAAGAAAAATGAATAGAAAAAATACTTGAAAAAAGATACGCCAGAACAATATGAAGTATACATACAAAAGGCAAAGAAAAAAGTTAAAGAGTTAGTAATCGGAGCAAAAAATAGTTCATGGATAGATTTTGGAAATAAAATGGAAAGGGATAGCTCAGTCATATTTATATTTATTCTTTTTATATAAGTAGAGATTTGGATTTTGAAAATAACATTCAAGTTTCCAAGCGTCAAAGATATTAATCTTCATGGTCTCTCAATATTTAAGCCAATACGAAATAAAGTGTACGTCTTATCACATTATCATTATTTAAAGTACAAAATAGATCGATATAATCCCTGTTTTTCCAGTGTAAAGAAACAAAGAAACGACTATAGCGTTAATTACTCGATTTTTCACACGTTATGCATATATTCAGTATAAATGTAGTCTCAATTAAGCGCACAGCGCAATTTAATAAAAAAAAGCTTCGGTGAAATGTTGCCATTGGCATTTGTGCTGGCTCAATAAATTCGGTTAGGGTTCGACGCAGAACGACAATTTTCAAACAAAATTCGAAACAAGCAATAACCATATAGCTGCAACCAGAGACGTTCGACGATTAATATTTTTTGTTAAACTAAAAATTAAAAGAAAAATTAATTTCGGCGAAAGTTGTTTACAAACGTAGCCAATAAAAAAGGGTTTTTTGATGATATCTCTCATTTGAATTGAGAATTCCACCAATCTTTCAATTGGAAGTGTATCTAATTTCTTCCATACAGATCAATTATGTTTCACATGATGTTATTTCTCTTTAGTTAAAAAACGTTTAGGCAAATAATAAAAATAAATCAATTGGGTTGTATGACAGGTGACTATGAAATTTCGTCTTTTTGATTTGCCAAATAGGCGATTTTTCAAGCCGATGTCTCATTGCCATGATGAAAAATGGTTTTATGGCCATTTTTTTCTTATATTACGCCAAGTACGTTTGATATATAAATGTGAACCATTTAGAATCCACCTTTTCATGCTGCTCTAGTGGTTTAGTGCATAAAGTGGTTTTTTACTGTATCGACTTCGTTGACAACTGCTTCACAAGTTGAAAACTTTCCTTTTCAAAGATAGGAAGATAAAGAAGCCATAAAAGGCAAAATAATAAGATTTAAACGAACATTAACAATGAAAAAACAATGGCAGCCCATAACCATGATGAAAAATTATTATCATGTCGGATAGCCAAGCATCAGTTAAAACGCTAAGTACTGTACTGTAATCAGTTCTCAAATGGTAGGAGAAAAAACTAAAAAAACACAATGAACCAGGCAAAACAACATCGCCACTTTACTGTGGGTTCTAGGACACACTGGTATAAAAGGAAACGAAATGCTGATGATCTACCCCATCGGTGTTACAGGTTTTTCTGTTGTTTCCCTGTAACCTGTCCTATTTTCTTCAAAACTCTGATAGCCAAATGGCCGATGGTCGGGATTCATACAGCCGCATCTGTATCCAATTCCCAAAAACATTCAATTTACAACAACAAAAATTTAATAAAATAAAAAAAAAGAAGGGAACTGTTTTTTTCCTCCTGTCCTAACCTAACTAAATTAAACTTAAATAACTTAAAGCACGTTCTCCACCTCTTCGCCACCACACATAAAAAAAAAATAGAGTACAGCGGGGGAAAGTCACGGCAGAAACAAACACGACCTTCTTCTTCTTCTCCCCCAAAAAAAGCCCCCTGCAGAGGACAATTTCCTATATCAAGGACAAAACATCACCAAAATCTAATTTACCAAAAAACTTCCATCCCCAAAAAACAGCCCTTTCGAACTTCTCTCTCTTTCTCTCTCTATCTCAGATGATCTAGCGAAGAGATAGGCTGAAAGACTTATTTGGGAAAAGAAACAATTTTCCCAATACGATATTGGAGAAAACGGGTGAAACCAACCAGATCAGACCATTGGAAGTATCTAGTAGAGCGAAGCCAATCCGACGATGTTCAATAAGCTCTAAATAAAGGTATTTTTCACATTTACACTTCAGAAGAGCTTATTGCTGTACCTTGTATTCAAGTAGTGTAACGGTGTAAGTCAGTTACAGGAACACAAAGGATGAAATATTTTATTGTTTATGATAAAGAGCAATATTACTTATTTTCCACTAATTACCCATCAACTGTATCCAAAATTTCGTTCACTGAGGCACAGGACTGTTAATAAAACCATAAAGTGGTAACTACTGCCCTTATCAACTTATGGGTAGGAAGAGAAGGGTGAAGTTCGAGGAAATTTCTCATTTTCTGTGAGGAAGACTAATACCCAGAGGTTTGAAAGTAGGAGGAAGGCATTGAGCCTTAAATTAATTGCTGCGAGGTCGGAAAATAGCACATTTTTAGCGGTAAAACTTTTCGAGTCTAGACTGAGCAATATCGCAGATGGCGAGTTAAGTATCGAGAGAACGGGGGAGGACGAATGATGAATGGAACTTTCAAATTCCGTTCATTAAGGATAGTTTTTTGACGCGAACGAGATAGTATCAGCCGCCGCTTGGTCCAACTCAGAGCTGAGCAATTAAGCATGTATAGTTTTTTGTAATGGACATTTTTGTAGGGTGAAGCTGTGCATTTATAAGAGATTGACTTAGGATTTCAGTTGAACGCAAATATAGGGTTGTCGTTGGCAAGTTTTAAATAATTGTTCTGCAGCTTATGTGTAATATTGCAGCACAATCCAAGATCATCCTGGAAATCTACGCCTGGATGAGATCCAATAAACACGTGAGCCGGAATAAGTCTGCATTACAAGTTCTAAGAGGTATCCTAACAACCACCCTCAAAAAGCTCAAAATACTGGAACAGTAAGCATTGACTGAAGCCTACGGGTATCCTAAGTTCTTTAAAGAAATAAAACTAAAGGAATTAATAATCTCTGAGAATTCCTTCTGGAAATGAATAGAAGAAAAGGACACAATAGATATTCTAGGTCTCAGTTATGTCCACCACGAAAAGAAGACATACAGAAACCCATAAGAAAATTCACTTACAACTTGAGAAATGAAAAATCTTGTGAGAATATTTATTATGAATGGTGAATACAGCATCTGCAAGGACATGATTTTTCCTTCAAACGTATGATAATTTTAACTTATCTTTCTTTAACACAGACAGTAAAAATAATTGTGAGTTTTTTTGTTTTATAAATTTGGTTATCTTTGAATTCTGTACAAATATGTTAGGTAATAGAAATATGAGAATTTAGGAATTGAACAACAGGTAAGTGAATAGTAGTATCGTTTGCAAAATTCAATAGGAACAAAGGATATTCATTTTTTATAAGCTTCCGCCATGTTAAAATATAAATACCTATGTCGTCCATTTAAATCCAAACACAACGACAGTTTAGTTAATATCTATGTATTTAATTATTGTAACAAAACTCACCAGAGATAAGAATTATCGTTTAAACTATTTATTTAACACCATTTTTTATTGTTTACAAATTATAATTCTTCATTATCTATGCCGCTTCAAAGGAATTTAATTTCGTCTCTTTCTTAGCGATAGAATCAGAGAGACCAGACAGCAGAAAGCGTTTACACTCTCCTCTCTCAGGCTTAGCGCTGAACCGCTAGTGTGCAGGTCACATAAAGAAATCAGTACTTCACTCTACCGTTAATGTAAGAAACAATAATTACTGTTTCACGCTACGGACATGATTAAATCCAGGTAAAAAATTGAGTTATGGCTCCTGGACGGTATACTTTGTTCAAATCCGTGAAATAAATCAAATATTATATTACCAGAAGTAGAAGGTAGTTATTATGTATTGAAATCAGAAGTTTACTGCCGAGGTGCAAGCCAAGGTAATACTCTTGGACCGAAACACAAATGATAAAGTCTCCTTCTCAGACAATTAACTATTTTCCTTCAAGCGTTAACATAATCGAAGTTATATGTATCAAACAATAGAAGACAACCATCTATTAGGTAATACCATTGGAAAAATGCCGATCGTTCCTTTCTATGATTTCACTAGTACAATAATAAAAACTCACAATTGTTCTACTGGAAAAATGGATTATTTTTACAGAAAATATCTGATTTGATAATCGAGCTCAAATATTTTCCTTGTTAATAGCCCGTATATGTTAGAGGGTTGATAACGCCACTGCGTTCTTAACCGCATACCGATTTCGAAACAAAATTTTCAACGAGCAATAACAATAGTTGAAATAATCAGGAAGTAGGTGATTTATCGACTAGTACAGGATGTGTGACAGGAGGCAGTTCACTAACACATTTCATAGCACCGGTGACGTTTAATGGTACGAAAAACTCGTTAAAAATTTTGTGTGAATGGAATTTTTTGTTTTGGTTTAGAAATCGTTTAAATGGAAAAGGATATCTCCATTATTTATTTACTGCTTCCATCTAATCGTTTTTTTTTCAATAATAACAATGGAAAACATAGTTACTAACTGTTAAACCAAGGAAATTAAATATATTTATCCAAAGTCATATTATAATTTGTGTTTTATCCACACTTATGAAGCATATAAAGTACCACTTTATCTTCTGGTGGAATAATGAAAAAACAATTACAAATCAATAATTATTGACGATACAGATGCTGTCAGAGCGACATGTCAAATCAATTTTTGATTAAAATTGATTTTAAATAACTGTGATTGTAGATAAAACGTTGTATTGCATTCGTGTTTAAGTTGCGTTTCATCCACTTAATAAATTTAAATCGTCGTGGATGAAACACTATCTTATAGGGTGGAGCGAAAAATAGCACTTTTCAGGAGTCGAATTCCTATCTCCGTAAAAGTGGCAGAGCGACTGGTTATAACGTCTTGCAAATCTGAAGTCTATCGGACATCGTTTAGCGGTGCCCCCACCACTTCTTTTGTTGCCAAGGGCTTATCGAAAGACGGCCCGACACTAAGGCATCTCAGTTAGATTCCTAGAGTCTGTTGTTGATTACAGTATTCGCCAGCTAACTTGATGCCCTAAATGCTTTCTAGGGAGCTATTGACGCCGCCCATCCGATAACTGTAAACAGTGCCGAGCAAGTTCTGAGGACACGCTTTCTGTTACAAATTAACACAACTTGTACAATTAATAAAGTAAAGTCCGTCCGGAAATATATGATCCTAACCTAATAAAAAATATTTGTTGGAAACTAAATAATTTCTTCCAGGTAGTAATGAGAATAAAAGGAACACAAGATAATGGGAAATTATTTAAGCTGGGTATATTTCTAAGAATAGGTATAAACAGTTTTTATCTTTACGAAGAATCTGACTCACTGCCGCTACTGGAATCACTTTCATCTAGAGTAATCACAAGAGGATTGACGTCATAAAACATATCTGTTTGAAGTTCTCTATCAAAATATGAGTCTTCTATTGTTATGACATGGTCACACTTGTGATGGCTTGCTAGCTAGCTGGCTTACCTGTTGCCTGGGATGTTTCAATTTTCACGTTTATTAAGGTATCTTCATCACTTTTTAATGTCTTAAAATAATTAAACACTCTATATATCACTTGACGAGTTTGTCCTTCAGTACATTTACGATTTTTTTCATTAACGGCTGACATTTTTACAAAAATTTTATTGTACAAAGCGGAAACAATAACTGTGTGACGCTACGCTACTGAAAATCTTAACACCTGATAAGGTTTGATGCAATCGGCGTTTGTCAAAATTTTACCACCAATAGCAGCCGAGTAGGCAGGGCATTATTACTCTGTCTCTCTTAGTTGGTAATTTCTGGGACATCAAGTTAGCTGGCGAATACTGTATGTGCATGTTGTACCGTTAAAATTGACTCAAAAGGACTTGTTTTAGTGGTTTTAGATTATATCAGTGTTATTATAACTTTTACTATTTGCTAACTGTTGCAAAATTATGCCGAATACTATAAAAGTCACCGAGTGTCCGGTGTTTGGGACTCTTTCAAAATTAAAGGGCCTACGTATGTGATGAAAAATTATGCATATATAAGGCACAACCGTCTTTCGGTAACATTTCGGTCATACTGTTGGCAGAACTTGAGCTAATCTGGGCTAAATCATCTCATCCAATGGTGTCAGATCAACAAATTGTGTGATACGACAATATCACGGACATGTTTCAACTTTTCGACGTGCATGTGCAAAAACAAAGTACCGGTAAGAGAAAGACAATTTAATTAATGGATTTGGATAAGAACGATTAAAATGAACAGGCGTTAGATGGAGATTAGGAATACTTTTGTTCAGATATAAAACAGAAGCGTAGATCTACAGCAGATGTAAGTTCTAAGCAAATGCGTATAAAGTTACCACGTTTAGCCCAGGGTTGCGATCGTACGGGTATTTCTGATAGAGCCGCAGCTATAATAGCATCTGCGGTATTAAATGATCTTGGACTAGTCATAACAGAACAAAACAACTAAAATAATAGATAGAAGCAGGGTAATGAGGGAACGAAAAAGAACGAAGGACTCTTTACAAAAGCAGCAAAACCAGATGAAAGATGTATTACAGGCTATCTATTTTGATGGGAGAAAAGATACCACATTTGGTCAGCGTTTGGTTGGTAATAAGAAGCACAGAACTACAATAATTGAAGAACACATTGTTCTTGAGGCTCCAAATATTTTGGACATATAACCGTTTCAAATGGTGCAGCGAAGTCTATTTACAAAAAAATAATACAGTTTCTAGAGCAACACATGGATTTGTCGCATTTAGTGGCGATCGGAAGTGAACCGCTGTGAATACGGAATTCACAATGGTGTGATTAGAGAATTGGAAGAGCACATTGGAAGACTATTGCACTGGTTCATTTGCATGTAGCACGCAAATGAAATACCTGCGTCATTTGATGAAACTTTTAGAAGGGGAAACAGCTGGGCTTTCTGGATTTTTCGGCGAAATCTAAGAAAAATTATCAGCTGGCAAGTTATTGCCGGTCACAAACTTTGAAAGGATTTCCACAGAACTTCCCGACATTGACTTGAATATTTTAAGCACAGACCAAAAGTATTTGTATGAGATAACTGTACCCATATCAAGAGGTACTGTGTCAGAAGATTTAGCAAACAAACATCCTGGAAAAAAATCCCATTCAAGGTGGTTAATTACCGCAAATAGAATCTTGCGGCTGTATGTGGAAACCTCAGCTCCTTCAGAAAATTTGAAGTCTTTGGCGGAATATATTTTGAAAGTATATGTTCCAACATGGTTTTCAATCAAAGTATTTTCTGGAGCAAAGTATGGCCCAAAACATCTATTAGAACTCATACAACGATCCCGATCTATGCCAACTACTTTAAGAAACATAGTTGAAAAAAATCATTCAAGTTAATGGATATTTCGCACAAGCCGGAAATATTTTAATAGCAATGCTTAGCGATTCCCAGGCTCATATTCGAGAACTGGGATTACGAAGAATTACCAGTAATAATTAAGCAATTCGAAAATCTCAAATACCAAAGTTAAATTTTGATGCCGACGAGTATTTTGAATTAATAAACTGGCAATCAGTTGTTATCACCGAACCTCCAATCACTAAGAAATTTTCAACAAACGAACTTGAAGAAATGATTGCAAATGTTCCAGCCGATATCCCAATTTTGAATGTCCCTTGTCATTATCAGGCAGTAGAACGATGTGTTAAGTTGGTCATCAAAGCATCATCATCTGTTTGTGGAGAAGAAGAAGACAGAGATGGATTTATACGATGTCGAATTGCTTCCAGAGAACTTTTGCCAAAGTTTGAAACCAAAAGTGATTTTTTAAAGACCTTGATGTAAGAAATTGAAAACAAGAAAGGAGGGTGGGTGCAGGCACCTCCTCGTGGTGAGTTCTGGGTTATTTGAATATAAAAAAAGCGAAGAGCTGCATAAGTGAATAAAATGTAACCACCTGTAGGTTTACCAATTTGAAAAACAAGCACTTCCTTTGATGCCCTGGGGGCACCGGACAACGTAATCCTACTGAGCTCAATTTTTGCACAGAAAATGAGCTCTATATGTAGCCACATTTCCGCATACATTTGGGAAACAAATTTTTTTGTCCATATACACTCCACCAATATCTAAGACACTTATACAATAAATAACTATTGATGACTAAACTTTCATTCCAGGTGGAGATTTCAATTTATTTTCGAAGATACGGGTTTTTAGACATTGGATTGTCCAAAATCATCGAAAAGTACTGTAATTTTTAATACTTTCGAGATTTTCTAATAATTTAATTGGATCATTTTTCTGATTCTTCCGAAAGATCGTCCACAAAAAAATCAGGATCATTTTAAAAGACTGAAGCTGTTGTGAAGTTTTAGTGGATATGTAAAATATTTCGGAGATTTAAATGTTGTTAACTGCTTATAAGAGGTTTTAATTAAGGCAATGGTTGAACTAGGCACTGTGAACGATGGTACAATGTGAGACATCGTACACCTTGATCAGTAGTTCACAGTGAACCATAGTACAACTGGTGGCATACGACTTACTTGCTACTTATCGCCTCCTATTGTCCCCAAGGAACAATATCCAACATTTACCACTAATTTTTATCTCATATTAGCTTGGAACAACTGTCTGATCCTTTTTATATCATCTACATACATATCACACAACACTTATCCATAATTATCATTAAAACTCGTTCCAGCAGTACTAGTACAGTTGTTTAACGACATTAATCTACCGCTAACAATCCCTCTTTCACTAACCCTGACCTCTCCATGGGCCGTTACAATTTCTTAGTTCACACGATACGACAAACCTAAATCACCAATAGAAGCCTTCAATAAAACCTTACTCCAATAATTACACTTCTATACACTGAAGGACAGGAGAGGAACAAGGACAACACGGGGTAGCATTCATGATCTTTGGCGATCTAAGACAAAAAGTGTTGGAGTTCAAACCAATAAATGGAAGGTTAGCATAATCAAGAATTGAAGCGAAACCATTCAACTTATCTCTGTTTAATGTGTATGCTCCAACAGAAAGTAGCAGTAAAGAAGACAAAGACGAACTTTATGAAAAACTGGAAGAAGAGTTAGGAAAAATAGCTAGACAAGACACTATACTAATACTAGGAGATCTCAATGCACAAATAGGGAGAGAGAAAACAAACGACAACGGACAATGGTTATGTAATCTCGCAGCGAGGGAAAATATGGTAATAAGCAGCACCAAATTCCGACACAGTAAAAATCATAAAATGACGTGTATATCACCAGACCAAAATGTGTATTCCCAAATAGACTACATACTGGTGAACAAAAGAAAACAGACATCGATAAAAGACATCAGAACATATAGAGGAGCGTGTGCAGATACCGATCATTTCTTGGTAATGGCTAAAATAAAGCAAAAAATAAGAAAAGCAACTGATACGAAATACAAAAACAAGAAATGGAACGTGGATAAGCTTAAAAATGAAAACATAAGTGAAGAATATACAATACAAATAGAGAACCTTCTATCACAAGACGAAAGTCAACAAAAAACAGCAACAGGAATGGAGCAATATAAAGAAATGTCTATAAACAGCAGCGGAAATACAGATAGGTGAGAAGAAAAAGGGGAAAATACAACAGTGGTTTGACACAACATGACATGGTGCGATGGAGAAGAAAGCCAAAGCAAGATAAAAATGAATAAAAACTAATAATTTAGAGGACAGGCCAGAATACGAAAAGAAAAGAAAAGAAAAGAAAGCAATAAAATAATTAGAAAGAGAAAGCGAGAGTGGATAGATAAGAGAAAAGTCGAGGGGAAATACGAAAGGTTACTATAAAAAAATTAATGTAAACAACAAAACATATAAGGGCAAAACAAAAGGAAATAAAAACAAGGAAGAAAGGCTGACAGAAGAAGAACACCAGTATAAACAAATATGGGTAGAGCACTTTAAGGAACTATTAACTGAACCGCATTACTTGGATGAAGATAATGAACTAATAGAAGATAACAAAACCAAGAAACATTATTAGAAGAACCAACAATTGAGGAAGTTAAGGAAATAATAAATAAAAGCCGAAATGGAAAATCCGCTGGAAAGGATGGAATAAACATAGAGCTAATTGAATATGGAGGGAATACTCTACATGAAAGAATATATCATCTTATTAAAAAAATACGGAAGAATGGGAAATTGGACAAATTGTCACCCTACATAAAAAAGGAGACCAACATGAATGTAAAAACTACAGAGGAATCACATTATTAAACGATGCATATAAAATACTATCAACAATCAACATGAATTAACAGAAGACTTGTAAGAAGTACAAAGGAGGTGATAGGGCAATACCAATGCGGCTTCACAAAGGGCAGACTGATGATATCCACACATTAATACAAATAATGGAAAAAGCCCATTAATACAGATTAAACATAGAAATGCTCTTCATCGATTTTCAACAAGCCTTCGACTCTATCAAGAGAAGTGAACTCATGACAGCATTAAAAGAACAAGGTGTAGATGCTATTTTCTTTCATTAGAATACACAATGAGAAAACTACACAAGGGTAGCTTAAGATCAAGTGGCAGCCAAATAATAGCCTATGCGGATGATATCGTGCTTGTAACCAAAAGAAGAAGTATCATGGAAAATATTCTGAAGGAGATAGTCAGAGAGGGAGGAACAATGGGGCTAGAAATGAATGAAAATAAAACAAAGCCAATGAGACTGGGGAACCTAAGCCCAACAAAACGAAAAATCAACGCTTATGAATTTGAAGAAGTTAAAAAATATAAATATTTGGGGGTCATGATTAGCAACACAGGAGATAGAAGCACTGAAATTGGAGAAAAAATAATCGCTACAAACAGAGACTACCACGCTAATGAGAAACTACTTGAAAGCAAAATGTTAACAAAACAAAACTAACAAAATTAAATATATATAAAACGATAATGAGGCCAATAATGATGTACTCAGCAGAAACAATGACGTTAACGGAAAAGAAAGAGGAAAAATTAAGGATAACTGAGAGAAAGATGATGAGAACAATATTGGGGCCCGTAAAAATAAATGAGAATGAATATAGAATTAGAACGAATCGTGAACTTTTGGAGGAACAGAAAGGAGAACACATTGTAAAAAGAATAAAAGTACAACGAGTTAAATGGCTAGGACACATATGGAAGAAGGAAGACGCGGTAGACCCAGGTCAAAGTGGCAAAATGAGATAGAGACGGACCTCAATAGAGCAGGACTAGCAAAATGGAAAGAAAAAGCAAAAAATAGGAAATTATGGAGGGACATAAGTGAACGAATTTAAACGTGGAACGGGGACTGATCCACCCCAATTAAGCGAATCTAGAGAGCATACGCGGCGTAACCCCACATGGGGTGTCAAGCCATTATTTATTTATTATACTGATGCCTCAAAAAATGGAACATTAGTAGGCTGCTTTATTAACGTACCTTCTCTTACCAACTTTCACCCCAGTTCTCTTTCATGCAGCGTTCAAACTGGCGAGCTAATCAGCAGACTTTACGCCATTAAACTTCATCAAATAAGCACGTGGCTTTATGCACAGACCCACTAGTCTCGATCCAGACAATTCAAAATATATTTACCAGACATCCAATCGCCCAAAATACCCAAGATACCTACTACCAACTTATCACTTCCCAAAAGATATCAGTTACCATAATTTCGCTACCATCACACATTGGTATAGCAGGCAATTAATACGCAAATAATTAGGCTTGAATTGCCTCAACAACCACCGATATTACTGACAATATCGAAATATGTGGACACTTGGAGGTGTATATCAAAAGACGAACAAAAATGATTTAGCAACAACACTGGTACCCAAACCGCTTATCCATAAGCGAGATACAGCGCTCAATCAATAGCCATATTCTTGCTTCTCTAGGTCTCTCAAGGCAGAATCTAGCTATAATAAGGATACTACAAACGCTTGGTTTGACATGGTATCATATAGCAACCGAGCCTTTTGTCAAAGATGTCAACTGCATTTGACAATAAACCACATTGTAACTGAATGTCATCAATTCTCAGCCAGGAGACAACAGTGTCATCTCACAACATGATAGATGCTAATAATCTAGAGCAAATTAACAACTTCTGAAATGTCTGGTAGAAGTGCAGCTTTTAAGTGAAATATCATCAACCATTATCATATTATTATTGTAATTTTATATACCAATGCCATCGTTTTGTACAAGTGGTCATAGTTGCCGATAACGTTAATTATTCCGAAAAAATCTTCGAGTTCATTTAAAAAAAAAGATCCAGGAAGATGCAGTGTACAAGAATCATACCCGGAACCAGCTCAGTACCTAGAGGAAGAGAATGCTACAAATCGTTTTATAAATTGTACCTACCTACGACTGTTCCATAGAGTGATATTGATGATCGGCAAAACTTGGAACAATACGTTCCATACAGATGAACAGTCTCTTACAAATTCTCAGAAACATAGCCTTCTAACCTATATTCCACTGAATTATTATTTTTCCAATTATTAAACTGCAGTATTTAAAAGACAATATTTTTAATGAGCCATTCGATCCTATGTGTAATTTTATAATTGGTAATTTTTTGCAATCAAAATTTAATAGTATCTTCCTAACAACAAAACAAATATAATTAAATACATTTGGCATCACAATTTTCCATTGAATCTGTTGGCCATCCAGCTTCTCGACAATACCAACCAGACGAGAAAACTCGAAAGGATAAAACCTCACTAACCAGAAAAGGAATTTCTGGCAAAAACATAACAATCTGCACTGACAGCAGACAAGCCCTATTAGCATTGAACAGACAACGTGTTACAGATAACAATATTATCCTGAGTTGGGTTAAGGGGCACGACAGGAGTGAAGGTAATCGCATTGCCGATTCTTTAGCCAGGGAAGCGGCTGGACTGAAAATTTTAGGACCCAGTGACACCTACGGCCTGACGAATTCGACAATTGCGGAACTAGCCAAGCGGTTCACCCAAGCTCAATTCCTAAAGAGATGGGATGGAATCAAAAGATGCAGTCTTGCCAGGATCATATTGGGCGACCCTGGGAAGCTGGCGCCGAAAAAATATTTGGCGATGACCAGGAAAAACCTACGCTTAACATTAGGATTTCTGACTGGCCACTGTCAACTAAGGAAGCACCTCCATACTATGGGGCTAGTGGACACACTTCTATGCAGAATGTGTGAACAAGAAGATGAAACTGTCAGGCATGTCTTATGTGAGTGCCCGGAGTTACCGTCAATAAGAGAGTGTGTGTTCGGTGAGTCTCTGTCTACACCTGCCGATATAAAGAAGATGACTCCTGTGACCTGTACACCTTCCTGAAAAGGACAGGATGGACGATGACCTAGGAGGACAACTCCTCGGGATGCCTAAGTGGCCTAAGTGCTGTGGGCCTAAACTCACCCTCCTCACTCTACAGATACAGATACAGAATCTCACGAGCTTCTGCAATTATCAGTGCAAACACCAAGAGTAGTGATTGTGTATAAGTTAGTTAGTCAGTCCTTAGATTAAATTTTTTCATTACTTATAGTAAATTGTGCGTTAAAGTGGTTTAAATTATTAGATTATAACTATGAAAATACAAAAATGATACGAATAATAAAGAACATATATGAAAAATGAGAAAGCAGTAATAAGAAATAACAATATGACAGAAAATTTCACTACAAATATAGGACTAGACAAGGCCCAAGAGCCTAAGCCATTTGTTATTTATAATTCACATGGAAGAGATCATTGAGAAATGCACAACAATAAGTGAAAAAGTATGTTTGGGAGATTTGCAATTGTGCAGGGTAAATATCAGTGAAGGAGCATTGGCAGACGATGTTATATTTATAGCAAAAAAATGAAAAAGAGCTACAAGAAATCTTAAATGCGTGGAATGCAGTAATGGTAGACATGGGAATGGAAATGAACGACAACAAAACAAAAGTTATGGTCATGGAGAAGACAAAGAGAAAATAAATGTAAGCTTAGATAAAGAAAGAATGGAGCAAGTAGAACATTTCCAGTACCTTGGAATAATAGTAGACCAAAACGGAACACAGGAAGCTGATATTAATAATAGAATAGGTAACACCAAACTATACTATGCCATGAAAACCAAATTTATAAATAAAAATTCAAAGATACGAAGTGAAAAGTATTCACAACAATATGTAATGGATGCGTCTCCAATGGATACGTTGGTAGACTAGGGGTGTGGAAAGGCCTCTGAATCGGTGGTGTTGCGGGTCACTTGTAGGATCATCTCCAGGGAATGAAACAACTACTTCTAGCACTGGGATATGTTTGATTTATTTACTATAATACATTACACTATTTACTATTGCTAATGATATACATAAGTAGGTACCTAGCCGTATAGCATACTTATACTTGATGGTTAAAGATTACTGATCTCTGACCATCCGACTATATAGAATGTTCTTCATGACTTACTCTAAATCAACTTCTCCTATAATAGATATTGAATGCATATTTATATAACCAGTCAAGTTAAAATAAAACAAATAAACATATTATTGTTTTGACTTACTTCACGCTTGAACTTGACTTTCTATTAAATAACCTTCTTATTTTATATTTATATAATAATGAAATGTTCGAATGTTTTGTTGAAATAAGATCAAGGGAATTTAATTCTTATTTTAAATATTTATTAATATATTATTATATTGGGCCAAAAGGCATCACAAATATATCGACCAATACTTATATATGGATGTTGGAACATGACAAGGACAAGTAATAAAGCTTAGAATTGTAATTCAATGTCTGTTGGGGCATATATCCCGGGAAGTAGTTGTTCCTTTTTGGTTGAACGGTTGTTGTTTTTTGAAAAATATTTCTCAAAGCTTTGTAAGGCGTTATAATAGTATTAATGCTATTATCTTCGAAGTAAAATAAAGGCGACAGTGATGAAATATTTAAGGAGAGTACTGTAATGGTGGGGACATTTACAACATATGGATCAAGGGAGACTGGTTAGGAGAGCATGGAAAGCCAAAATTGGAGAAAATAAAAAGAGGCAGACCAAGAAAATCTTGGGATAAGGTAATAGCTGGATTACAAGATAAACTAGAAAGAAGCTGGAAAGAAGCAAAGGTCTTAACTTAAAATTAAGAAGAATGGAAAACATTCGTGAAGGAAGAGTTATTGCAGCACGTCCTACACCACCAAAAGGTACAAGAGCTTCAAGAAACTATATATAACTATAAAAAACACTATCATTGGTGTTTTCACAAGCAAAAATAATTTATTGGCTTGGTTTTTCGAAATTTATTGTTACCCTGTGTAAAAAGATATACATATACTAGCATTATACTAAAAATACTCCTATAATTTTCCATGCACAAGCTGTCTTTAAAAACACCTATAAAATTTCCTGATAGCATCGATTCTCATTGTACACATAATCCCACTTATTCCATTCAATTTCCTCGCAATTGTCTTGGTAGTTTAATGCTTGAGGGTTCTCATTTTCAACTACAGCATATTGAAAATTACAATACGGTCTAGCAATGCCGATACTTAGATTCCGACATACCGGTTCTTTCAAAGTCGACAAAATGCAATTGTTCCTAACTAGGGCAATATGGAATTCAGACTGAGAAAAGTGATTTGTTTACGACAAAATGTGAAAAATCACCTACGAATTTTGGCCATTTATTTATCATGGGTATGTATTTCATACGTTAATGTATAGCAAGTTCCAAGTTTATTATTTTTACAGGGTGTTTCAGAAACAAAAAAGGAAATTTAAAAATGTCTTCAACATTCCATGACGTTAATCATACTAGATTTTCGATAATTTTCAATATCCAGAGGATCCAGGGATTTTTCGGGAATATTTCGTTTCCTTTTTTGAATATATTCTAATTTATAATATTCATGTATCAGATGATGTTAAATCAATTTATATGCTGCACTATAAAATAAGAGTGTTTTATGTTTGATTTTAGGAATATGCTATGTATGGCTAATGGCCGATTGCACCAGTTCAGCTTAAATGTAAGGCTTAACAAAGTGCAGCTTAATAATAATTCCAATCTTTCATTGCACCATGTTTTGCTTAGTAAAGCCACGATTACGTACAATATCGTATGTCTTCACTTGAATGGCATAGGGATGTTCATTTTTTATTTATTAGACTGTCATAATTTCGGTTGGCAATACCAGTATAAATACTACTTGCTCACTTACTCTTAGAATATCTAAGAACTTACTTAATCTTTATTACAAATATGATCAATCTAAATAATTCCTGCCATGGAAAGTGAAAAAATAATTCGATCGGCAAATTTCACTTCAGAGGAAAGAAGAAGAATTTAGTTACAAAATATAAATGAATTATAGAATGCAAAAAGACAGACGTGGCAACGTGGAATGAAAAGGAAGAAGCGTGGAAAAAAATTGAAAAAGAATTCAACATTCAAAGCCCTTCCGCAAACTTCAGGACCTAAATCTCAAAAAAATTTCTTATGGTCAGGGGTACGAATTTGGGCTTCATTATAAATCTGCTCTGCTTGTGTGATAGGATTTAGAAGAGGAGTGAACAAATAACTTTTGTTTGGATAACCGCTGTCTCCTAAAATTTTCCAAGCAAATTAACAGGTAAATAAATAATGTAGTATTATGTATCTACCTAAAATAATACTATTCACAAATTCATTATTTTCAAATCGTTGACAGATATCTGAATGAATGAAAATTTTTGAATCATGGGATGATCAAGGCCATCTTACTACAACATTTAAAATTTTCAGGTTTGAGTTGCAAATAACCTGGGTATTGATGGAGAAATAGCCCTTCCTATTTCTAAATATCTCAGGATCTTCAGCACCAGGAGAATTAATCTTGATATGTGTACAGTCAATAGCTCCTAATACCCTTGGAAAATATGCTATAACAAAAATTTTTTGTTGTGTTTGTCTTATCGCATTCTCTTCATTTGGCATATTTATATAGGTGGCCTTCAAACTAGCTATAGCTACAACCCTCTTCAAAATTCTACACACAGTTGATTCATGCATCCCAGCAAAATCTGCGACAGTTTGTAAATGACCTCCCGTGGAATACAATCTGAGACACACCAAGAGCTGATTTATTGGAGATACTGAGTTATTCCAAAAAGTAGACCTTTCATGTACAGAAAATGAAAAAAGTCACTAAAAGTAAGGTTTGCGACCCTCGGAATTTTGCAACGATTTCTATTGCTATTGAACATTTTAAAAGAAAAAAATTCTTGGATCATGCACTTTTGGAAGAGAAAATTGCAATTAAAAGTAATAAAACTCCGCCATTTTTTTTCAATTTTGACAATCTTTGACAAATATATCTAGATATCAGATGGTCACAAATTTTAGATAGAGCGGTGGATGGACAATGTTGCCAGTTCTCATTTCCGTAACTCGTGACGGCTTGGAAATACTTTACACAAGGTTTTTGCTGAAAAATGTGTGGTACATTCAGAATTTATAGAAAAAAATTCAAAAAACAATATTTTTTCAGCTCGACCACTATTTGGACAGATATTTTATTTAAAAAATAGCTAAATACTTTATATTCAACATGAATTTTCCAAGATGAGGAATAAATATGTATTAGACATAAATATAAAAGAATTTGTATCCCACATGAAGTTTTCCAAAAAGGGGAAGAGAATCCCTTCCCGTTTTTGGAAAACTTCATGTGGAATACAAATTATTTGATATTTTTTCGAGAACGGGAAGAGAATAACTATATATGAATATAGGTGGGCATAAATATAAAATAATTTGTATTCCACATGAAGTTTTCCAAAAAGGGGAAGGGTTACCCTTTGATATTTTTCCGATAAGGGGAAGGAAATAAATATGTATGTATATAGATAGGCATAAATATAAAATAATTTGTATTCCACATGGAGTTTTCCAAAAAGGGGAAGGGAATCTCTTCCCCTTCATGTGGAATACAAATTCTTTGATAGTTTTTCGAGAAGGGGAAGGGAATAAATATGTATGAATATAGATAGGCATAAATATAAAATAATTTGTATTCCACATGAAGTTTTCCAAAAAGAGAAAGGGTTACCCTTTGATATTTTTTTGAGAAGGGGAAGGATAGGCATAAATATAAAATGATTTGTATTCCACGGAAGGTTTTCCAAAAAGGGGATGGGAATCCCTTCTCCTTTTTGGAAAACTAAATGTGGAATACAAATTATTTGATATATTTTCGAGAAGGGGAAGGGAATAAATATGTATGTATATAGATAGACATAAATATAAAAGAATTTGTATCCCACATGAAGTTTTCCAAAAAGGGGAAGAGAATCCCTTCCCGTTTTTGGAAAACTTCATGTGGAATACAAATTATTTGATATTTTTTCGAGAACGGGAAGAGAATAACTATATATGAATATAGGTGGGCATAAATATAAAATAATTTGTATTCCACATGAAGTTTTCCAAAAAGGGGAAGGGTTACCCTTTGATATTTTTCCGATAAGGGGAAGGAAATAAATATGTATGTATATAGATAGGCATAAATATAAAATAATTTGTATTCCACATGGAGTTTTCCAAAAAGGGGAAGGGAATCTCTTCCCCTTCATGTGGAATACAAATTCTTTGATAGTTTTTCGAGAAGGGGAAGGGAATAAATATGTATGAATATAGATAGGCATAAATATAAAATAATTTGTATTCCACATGAAGTTTTCCAAAAAGAGAAAGGGTTACCCTTTGATATTTTTTTGAGAAGGGGAAGGATAGGCATAAATATAAAATGATTTGTATTCCACGGAAGGTTTTCCAAAAAGGGGATGGGAATCCCTTCTCCTTTTTGGAAAACTAAATGTGGAATACAAATTATTTGATATATTTTCGAGAAGGGGAAGGGAATAAATATGTATGTATATAGATAGACATAAATATAAAATAATTTGTTTTCCACATGAAGTTTTCCAAAAAGGGAGAGGGTTACCCTTCCACTTTTTGGAAAACTTCATGTTAAATACAAATTATTTGATATTTTTCGAGAAAGGGAATAGATAAGTATGTATAGATAGTCATAAACTTCCAAAACTTCATGAGGAATACAAATTATTTGATGTGTTTTCGAGAAGGGGAAGGGAATATACCAAGATTCACATATTTCCTTCCACCCTTCGAACCAATTATAACCCGACTAACAGTTACAAATATTTGTAGTGAAGATATAATGGAATTTCCTATTGTCGAATTAGCATAATTAGGAATAACATATCTTTTACAAATAATAATCATTACAATAGTTTTCATAATTCAATTTATCATCGCTTCACGACCAACTGACACAGATCAAAGTGTAACTGGAACCAAAACCTAACCTAACTCAACAATGTAATAAACTACAGAGGTTAAGCTCCGATGTATCATTTCATTTATTTCAAAGTAATAATATATATGAAGAAAACTATGTGGTCCAACAGTAAGTTTGTTATAAACTCTTATATTTAATGTCAGGTATAAAGCAAATCTATGATAAGCATTATATTCTAAGGATCTATTATTTCAATTTTCATGATTATAAATGTAATGCAAAATTAATTTAACTAAAAGAAAATAAACACCTTTTGACAACGCCGCTAAAACTATCAACTGATCACACAACAATCTTAATTTGTGAACGTAAGGTATCTAGACATAAGATTTTATAACCTGTAAGTGTCAAGTGAGAATAATTATGCTTGAATGTATTTCTGAAAATTGGCAAAATTTGAGTATTTTCTTCCGGTCTTTTTTGTGAAACAGACTTACATTTAGTTAAAGATAATAACCTTTACAGTGTAAAGTGAAAATATTCATCGTAAAATGCATTAAATAGTGTTGAAAAAGTATCATCTTTTGAACTAAATTCGTGATTTTTAAAGTAATTTCTGAATGATCCAACGAATTTTTTGTTCTAACCTGATTTATTTTAGGTGAGCTATCAAACAAATTTAAAATTAACATAAAATTCCGAGGGTCGCGAAGTCCACCAGAACCCATACATGGGAATTCTAAAAGATGTTCTATTCTTGGTAACAAGTTTAATACTGTATTTCTAGATAATTTAAACCTCCTCCTGAATAGAAAGTCATCTTAATTGTGAAACGGGTCATTTCGAACATAAATGTGCCTTGGAATACCATTTTCAAGGAAATCTAAAATTTCTAGTTCTTCATCAAGATTTTCTTCTAAATTCATTGTTGTGTGTTAAATCTTAAATCAGTTAAATAAACACCAAACCAATTCAAAAAATAGGGTTTATTATCAGATACTACTATATCTAATCAGTTTTAGAAATGTCCAAATCGAAAACGTCACAAAACACAGAACGTCAGAATACAATGAACGCGCAATCGCATATCTACCGCTTAAAAATAAGCTATGGACAAAGCTGTGCTTGAAATTTCGTGCATATAAGCTTCGCTTTGATGACGGTGCAGCGATCTTAATTTTTTAAGCCTGGCTTACTTTTTAAGCCAAGGTGGTGCAATCGGGCATAAGCGTTTCTCACTTTTCGCACTCTATCTCAAAAACAATTATTCCTATGGAAAGATAGTTATCACAAAATTTGTAGAGAACTTTCAACTGAGTAATAATATAATTCACGGAAACCCCGTTTTGGTGGTGTTTTATAAAAAAAAAACTTGAATGAACCCCCACAAAAATAAAAATAGCTCTGAAAATGGCACACGATTTTAATTTGTAGTACACCTCAAAATATTTATATACAAATTTTGTATTTAGGTTATATCTAAATAATTTTTATGTGTGACAGTAAAGTTTCATGTTCGGCTTCGGTAGGAAACAAAATTGAAGATTTTATTTGTACTTTTTTCTGTTTTATGAATATACTATGAAATTTTATGGGCAATCCAGTGGCGTAACAAATGGTTCCTGAGTTAATGATTAAAATCATAAATAATTTGAATCTGTGCATATCGAATCTTTGATGTTAGATCAATATTCAAGTGTACCTACCTTATTGGCAATTTCACTAGACGAAAAAATAAGCATGAAGATGATTATTTTGTGGAAAAATAAGAATTTATTTCCATTAATGCTCCGTTGTGCTGCAATTGTGATTATTGTATTGGACGTGAAGCTTACCACGTGTGGCTAAACTTAACGGCGTTGAGCAACGGTCATTATAAACTCGATGATCATTTCTTATTTTTCTCTTCTGCGATGACATATTTCACCGAATATTTCACCGAAAACTGCTTACACTACATAATTATTAACTAACTCTACCCTTCCCACTTTACACAACCTTCTTATGTACGTGCGCGTGACTTCTCGAATATTCTAAGGTGATCGAGCAAGATGGGTCCAAGGTTCAGTAACTTCGTTGCGACCAACTATCCGTCATCAGATGCGTCACACGTTATTTTATTTGTATTTTATCGTTAATGTAAGGATTGTGCATAGTTCGTATTTGAGGTTAATTTATACATTCCGTCCACGGGCCTCATACTAGGCATCGGTGGTCGAGGTGGAATTATCTGTCAGCTATTGGGAAGTTTTGATTCAAGTTTTAACACAAAGTTCCACGAGATGTAGTTGAAAATAAGATTTATATCGGAACAAAGAACATACTAGAAAAGTGAACTCACAAATTGACTGAATTCAATATTCAATTCCAGATTCCTATGTTTATTTTGTTTGACATCCACAAACGTTGTCATATCGTCTTATTCGTCTTACATTATCTTGTAGTTCCTTGATATATTTCCTTCAATACCCGCGCTTATATCGAATGTTTGTTTTGCTTTTGAATAAAATATTTGATGGTCTGTCGATCAAAATATTCATATTTTTGTGACACAAATACGATTGATCAAAGGAAACGTTGCTAATTCGTTTAAATTGTATTTAGAAAATGGTGATTTGCTATGAAGTGTGCAAAAGAAAATGCAAAAGTTATGTTTAATTTTACATGTTAACAAGTTCTGAGCTCCGAATTGATGTTGAGTGTGTTGTCAGTACTATGGGTTATTCATCTTATTTTTGTAATGATCAAATATTTCTACAAATAAAAAAATTATAAAATTATGAATTTATGTCCATATTTAATAATATTCGATGAGAAAAAATCCAGCCTCCTGTCGCTGAGTATGAATATCCAAAACGTGTGCGACGCGACGTCCTGGAAATATTTTTCAATGTGAAAGGAACAGAATTATTTCCGATACACAAATTTCTAAAGAAGCTCATTAATATTTGATGAAGCAATCCCGAGGAGAAAAATACTGTAATATTTTCGAAAGTACTGAAAGGAATGCCCCATATATTTTTTAAAGAATGCTATGTCAATCGAATTCTATACAAGGATGCGGGTTTTAAGAAATCTTCGAAATATATAACATTAAAATATCGTTTTTTTTAAACGTTCTGCTGAAATGGATAAACGATGTTATTTAAAATTTTTAATGTAAACGTGTGGCAAGTTATTAATATTAATTACAATTATATTATTTAATTGGAATATTTAATATAAAGCAAGTGAAATATAAATGTTTGTATTTGTTTTATATACAGTGTGTCTACGGATAAGGTCCGCAAATATTAATTTCTGTATATTTCTTGTGGTAAGGTCCGCAATACGACCAGTAATAACGTATGACGGTGAAACTATGAGCCTAACTAATAAATACGAAGAAAATCCTAGCGAGGAGAATACTAGGGACAAAAAGATCCCGGATGAAGGGTACAGAAGACTATATAAATATGAAATGAGTCAATACATGAATGGAGAAAATATAGTCAGAAAAGGGATAAGGACGATTCAATAAGGAAAATCTAAGGAAGTCTGCAATCCCCAGACCCAGGGGACGTCCTTAACTAAGATGGGAAGATCAAGTGATTGATGACCTGAAGGAAATAGGAATCCGTGACTGGGGTGGAAGAATAGAGTATAGGAAGGAATGGAAAAAAATTTCAAAGATAGCGAGCTCACACCACATGCTGTAGTAAGCAGAAGAAAACACACGGATTGATCCACCCTACAAAAGGGATCAAAAGAGCTCACAAAAGAGCAACATATACTCCGACAACAGGAGTGCTGGCCTATCTATCTATCTATATTCCTTGCGGTATATTATTTTTTAATTGGTTCGTCTTAAATAAGCGTGATAAGTGATATTAAGGTCAGTAGTATACGATAGACTCAAAAACATTTGTTCTAATAATAATGATTTCACAAAGGAAAAACTTTCGAATGATAAAAATCACCCTAAAATTTTCATAAACATAAGCAATTGGAGATATGGGAAATAGATCATTTTCAATGCTGAATACTAATGGAAACAATAATAATATTAATATTTCAACTGTGATTAGCATTAATATCGACCTTTGCAGATCCATTGTGTATGTCCTCATGTTATGCTAGAGTTCCCTTTCTAGACCCGTCCTTCTTATTGGATTCCATGAGCCAGACCTCAGGTCATCCATATACAAGGCTTTTCACGTTTCTCAAAAATTACAGAAGATAGAATCATGAGATTTTGTATTAGGGGCTTTTTTGACATTACGAGTCTATCTGAAATATTATTATTTTCACTCCACAGTTATACCGGCTGATGTTCAATTTATTGTCTTATTTCAATATTGTAAGGGGGGAAAAACTTGTCTTGAGGAGAATGAGTGATTTGTAAAGATTTATATATTTAATTAGAATTTAACTTTTAATTACTTACTGTGTACTTACATTCAATTGTTTATAATATAGATAATAAAACGAATCTAAATGTTGAAAATAACTATTTACAAGACACTGGACGTGATGCCTGGATTTAATTGAACAGTCCATGTGGACATGGTCCAAGTAGGTTGAACAACCGAGATGACGTACCTGGAATTAGATAGAAAAACACTCTGAGTATTCAATTTGCCATAAATAATGATTAATTATTGACTAACGATTAGTATAGTTGAAATCCCCAAAATTAATGAAAGTATTAATAATATACAAGGTGCATCTTATGTGTTTGAACTGTGATTATGCATAGCAGTACTAAAGTAAAGTTAAAACTTCACTTGATCAAAAATAAATGCCTAATAGTAAATATTTAGGGTTATTAGGAAAGGTGCAAGGGGCGCAAACTCTCCCCAGTGCATGTAAGGAATATGTGGCACAAACTATCCACAAACAATATTATAACTACTGTAAGAGGCGCAAACTCTCCACAGTACAGCAACATAATATTATACTGCAAGTGGCACAAACTCTCCACAGTACAGCAAAATAATAATACACTGCAAGTGGCACAAACTCTCCACAGTACAGCAAAATAAGTTTACACTGCAAGTGGCTCAAACTCTCCACAATACAGGGGGGTGGAAGGAGATATGGGTGACGTGAGAAGTCACCCAGTATCAGGAATGAACAAACCGGAAGTGGCGCAAACTCTCCACAATACAGTATAGGTACGTGAGTTAAACTGGAAGTGGCACAAACTCTCCACAGTACAGCTAAATAAGGTTACACTGCAAGTGGTTAACAGGCAAAACTGAATTACTCTTTGAGATAGACTCACCTATTTAACTCCTGATATGCACCACAATACACACTATATTTTAATAGATTTATTAGGCTCAAGTGAACACTTTAGTTATTTTCTAGAAACTGAAACTCAAATCGTTCTTAAAACTTTCTTTCCCCTTTCGTGGCCTCGAAGACGTTATCGCCGACGTGACATTATAAGACCTCACTTATCTGTTTCAGACAATTGGTTGTTTTGTCGAGAAATGCATTTCTGAAATATCAGGGTATACCCATGATTTAATTTATTTTACTTGAAACGAAAACTATTGTAAGAATAACAGGGTGAAAAAAAAATTGTCCTCCAATATTCCATCTAATCTAATATTATCATCCAATTTCAAACAAATCAATTGGATTTTATGTACCTAATTCACGCCATAAGATAGTGCGCTCAGTTCAATATTGATAAAGGATTATCATAATGTGGGCTACTCAAGTAGTCATTAAAACACTGAGCTCTTGTGTTATCAGTTTCAAAATGGTGTGGGAATGCCTAGGCAAACTAAATGAACTAGGCGGGAACAATATAGTCACCTTACTATGGATTCTAGGACACTCTGGGATAGAAGGAAATGAAGCAGCAGATGAACTAGCAAATAGGGGGACTAAGACACCCTTTTGGGGGCTGAAACTATTTTGCGGTATCAGCTCCAATTAGTATTGGATGAAATAGGCAAAGCCGAAAAAAAAGAAGATCTGACCATTGGAAAGATCTAGAAGGGCTTAGACAATCAAACATTCTTCTGGGTGACTACAACCTGTTGAGATCAAATGAATGCATAAGTCAAAGTAAAACTGCACTAGGAGTTTTTACAGGCATCCTTACGGGACATTATCGCCTGAATGGGCACCTGAAAAAGCTCAAAATAGTGAAGGAAAAAGAATGTAGATTCTGTAGCATGGAAGAAGGATCCTTCATCCACATACTTGCGAATTGCACAGCAATTCAGAATCCTAGGGCACAACATATAGGAGATTACTGGATAGAAGAGGGACATTTACCTAAGTTGAAGCCTGCAGATATCCTAAAATTCCTCCGGAAGATGGGACTAAAAGAGCTACTGGTCTCTGAGACTTTCCTCAGGAACTAAGTAGGAGTCTAAATGAATGTCTAAGTGAATTGGGTGTACCCCAATATACATACATACATACATAAAACTTTTATAACAACCTTAAAACATTCATTTTCTATAATTCTAAACTTTTTATATGCCTTTATGAATAATATATGTTGGTGATATTTACATCTATGGCATTAATCATTACTTGCTAAAAATATTTCATATTGTGTTTCACCCTCTTTGATATCGGTCGCGATTATCAGTTGATCACGTAGCAATTTTTAGAGTAATCCATCGTTTCGTACTTAATACTGCTGAACGTGCCAATCTTTATATAACAGCATAACCTAACTTTATTTCATAATAATTATTTATTCACCTTCGATTTCAATCAAGTTTATTAGTTCCTAATGGTGTTCAATGTTCATTCCTTTTCAAGATTCAAATGTCTAAAATATCTTCAAACAAAAATATGTTATGTCATTTTGAATGTTTATTTACATGATATTTTCAGTAGGAAATTGATTATCGCTCCGGTATTGCTGCGTTGGGATGAAGGTGACCATCATTTTTGTTTGAGATATACATAAAAAAATATCCAAAATTATCATGTTAGGTTATCGAGGCGAAAAAAGTATCGGTCCGTACCGTCTTGTCCATCGTTCCGGAAAATGTACATCCAGCCATTGTCTTATCAGCAAAGTAGAATGTAGCGAACAGCCAGTATTCATGCTGGAAATACATTTCACGCCTTTGCATAAAGAATTTCTTCACTTCTGGTAATAAAAAAATGTCTATAAAATTTGAAAGAAATACTGATTTTATGAAAATATGTATTCTGTATGGCAAAATAGCATACCAAACTTCCAATTTCTTTTCAAATTGACTCCAGAACTGAATGTTGCTACGTATATACGGGATTGCGAAAAAGTAACACACCAGAGCGTTATTTTTGGAACGGATGAATATATTTTTTTTTGGTTCGAACATGATTTTACTATTGAAATTTTGAATTATTCTTCATTGGATTGCAAATTGAAATCTACCCTGTTATAGGATTAAGTCCTTTTCAGGATTTGAATTGTAATTTTTGAAGGCAAGTGAATTTACGGTCGCGGTAGGGACAGCTGTGGCTGTGCACCCAATGATGACCATTTGGTTAATTTCCGCAATGTATCGCGGTTCCGATAATTGCGGAAATCAAGATGCAGGAAAAACCCACATAAAATCTGCATCCTCATCCCGGAATAGGAAAGGGAAATGATGCTTTGTAGTATTTTATAAATGTAGAATCACTTCAGGTACTGAAAAGTACCTGAAGTGTGTGTTGTTTTGCACTAAGAAGTGCGGTGTTTTGTACCTGCGCCTTGCAGACTGGAACTACATCCGTTACGGCTGAACGTTGGCTGCTTCGTTGGAATTCGCTGTTTCGGCGCAGAAGGTAAGTAAGGAGAGGAAAAGGAAGTGTTTTGTTGTTCGAGTTGCCAATGAGATTGGCAAGAAGTTGAAGTATGCCTTGTTTCCCTGTCCTGTGCCCTGTGGTTGTAGTAGGACAGTATGAGATGACAAAGTGTCTCGATTACCATCCTACGGGCGGAAGGGATTGCAATCATGGAGATAAATTTTATGAACTTCCGAAGGGAAGTCGAATGGCATAGGTGGTTTTGGGAGTGTAATGGGAGCTGCTTCCTGTGGTTTTGAGGTGGAAGTTTGTCTTTTTAGGCATTTGGGATCGTAGGTTGCGTAGCCGCCACCACAGTTCCTGCAACAAGGCTTTTTTTGCCTTGTCACATCTGTCGGATCAGTGTTCGTGACTTCCACAGTTCGGGCAGGTGTAAAGCTTGGCTTTACATTCAGTGACGGAATGGTCTAATTTTGTACAACGAGTACAATATTTCGGGACGGGTGGTAGTTGATTGGTGTTTGAGATTTCACATCTATGATTGAGGCCGAAAAGGAAAATTCCTTTGGAGAGAGCCTGGTGAAGTTGAATTTCAGAGCTTGTGATGACTCTGATAAAGGAGGTTGGAGAGTTTGTAGCTTTGGAGACAATCGTCCAGCATTTTTGGAAATTGATGTGAAGATCTTTGAGAAGATCAAAGATTTCTTCGTTGGAGATATTTTTGTCAACATTCGAGATGACTAAGGAGAAATTTGGAGAGTGGGTGTTGGCTGAAGATTTGTTTCTGGAGGTAGAATTTTGTGAATAGAGAAGTAAGCCTACCACTTTGGCATACCGATCGCATTTTGAATTTTTAGCTGAAGAGTTTTGGGACAAATATTCCTCGGAATTTTGAGGAGGGCGGTGCAGTTTGGGTTGGCCTTCAGGTAAGAGATATTGCCTCTTAAAATTTCATTTCTGTTCAGAAGGATAAGCAGAATAGCAGAATTTCGGAGGAAGGCTTCGTAGGTTGAGGGTTTGAAGCGGAGTTGTTAGTAGATGAAGATGGGGACGAAGAGGTCCAAACTAAGCTGCGAACAGAGGCTGCTTCGTTGATTTGTCGGATATTTGGGGCTTCATGGGCTGAGGAGGCCTGGGAAGATCGAGAAGAATGAATGGAAGAAGGAGGAGATTTGGCAGCTTGTGCGTAAGATAGGGATCTGAGTTTGGGAGAGTCTCTAAGTTCTTTAAGTGTAGTTTGGAAGTAATCTAGTTGATCGTAGATCATTTTAACCATAGATAATTGCTCTAGAGAAAGATCTGGAGCAGGATTTTATAGAATGGTTCGTGGAATCGGAGATTTCATGAGAAGGCGTGGTTTGGTCGAAGAGCTGGAGGTCTGGAGGTCTGGATTGTTTTTTAGAAGATTTTGGCAGTTCGGGAAATTCATCATTGTCTGTGTCTTTCTCGTTTTCGTCATTTTGGAGGGAAGAGGAGATGTTTTGTTCATTGCAATACTCACTTTTTAACTTTACTGGTTTGCACCGGTGTAAGTACTTTCTTAGAGCGGTTTCTGAAAAGACCCTAGGCGCTGTTTTTTTGCTGGATTTTGAGTTTTGTCCAAGGTTTGGCATATTTTTCAGACCGTAGTATATAACGGTGTGAACCAGTGACCGTTAATTTAGCTACGTGCCTGCTCGAAAAGTAAACCGGTACTGATGGATGAATAGCTGGCTATGAAATTTTATGACAATACATGAAATTGTAATCTGTATTTTTTATCTGTATTCATCAAATTTTTGTGACTCCATCAGAGTTTGGCGTTGAAATGCACCACAAAAATCCAATTTCGGAAAATATTGATGATATACTACTTGGCCATTTGTTTGTTTACAATAACATAATCTCTGCTCCAAGGTATACGAATTAAAAAGAGAACTTTCCAGTGTTTTTTTTTCCAATTTATAATATTTCTACGGGGATCGTTTGTTTAGTATATCTCGGGGACGTTCGGGAAAGGTAAACTAAAAATGAGTGCAAGTTCTACCTTTTATTGTGGTTTTATTTCCCTAAAAGTGAAGCTATTCCGGTAGTTCATCAAGCGCTGACTTTACGACAAGTTGAATAAAGATCTGAAATACAAATACGTATTTATATTTACAAGTTCTGATGCAAGCCTATACTGAGCAAGCACCTAACTATCAGATTGAAATATATTAAGAAAAGGTAAGACAATTTTATAGCATTTGATTACTAGCAATATATAAAGCTTTTTCAGTAAACAATGTCTAGAAATTCAAATGAAATGCATGCTTAATTAACTCAGAAACTCTTGTTGTTAATACTAATATGAAGTTTCATGAGACTAAAATTACTATATTGAGCTTATCTGTTTGTTCCAGCTGCCTTCATGTCTGGCCCCAGAAAGCTGATGTATTAGGTAAATCAGACGACAGTCAAATATTCTGTATGAGGCTCTTCCCGAAGTACTGGGATCCCTGGAGGAAGTAAATACTATTGGAACCACCACTTTAGTTAAACCTCGATAGAAAACTAATGTAGATAAGAGCTTCGGATACTTTGTATGTATACAAGAGAGATTACAATTAAAAAAAATTAAGGGGTAAAAAATGTAATAGTGCTTTAGAAAATAAACCATGTAAAAATAAGTGTGCTTTACAAGTAAAAGTGTAGGCAGAAGACTCACCTTGGATGGAAGGTGGTACAAAAGTGATTTCAGTTGAAGTAATATTGGATGCCGATACCTTTCGGTTTTGGAGAAAACTGGATCCGCAAAAAGTGCGCAAATATTTTAACTAATTCAAACGAATAATATCTTTGAAAATCCGCCAAAATGCGTTTTCACTAGCATGTGCTTTTCAAGCTCGACAATTCTTTTTTTTTTCCTTATCACCGGTTATTGCCGGGAAAGTCTACTGTCAAAATACAAATGATAAGGTTGGTAATAATAGAATTAAATAGAACAAGTTGTCAAGTTAACGGTGTTGTGTGAAATATTAACCGATTCAAATGAAGGTTAGGTTAATTGTTATTGTTTTTATTTAAGAAATAAGGTGAAGTTTTGTTAATAACTCTTTATTCATTCGGTAAAATCTATGACGGAGATGAAAAGTCTCAATAAAGAAAGAAAATAATATAAATCATTCCCACTGTCATCCAGGGAATTTGAGAAGTATATAAAACATATGTTAATTATTTTATTATTAGCATTAAAGTTACCAAATCTAATTTAGTTTGCTTTGATTAAAATACTGATGACAGTAACGAATAAGATCATTATTGACCAAAAAGGTAAGTTTTACTTTTATTCCGTAACAATATAATTAAGTGGCGTCTAATCCCCAAGGCTTTTTCTTTTAATCAATAGTAACTTGGAAAACATAGTTTAAAGTTTCGTGTTATTCAAAATCATTTCGAACGACCTCTATTCGGATGAAAGTTAATTTTATGCAAAATGGTTCTTGCTTATTTGCTTAAAATACCATGATTTTTTGCAATTTCAATGCTTCATTGCTATCTTAATCATCTAATAGTACCGGGTGGGCAAGTAAGAACGGCTGTCTGCCACGTCTTACGATTGGATTGTAGGACAGCTTTCTAAAAAACAAAATCATCCTCGAGAAAAACCTTTACATTATTTCCAGACAGTATTCTCTAAAAAATTCTGCGTCTATTTGATATTACATATTTTTGTCTATATACTCAAAAAAAAATGGAGAGTGGGAAACTTGTTATGGAAAAACACCTGTAAGTCCGGCTCTGCTCGATCGATCTTTGCAGACTTGGTCTTATTGAAGACAGATCTCTTCTAGTAATGTGAAGGTGATATAATCAGTTCAACTAAATAAGTAGCTTGAGCTTTTCTGTGATATATCAAACGACCTTGAATGCCATGAAAAAATCTCCAAGCTGGCGGAGGTACGCCAAATGCTGATGTAAAAAAATTCACTGTGCTCTAAAAAATGCGTTTCATAATTCCATCAAACGTGTTAGAATTCCCAAGCTAGTTGTAGGAGAAAACGTACAAAATGACATAGGCGGGTTATTTTGAATTTGGCTAACACGAAATTGACAGTGACACCACGCGGCCATAACGGCATTCTATAATCTGTAAAATTTTGAACGCATCCATTTCATTTGTTTTGGTGTCATGGCCGATAACAGATATTCACACGTTACGAGTTTTTTTTATACTGATAAAGTTTTTGTTCAAATGGTAAGTTTTTTGATCTATTTATTTAGCATTTGTTTAATTCCTCAAACACTTTTCTTCAAATTAAATAACTTATTTTCAGAAAAAGTGCTCTTTGTATATTTATTCACAAATTTTATTGTTTTAAAACGCTCTACGGACAAAACGACATACATACGTTTCGGACAAAATGGCACAGGTATGTCATTTTGTCCATAGCTTTTGTGTTATATTTAGGTATGTATTTTTTTCAGATACCAAAATGCCACTCGATTGTAAACGAACGACTGATAGGCAATCTTGGAGTACAAAGTCAATGAAGAAAGCCATCGGGGCAGTTCGAGAAAAAAAAATGGGCTGGTTATTGGCTCAAAAACATTTGGTGTTCCTCAAGCAACTCTTCGCAGGCATGTCTTAGGCACTAATAAAACTTTGGAGTCAAATTCTAAAGGCGTTGGTTTTTGAAAAGCTACCTTTCCATCTGATGTGGAAAGGCAATTAGTTGAGCATATAAAATTCCTTGAAAGTCGTTTGTACTTACCGACCCACAAGCTGAAAATTCTTTTCAGGTTTCAACAACAAACTCCGGTCTAGAAGTTGTTTCAACTGCTGCTGCTCTTGATGTTTCTATTGAGGTGCTTTCTACGAGACCAAAAGGATGTTTTATTAGTGGGAAATGTGAACCAAAAACTTGACAGAGCTCGTTGGTGTTGACTTGTACTCCTAACATGTTAGAAATAAAATCTAAAAATAAGCCCAAAGGTCCCCCAACAAAGAAAAAACGCAAATCCACCAAAAAATTATTTGAAGAAAATGATGAGAAAGAAGATTTTCCTAATATTTCTCATGACGATGAAGAGGACTGTGCTTGCATTTACTGTAACGACCTATTTTCAAGTTCTAAGTCCGGAGAAGGCTGGTTTCAATGCTTACAATGTTCTCTTTGGGCTCACGTTTCTTGCGCTGATATTCCAAGAGGAACTAAGCGTTTCATTTGCGAATTATGCCAATAATTTGGTAGCTATTATATGTATGTCATTTTGTCCATTAGCAATATGTCATTTTGTCCGAAGCATATGGACAGAACGGATTATGATTGATCTCAGTTCAATAGTTTTTGTTTTTTTTCTGTAGATTTTTATTAGTTTATCAGTTTCGATAATTGAAGGACCAACGATGATTGATGTGAACTATGGATGTGCTGTGAACTACCAATGAATAGTTATGATACAAAAACAAAACTATATGTCATTTTGTACATATTTCCCCTACATCAGTTTTGAAAATAACGCATCGATGCGATACTCTTTCGCCATCCAGTATTCACTAACTTAATATTGAGAGTTCTAGCAAGAAACAATTCCATTTGTCATAAACGTCATTTTAATGGAAAATAAAATATAGCAAAGAGACCGGTCAATAATCTAATTCGCGCAAAAATCAATATCTTACAAGCTGTGGATGAATTTTGGTTCAGCTGAACTTTGTTTTCTCTGAATATTTTCTGTAAAGTGCTTTCGATAAAAGCAGCCTCAGCCTGGGATTTTCCAATACTTAGTTGAAGCATCACCGTCTCACGGTATACTTTTTTGGTTTTGAATTTCTCTATTAATTGTTTTAGTCCATTAACAATAATGTTTACATAAGGATCTTTTTAATTGAATTGCGCGGCATTTTTAGAACCGTAGCACAAAATAACAATTTGAGAAGTAGTTGTTTATATTGTTAATGGGGCTTCACAAAAGATTGTCTATAGTATGAATCACGTATAACTTGAAAAAAACCAACTCCAGCAAACACACAGTAATTATACAATTATTAACTTTATATTTGGTGTTCCGTTTAATGCAATTAAGAAATTATTAGAGTCGGTGCCAAGTAAAGTAGGACACGCACTGAATTGACTCGGCTCGGGTCGGTAAGACACGATACAATACATTTTCTTTATTCCTACACAAATAGATTGGAGCACGCGCACTGCTTAGGATCGGCACATACAAGATCTTCCGGTTCGGCACGGCAACATCGGCATATGGTAAAGAGGGCAACTTTTGACAGCTTAGGTATTATTAGCCCCATAGGGCTAAGCTTTAATATTTGTAAAATCATATCTTCTTCTTTTTTCAATTCATATATATTAAGTCAATCACAAGATAGGTCACTTACTATTTGGTCTAGCCAAAATATTGAACATCAAGTAGGTATCACATAAAATGTGACTTCTGTCATTCTGACGATGATATGTCAATATCGAAAATCCTTTCATAATTTTCATAATGGTTTCATTAAATAGTGGAATTAATTAGAAACAGTTAGTTTCATTTATAACATTAATATGAGTAGATTCCACAAAGTAAGGGCCCAAACAGTAAATTCAATCAAGTTTTCTACTGATGGATGTTTGCTGATCTGATCCAAGTCAATGCGCGAGTCCTAAAAGATGCCGATAATACCGCGTGTGATACCGACCCGAGCCGAGTCGTTCCAGTGCATGTCCAGCTTAAGCGTCTGTCTTCCCGTCACGTAGCAACATTCGTCGGTACTCGGTTATTTTGTACGTAATCTTGTTGTCCCAAGTTTGCTATTATACTCGTAGTAACAAGGCTTACAATTTGCATGGTTCACTAATTGGAATTTTGTTAGTATTTGCTATCCTTATGACAATAACTGTCCGGCGAATCAACGCCTGCACTGATTGCTCGATTTTTTCAATTGTTTGGGAGGAGAAATTTTGAGAAGAGTGGTTTAAGTTATTTTAAAATTAATGCCTCTATTGTTAGGGCGTTACCTATCCAGCGAATCGACGTCTGCGGTCTGATTTTTTATTGTTTAAAGATGAAGAGAAAAGCTTTATTGAATCCATATGGGACCACCTTAGAGCTATAAAGATCCCAATGCGAATATAATCATTGAAATCGATTTATAAACAAAAAAGTAATGCCCAAACATACATAGAGCACACACACATTATACAATTGAGAACTTTTTTTTTTAGAAGTTGGCTAAGAAGAGGAAATGACTTAAGAATAAGTAACTGTTTTTTAATAAAATTTGTAGGTCCAAAATTAAAAACTTTTTTCTCATTGTGAACCCGATCCGTGGACCCACTGTTGTCTTATGAAACCTTTTTTTTATCGTGGAAAGTATTTAGGTGTTAGCCTAATCAACAAAGAACTATATAATAATTCCAATCTCAACATATGGTGCAAAATGGTCAAAGATCCAACAGTTCAAAGCTGTATGGGCTCAACTCTCCAGTTTGTGCTACAAGCGCTGTTGAAAATTTATCTATGGATTATGAACAGAGTTAGATATAAGATATCATCTTTAAATAGGAAACATACTTGGACACTGGGAAACCAAATTCTCCAGTTGCCAAAAAGTAAGAAAGACAGGAGCCGTTCGGTGCGGAAAAGTCTCATAGGACACCAGTGAAGTTGATTACATGAAAACCAAATTAAAAAAGCAATTGTGGAAGGAAATTGCGACAGAGAAGTTCCATATACTATTTCTTCCTTAACAAAATCAGATTTTGAGTCCAACAGATTTCACAACTATATAAGCATCTACTGGGCGACGAACTGAGTCTCAGACACTGGAGTGTGCGTTACCAAAGAATAGGTTTGTTCCAACTGGCATTTATGAACCGTACTGGAATCGTTTTGAGTACTGTATAGTGCGCAAACTCGAATTTAGGATGGTCACATCAACTTTATCACCCCTTCCAGAAGGTACAGTTTGTATACCGTCACAAGCAGTACCAAGAACGATACTTTAATCAGTTGGAACGTGAAAGAAATACAGCACTTGCGCGATCGATACCAAAAACGGTTCTAAAGCCAGTTGTAACGAAGCTGATATCTCCAGCGTTACTGCGTTTGCAATTAAATTCATCCACGCAGTTCACTTTAACCTGCGTCACCTCACGTCACACTTCGTCTTAATTTTCGCCCTGCCTCAGGTGTGTTTTTAACATTCCTTGAAGCTTATTTTTTTCATAAATAACATATCGTATCTCTAATAAATTATACTTAAATATTTTGCATTCTATTTATCGATTTTTGGTAGTAATGGGAAAATGTATCACGGACTGACATGTGCAAACTCTAAATCACTTACAGGCTCAGGCTCGTAATTCCCAAAAGGGTGATAAAGCAAATAAACTGACTATAAATAATTAGCACACGGGTGAGCAGATGCAATATTTTTATATTTAGACGTTAGAGTCGGTGACAAGGAAAAATTTGATATAGTTAATTTGTTACTTTTTGTTGTACTTTATGCATCTACCTGGAACTATTATGATTTATTGGACTCTGTTAAAAAAAATAATATTTTTAATTATTGTATAATATCTCCTTTCAGGTCTAATGACATACTGAATAAGTGAACTCTGTACCCGTGGAGTCCCCAGACAGGTCTATGGCCCAAATGTAAAGTGGAGAAAAGTTTAATGTTATTCCTTGTGCACTACACAATCAATTTTTGTTAAGACGGTAGAAACAGTTGATAAGGAACTACCTATTTGTTTATTTATTTGGTATGGTATGATTTTTTTTTTTTGGTGAACTGGGACACCCTACGACCTCTACGCCTTTTCTAATTCTCTCAATGAACGACTTTCGCACATTATTCTGTTCCCTGCCTTTTGTATTTTTTTTGCAGAGCTAGTCTCGTGATTAATTTCATTGGCATAAACCGAAAACGTATCCCAAACTTAAAATCAAGTGGGTTATACTGAGGACTTCTTGGTGCCCATTCAAAATAACTCCCTTTGTCAATCAACGTTGAGAAAATATGTCACTTGCATGATTTATAGCAGCTAACGGCAAATGGGGTGGATCACCATCCTCAATAAACCACATTATATATGGCTTGACACCCCATTACGTCGCGTATGCTTTCTACATCCGCTTAATTGGGGTGAATCAGTCCCCGTTGTACGTTTAAATTCTTTCACTTATGTCCCTCCATAATTTCCTATTTCCTGCTTTTTCTCTCAAGTTTGCTGCTCCTGCTCTATTGAGATCCGCCTCTACCTCATTTTGTCACTTTGACCTGGGTCTACCGCGTCTCCTCCTTCCTCCTGGGTTCCACTGCAAGATATTATAGGTTACTGATTTAGCTTATTCTCCCCATACGTGACCTAGTAATTTAGCTCGTTGAACTTTTATTCTTTCTGTTCGTCCAAAATTTCACGATTCGTTCTAATTCTATATTCATTCTCATTTATTTTTACAGGCCCCAATATATTGTTCTCATGATCTTCCTCTCAGTTATTTTGAACCACATTCACCTGTTTAAATCCAGTAACAAATTATCAAAAATATCACTAAACCTATTTTTTCAAAAAAATAAATAGGATTTATTAACCGATTTTAGTTCTGAAACAAGTGCAGATATATTATGGAGAACTGCATTCAAAATTTTGAAAATATATACGTGGTGCTATTGAACAATTTAAGATTAAGGGAGGATAAATGCTTATGGTCAGATTATATATCAAATGTAAATCATATTGAAGTATCTTTCTAACGATATAGAGCTGCTTTTGTCCCATTCAAATATCTCTATTCGTGTATATCTACATTGCTTCATGTTGTAGTTTTCCCCCCACTTCATACGTTAAACTCTGAATGTGTTTAAAATTTGAAGCTTGTATGTCTTCTACAAGTACCTTATATTGGTGAGTGAGTTAGTGACAACATTGAAGAACTTTGACTTACAACAGTTTTCAATCTAAATATTAAAATTGGATGTAATTTGGGAATACGCTCAGTTATATTATCCCCCCTTGGTCACTGGAAAATCAGACGTCTCTTCATTGACAACTAAATTACAGGGGAATCGAAAATGTCATTTTTTTATCGATATGGTTTTTTTCAGCATGGACACTACAGTGACATTATTTGGTCAAGATTTGGCTATTATTGAACCTCTTCGGTTCTAACCACATTTAAGATATGGATGAAATGATAGAGTTATATATGTATCAGTTGCATCTCCTTGTGCTTACATTATACTCACTTTTCTTTGATGTAATTCAATATGGTTTTGCACCGTACCTCCCCTTTTAGAGTATTTTCTTTGACTCAGCCATTCATTCTAACAGAACTTCTAGGTCTTTCTGGAGCCTACACCCAATTCGTTTTTAATAAAACCAATGTCAAAGTAGGTCCAAATCATACTAGGAATTTGTTTCACTTTGCTGGAAATAGGCCGAATATAAAAACGTTTCCCAATAAATTGACTGTTATTACAAGTCAAAATTTCTTTCCGCAATTTTTTTCCTTTTTCATTCATTCTTATCATTCTCTAACAAAAATCCGCGTTTCCAATACCCAAGTTTTTTTTCATCTGACCCTGATGAACATCTACTTCATAATAAATCATAATCAGTAATCTTTTCTACCCTAACATAGCAACTTCCTAAAATTCTATTCTTGTCTGAACGATACAAAAACGGGCTAAAACTTCTAATGCTTCGTTGGCTGTAACTTTAAGGCCATATATACGAGAAAACTAGATTAACGTTTCGAAGAGAAACCGCCGGGCAGAGATGATAGATTGAATTTTAATTAATGTCGCCCCAGGGGCAAGTATGGAGAAATAATTTTCGATCCGACCAAATTAGCCGGCGAAAACATGTCGGGAAAGAGGTGATTTCACCGATATGACGTGAAATAAATTAATGTCTTTGTAAATCGCCAAAATCGCTTGTTAAAGTGTGTATGCATAGGTCGATGACGTCGCTTTACCAAAACTTCACTATCTATAGCAGAGTTTCACGATCCCTCCCAAGCTCTAACAGCTCCACGTATCAGATTAAGCTAACAATTCGTCCACAGTCTACAAATAATTTCTCATGAGATAATTTGTTTTTATACTGAAGGCACCTGATTATCATTAATGTTGATATACCTTGTGTTCATAATATGATGCCAATATGTTTCAAAGAAGGTAGTTAGTGCAAATGTATTTTTTTTCTCTCCTCCAGCCTTCAATTGATAGCTTCCCATGCCCCGAACGTACGCACTTCGGTAAAAAGATCAAAATGACAAATAACTCAGACACATTAGATAGAGACTGATGGGTCTAAAACTTCAAATGGGGCGGGTGACAGCTCACTGGGGAATCAATCCTGGCAGATGGATATCATTTCAGATAGTCCTGCGGCGATAAGGACGTCTAGACTAGTCTAGGAATCGCATCGAAGAACTGAAGACGTTAGCCGGACGGAATAACATTAAGCTGACCTGAGTAGCAGGTCCCCAGTGTATCGAGGGCAATGAAAAAGCTGACGAAATTGCAAAAAGAAGACTCTTCCTGAACCAGGACATATTCTTCATATACCAAAAACCGTGGTTCTGGGATCTGTCGAGAACTGGTTCAGGAAGCACCATATAAATTACTGGGTGAATATTTCAATATAAATGTATACCTAAAAGTAACAGCGAAATTGGGGACACTGCTCTGGAATGAGCTGAGAATTGTAACAGGTTTTATGAGGTCATCCACCAGTGAAAAATCACGTGACTGAATTAAAGATATACAAGGGAGTCAGTGAAACATAAGCTGTATACATACGAGAGACTTGATCATAAGAGACAGTCACTATTTGGCCAACTACAAGGTGACACCGAACTAAATAGCAAACACCCAGTTTATAACTTGTATAAACAAAGGATCCGCACTAGATGCTATGGAAAAACACAAGCAAAAATACAATTAACCATACGACTTTATACGAAGAATTTGTCAGGCGGGCTCGAGGAAACAATGAATGGTGGCTAATCAAATTCATTTTAAAAAGTGGAACAGACTGGAAAGAGAGGCGCAGATGGAATTCACTGGACCAAATTATGCTTTGAGAAGGCTTTACGAAGATACCAAGCTGGTTGATTTGCTGGACAGAATTAATATACACTGTGTTCATTTGAAAAGGACCCACCCTTAATATTTAAAAAATGGGACACACTAGAAAGAAATGCCGAAACACGTCAATTTTTAACTTGTGGGGGACACATTTTGGCGCTAATGTCATAAACGTAATTTCACCCCCTCCCTACTGGAGATACCCCTTACATTTTTTCAAATGGCATGAGGTATCAAGTCATACCTCATTTGAAAGGTCTGGTAAATTTCTATTCAATCATTTCGTTTTGCCTTTGATACCAGCCTCCTATTGTTATTTATTCGTTGTTTAAAATTGGCTCTCTTTCAACTTTTATTGCCTGAATGTTTACGGTGATGACTTTGAACACATGATTAAATAGCAGTTTTTTCTTGTTAACAGTTGTGTTTTCACTATTTGTAAATTTTTTATTTTTTAAAGAGTCTTTCGGTCATAACCTAAGTTGAAAGAAAGCCAATTTTAAACAACGATTAAATAACAATGGAAGGCTGGTATCGAAGGCAAAACAAAATGATTGAATAGAGATTTACCAGAGCTTTTAAATGAGGTATGACTTGATACCTAATGCCATTTTAAAAAATGTAAGTGGTGTCTCCAGTGGGGAGGGGGTGAATCTGAAGTTCATGACATTAGCGCTAAAAAGTGTCCCCCTCAAGTTAAAAGTCAGAAATAGTTGATTTAATTGTGTTAATAGATAATCCTGAAGAAATTGAAGATATCGAGGATCGGTCAAGCTTCTTTCAAAAAAATATGGCCCTATTATTTGATTGTTTATAATGCCGGCCCAAACATTCACCTTTTCAGGATATTGTGTCCTTTACTCCTGCATCCAATGGGGATTTTCACTTGCCCAGTATCGATACGTCTGGCGTATGAAATTACGATCTCTGTTACATCGTTCCATAATTGTTTCACAGAATTTGATTCTCCTATCAAAATCATCTTCTAACAGCTCTTGGACCAAATGTACCTTATACGCATGCCACTTCTCCTTTTTCAGCACTTATCCAGCGCAACTTGTCTCGAGCTGGTGTGGGGATTTTCTTGAAACTCAAGGAAAACGTCAAATTTTTTGTCTTCGGAAGTTGACTTTCTACCACTTTTGGGGAGATCTTTAACGTTTCTCGAAACTTTTTCTCGATTTCACTAATTGTTGATTGAGAAATGGGTTCACGGTTGGGGTATTTAGCATTGAATAAATTGCCAACTTCTTTCTGTGTCCCTACTCTATCTCCATAGCTAATCATCATTAATATTTCGATTCGTTCAGTTTCTGTAAGTTTCATTACTAAATGATGCTAATTTAAAGATTTTAACTATTGAACACTTGACTGATACACATCAATTAGTGTTAAATTAGAATTTAGTACTATTATCAGTAACATATCCAAAAAAAGAAATATTTTTTGGGTGCACGACGATGTTTTATTTCCAGTGGCGATCCTTACAATAACTTAGTTCATTGAATCAGAATTTATGATTAAAATTTTACTAAATTAACAGTTTTGGTCGACCCAGTAGAAATAAATATTCAAATAATTATATCGTTGTAAAGACGATTAGAAGACCTTTCCAATGAGGGGTCTTGAGACACATGGAAAACTTAAGTGGGAAAATCCAAAAATTAAAGTTGAAACTTTATACCCTAAAAAATTTATGGTCGTTCCGTTTTACTGAATAAAGCAAAATAAATATGTAATATTAAAATATGATATGTTAATTTACATGTAAAGAGATTGGTGTTTATATTGGTATTAGTCTATTACAGATCCTGGAAAAGATAGGGAAATGAAAAAATTGTATTAAAGGATAATTTTGAATCTTATAATCAAATAATAATAGTAAAAATAATTTTATTGCTTAAGAAACACAAATTCACAGTAACGGTGTAGGTATGTGTACCGAGTGTCTGATTAAAATAGGTAACCCGTTGTATCCAAAATATGTGGATACAACAAGAAGGCTGCCCAGACCACTTTACGAATGAAGTGATGCATTTTTCAAACCAACAATATGAGTATGAGTAGGAAGAAGTAGCATATTCCCGTTACCGCCAAGATCTCCCTACCTTCCTGTGCTAGATTATTATCTATGGGGTCCACTTAAAGATTAAGTATTTCAGGCAAGACCTGCAAATAGAGCAGATCCCATTCAACGAATACAAAACGTAATTGACAGTATTCCGATGGCTGAAATAGGAGCTGCTGTCTTTTCTACCACGCAGAGATTAAATATCTGCATTGAAAAACATGGAAAGCATTTCGAGCAGACTTCACTGGGACAATGTAGTTTATTTCTGCTATTTTTGTTACGTAATTGATTGTTGGTTATTGTTACAATGATACTGAGTTTGTCAAAATCCTATTTTTAGGTATTCCTATTTTTTCTTGTATCTTCGCTTAGAAAAAATTCCACAAGTAAATGATTAAAAAATATAGCATCGCATTTGAAGATTCCCAAACAAAGTTAAATACAAAACAATTGTGCAATTACCAGCACCTAGCGACCGTAGAAACCACTGGAATGGAACGATAATGTAATATTTTATTAGGCATTGAATTCCCTTTCAAATGATACTGGTTTGTCAAAATCCATAAAGCGGAACAAAAGTTATAACAGTTTAATTGTATAATAAATAGTTTCTGAGATACAGCGGGTTATCTCTCTTAATCAGACACCCGGTACCATATCAGATCATATACTATACACTAACTGTTTGTTGATGTAGCTGAAGAATTATGTTGCAAGGTCATCAACTCAAAGCCGGCCCAGTCTCTCGACTATAAATTTTGGCGAATGCGTCCCCCTGTTCGAGAACATTCCAGACAAATCGTTTTGCTAACGCATAGGTCGAGCGCGGAAACTACTAGAATTTTCGAGAGTTGATAAAGACTATATATACGCGGGTTTTTTAGTGAGTTGACAATTAGTGAAACGGACAGTAAAGACTCAGTTCACATAAGTTCTTAGTAATCGGACAGTGAATGAAATAGTGGAGATAAATATTGTAATATTCAAGTGGTAAAAATAAATTAGTAGACATTAAGTTAGTAGAGTGAATAAATCAATAGATAGTAATTAGCCATAGTGTGTATAATTTTATCCCACAAGTAAAAACTATTTAAATAAATAACAAAAACATTACATTCATATAAGTATATAACATATATATATATATATATACATCCTTCTATCGTTAAAGCGTCCAGATAAAAATGTGCTTTATGGCGTCCGACGTTGTTTTCTGCAGATATAGTGTTAATTGAGATGAATACTTTTTGATATAGATAAAGGATGGTTAAAATAAATGGAAAAAAGGACTTTGGCACGGAAAACACAACATTGCTGTATAGTTTATAAACATTATGGCGCCCTTTCAGTCGATGGACAATTGGGCGTCTCTTATATTCAGCATTACGTATATATGATAGCCTTTAGGGCGTCAATTTTGTTATTGCGTTGTTGCCGCAGTAAGTACATATCTGCTATTTACAGAAAATAGGAGGACAAATAAGATATAATGTGGTTATTGTAAGTAGGAGGGATCCATATTATGTTATTGCAATGAAATTTCAGAAGTATTCATTTAACAAGTTACAAACACTCAAAATATTGGAGACAGTGAACTTAAATAAATCTTCAAATGGACAATTTCTTCACAAAATTGCATTAATTTCAGAATTACATGATAGTTATTATTTTATATGGTGTTTGTTAGGTACTAGTTAAAGAATAGCTATTTATGTAGGAAGTTACAAAAAATATGATTTTTTGTGACATTTGTGATCATTCAGGACACGAGTATTGTCGGTGAAAAGTTTTAACCCTAGTTGTGAACTAATATTTTTCCTGCGAAGATAAATAATTTATTTCCTTAAAATTGTAGGTTACGGGAAAATACTATAAGTGAAGTGATGTGATGGAGTGATTTTGTCGTTTCGAGATTCGAATGGATTTACACGTTTCATATTAGTCCAAAAAACCCATTTAAAAAAAATGTCGGTCGGTCAGTTGTCAACACGATAACTCAAAAACACTACCGAATTTTTCAATGAAATTTTATAAGTAGGTTCAGAACATGAAAACTGAGGCTAAGTTCGTAAATGATTAAAATCTGATTTACAGTTTTTCGGAAAATTCCATTTTCATGCAGTTTTCTCAATTTTCCACTCGAAATAATTTTTTTAACGAATAATTGACAAATTTGTTGAAATCTTCGTATCAAAAAACCTCCTATACAAAATTTCTCCGAAATCGGGATCAAAATTTTTTTGGGAATTTCCTTCAGCTTTAATCCTGTATATTATCTACAATATGAAATGGAAGAATTCAAATGTAGTAAGTAATTGAGATGCATGTTAAACATTTTGCAGTCCTGGCCCAAAAATTGTAAATTTTGGTTTATATTGAATGTATGGAAAAAATTACGCAGTATCAAGTATTTTAATACGCGGAATCCATTTCTTGATGTAGTGTTATGAAATTTTTGTTATTAAAAAAATGTTTTCTTAGTTTTTTTTCAAGTAAAGTATTAGAAAACAAATTTTGGGTGAAAACTAATAGCCTCGTGCATAAGGTGAAGTCATCTGGGTACATCAACTGGTTCAAATAATATTCGAATCCATCAGTCGGAGCTAGATATCTCGTTTATCCTTAGTGCCACGAAACAACATTATTAACAAAAGAAGTAAGTAGATATCGTCAAGGACCAGATTTTAAAGATATTCTTACATACAGTCTGCTCCAAAATTCAGTGACGAAACAAACACATATTTTTTATGTAACACCCTGTATTTCTTAATATCTTTCGATTCTCTTCGAAGAGCTGATTTCGAAAAACTATAGCACTTGGGGTCAAATGTTTATAGTTTCTAAATTCCAGGGTGTTGAAGATCACTTTTTTAGCTTCAAAGATTTTTCAGCTAAAACAATTGATTATTTAAAAAAGAATGGATGTCCCTATATTTACTTGGGTTTAGTTGGGTTCTTCAATCAATTTTGGAACATCCTATATATTCATGAATACTTATAAAATCTGCCTCTTGGCGATATCGGCTACTTTTATGCTTCATACATCAATATTGTGTATAGGAAAAGGAATAACTTTTGGCCCTTGTACTAATATTTCTGTTGTTAAAAAAAATTGAATTTTTTGTTATTAATCTAATGAAATTATGTCATATCAACCTGTTGTTGGTTTTCCAATAAGTCTTTCAGTTGGTTCTTGCTGATTTGCCATTACAAATGAAGTATTATATACAGGGTGGTCCGTAAGTAATGGTCCAAAGTGAAATGGGAGATTTTTGGCCTGAAAATATTACAATCTCTTGCAACTTGCTTCAATCAAATATTGATAATGGAAAAGATACAGGGTGGCAAAGTTTGACTGTAAAAGATGTTTTTTCTCAGTAAATTGAAAAATTTTGGATATACAAAAGTAAAAATTAAGAGATGGGGGTTTTAAGGCATGAGAAATGGCATGATAAAAAAGTCAAGTGCACAGTTACACCAACAACGTAGCTCATGTGGCGCCCTCTAAAAAATACATCAAAACGGATATGATATTATGATTTCTCAGGAACTATAACCCCTATCTTCAAATTTTTACGTTTGTATATCCAAAATCTTTCAATTTACCGAAAAAAAACATTTTTGACATTTCAACTTTGCCACCCTGTATCTTTTTTATTATCAATATTTTATTGAAGCAAGTTGCGTCAGATTGTAATATTTTCAGGCCAAGAATCTTCCATTTCACTTTGGACCATTACTTACGGACCACCCTGTATATATATTTTTATTGTTTAAAAGTATATTTTGCAATTTTTTTTAATTTCATTCAACTATTGGAGAGCTATAAGACCAAGGCAGGCAATAAATACGGAACATAACACCCTCTATGCTATAAAGTGTTACAGTAGACCTTAATGCCCGGTTAAGTCATGTCTACTGGTCAATGAACAAGTTGAACATTAACTTAATTACAGTTACCTGTAAATAATTGTCATATAAGTGAAGCGTGATCTATAGACGTCAAAAAATAATAGTTCAATACTATTAAACGCTTTACAAAATTAGAAAAATTAATTTCCAAAGAGCAGACCGTCCACTAAGAAGCAACAACTACTTCTCGGGCTATATGTAATTCAATGTCTGTCGGGGCATATAGCCCGAGAAGTAGTTGTTGCTTCTTAGAGGACGGTCTGCTCTTTGGAAATTAATTTTTCTAATTTTGTAAAGCGTTTAATAGTATTGAACTATTATTTTTTGACGTCTATAGATCACGCTTTACTTATGTGACAATTATTTACAGGTAACTGTAATTAAGTGAATACCTACAAAACCGAGATGGTTTTTTGTCGATATAGAATTTTGGTTTGTGATTAGATGTAGAGATGTCGCCGATATCGCACTCTTAACATTTCCTTCACTAAGGCTAATGTATTGGTGTGGTATCAACGTAGTCTCTAGTCCAGAATTATGCTCTCAGAGCTTCTGGACGAATAGCATCTACCTTGTGCTGATGAGGCGCAAAAACGCCGAAACCGGTCCACAAGTGATGTTATTCCTTCTAATCGCAAACCAGAATGGTTGGTTCTATCTTAACGGATATACCAACCCCGTTTACTTTAGAAGTGTAATTCAATGTCTGTCGGGACATATAGCCCGAGAAGTAGTTGTTGCTTCTTAGTGGACGGTCTGCTCTTTGGAAATTAATTTTTCTAATTTTGTAAAGCGTTTAATAGTATTGAACTATTATTTTTTGACGTCCAAGTTGGACATTTATTGTAAATTTTCTTTTGTTCATTTTGGTAATTTAAAATCGAAAATTTACCTCTTTGGGGAATTTTTAATAGTACTTTTTATTTAGCTTATAATAAATGTATGCGTTACTTGGACGCACCCTATATACAGGAACGTATCTAAGAAATTAAGAACTGGGAAGTAACTTGGGACTTCGATTTTAAATGAAAAAGAGATTCATTCATATTGTTTCATGTATAATTTGCGTATATTGTTTCGCGTTTACGGCGTCCACTGACCATGAGCATACAACGTGCTAACTTTTTTTTTTTAGGAAAACTAAATATTTTTATTATCGAAGAATACGTACAAGTACATGCAATGGAAACACACAAAGAAGTAAGAGATGAAGGCTGTAGTTCATTAAATTCGAATGATTTTGATTTTTGTATCCCTGCAGGATTTTTTTTCAATCTGAATAACTTTGTAGTACCTATTGTAGGACTTTTAAGTTTCTCTGTGTATATGTAGATTTTTTATAGTAGAAAACTATTTTTTGTTTTGTGTAAAAATTTACTTTTTATTTGTCCCATATTCGACATTGTTTTATAATTACTACTTACTAGGTATTAAAACAATAAAATCTAGATTTATAACCTAATTAAAGTGGTTTTCTTTAACATGTTTTAGCTTCCAAATAAATTTAGGGGTAGTCAACATAATATAATATTGACATTATACTTGTCTTTTAGATGACCGAGAATAGTTTGTATATAATGTCCTACTCAATAATTAATTATACAGTGAACGGCTAAATTATGGAATATTATCATTATTCCGAGAACCGTCGAGTTTTAAGGGAAATCCCGAAACAGGTCGATTTTTGTTGTAAAATGCCCATGTTATAACGTACATGGAGTAGGGATGATGTAACCGGTGTGGGTGTAATGACGTAATCGTTAATTTTTTTTAATAGAAATCGGTATAATGTGACACCTCATTTGAACGAGAATTTAATTATCTATTTAACGACATTACATTTTTAACTAAAATATTTTTTTAGGGTACGAAAACAATTTTTTTTTATTTAAATTCAATCAAATTACAATTAATGCTTGAATCCATGACATTCTGAAATACTTAAAAAAGCAAAAATGAGTGAAAATAATATTGGACACAAAAAGTTCTCTCATAAACACTGAAACTTTTTGTCATATGTTAATTCAAGCAAGTGTTAGTGGCATAGTTACTGTAATATTTATTGTCGTAAATGTTTTGATTTTGTGAATTGTTATCAGTTGTCAATTGTAATTTTTACTTTTGAATAGTAAATTATGGCTCACCTAAATGAATCACAACACAGAAATATTAATCCTTAGAGGATGCGGAGATAAAAAAAAGAACACAGAACGAGGTATGCAATTTATTCAACGCAAAATATCCCGTCAGACCCATCAGCCAATCAACAGTAAGTAAAATAGTCCGAAAATTTGGAGAAACTGGGCACGTTAAACATATTCCAAACGCTGGGCGTCCTAAAATTGAAGACAATGTGAAACTTGATATTTTATTAAATGTACATGACAATCCTCACAGTAGTTCAACACAAATGTGTGAATATGCTGGAGTTTCCCAAAGATCGGTATTACATATTTAAAAAAAAGAAAAATACCATCCCTACAAAATTCAACTACATCAGGAGTTAAACGACGACGATCCCGATCGCCGGCTTCAATTTTCTGAAATTATGCAGGATTTATGTATCCCCAATCCACTTTTCATCAATCAAATCCTTTTTTCCGATGAAGCAACATTTTTTATACATGGTACCGTGAATCGTCAAAATTGCAGATATTGTAGTCAAGAAAACCCGTATTGGATGACTGAGGCACACACGCAATATCCTCAGAAAGTGAATGTATGGGCAGGGATCATCAATGACAGAATCATTGGCCCTTTTTTCTTTGAAGAAAATCTAACAGGAAGACGTTATTTAACTTTTTTAAGAAATCAAGTTATACCTGTCCTTGCTAACATGTATCCAAATGCCAATAATTCAAATTTACCTAGTGAAAATATCTGGTTTCAACAAGATGGATCCCCTCCGCATTACCCACGTGAAGTACGTCAATTTTTAAATAATTACTTTCCCGGGAGGTGGATCGGAAGACGAGGTTTTATAGAGTGGCCAGCAAGGTCGCCAGATCTAACACCTCTAGATTTTTTCCTGTGGGGTTACATAAAATCAAAAGTTTATGTCAATAGACCCCAAAACTTACAGGACTTGAAAGATAGAATAAGGCATGAAAAGAGTCTAATTACTCCAGAAGTCATCCGCAATGTACTTGATGAATGTGTCCGTAGATTCGCATATTGTCAAGAAACCGATGGATGGCATTTCGAACATTTAATTTAAAATAATTGTTATGCATAATTTGGTTACTTTAAAGTACATTATTAATTAAATCATTAGTTGAAATTTGGTTGAATTTAAATTAAAAAAATTGTTTTCGTACTCTTAAAAAAATATTTTAGTTGAAAATGTAATGTCGTTGAATAAGGAATTAAATTCTCGTTCAAATGAGGTGTCACAATATACCGATTTCTATTTAAAAAAATTAACGATTACGTCACTACACCTACACCGGTGACGTCATCCCTACTCCATGTACGTTATAACATGGGTATTTTACAACAAAAACCGACCTGTTTCGGGATTTCCCTTAAAACTCGACGGTTCTCGAAATAATAATAATATTCCATAATTTAGCCGTTCACTGTAGAATACTATTAATAAAGAAATGCGCCAGCTCACTGACCTTCCTACCTCATATCTAAACCTTTACTTACGTTAATGTATCGGACTCTCTTAATTCGGCGTTATTAGAGGAGAGTGGTTGACGTGACGCTCTAAAGGCGAGAGCATGTATTTGAGAGAATACTCAGAGTTGAGTAATGTACCAGAAATGTATTTTTCTAACTGTTGCATTCAACAATATAAGCAATTTAACGTTCTACTGAAACTGCAGTGTTGTCAAATCTTGGGACGCTCTAAGCGCGAATGACTATCAAGATAAAATGTATACTCTGTATACAACTTAATACTCCTAGCGACTCTGCCGGAGAGTTGCGCGAACTAAATATATTCGAGAACCGTATATTTTCGTTCATTTCATGATCAAAAAAGCGTCCCCCAAAAATTTTGTTGGTAGGTTCGTGACGTAATTTCAAGTCCCTGGACAAATTATTACAAGGGGTGTGCATAGAGCGTCCGTATACGGACGCTGTATGCACTTGGACGCTCTATTGAATGCGATTTCAGAATGTATGGACGCTTTAACGATAGAAGGATATATATATATATATATATATATATATATATATATATATATAGGATAGTCTTTGCCGACTAATTAGGTATAAAACCAGAAATATTGGGGAAACGGCAAGTTTATAAAAGTTAAATTAGTAAGAAGAGTTCACTTTTATAAACTTGCCGTTTCCCTAATATTTCTGGTTTTATATATATATATATATATATACATATAAACAAATATATATCGCTAGAAGATATCCCACAAGACAATTCCTCATTGACAATAAATGAGCGTAACCTTATAACATTCCACACATATTCACAAATTTGCTTGGCCCCAACTAGAGTGATAGTTTTAATTATTGTTTTCAAACTCGGCAAACAAGGAGTGTTCCATGACGATGTAAATTGAACAATAAAAAGGAAGATGCTGCAATGTTTTCTTATTATTCTGATTACATGCGAGTCATTTAAGGTCAACTTTATTATACGTCGACTCTCGATAATTTGAAACTCAAGGGACCAGAGATAAATTTCAAATTATGAAGAGTTCAAAATAACAAGTGTTTGAATAACCACGAGGGGGAGGGGGGGACTGAAGTGAATAAGAATTTGATCGAAATTCACCATTTATTATTTCTATACATATTATTATTATGTAATAACAATTAAAATCAACAATACAATTATTCACAAATTTTCATTTCGAAAAGAAGTGAGTAACTCCGGTTTATCACTGTCCAAAGAATTTTCGATAGTGGTGAGAGCTGCGAAGTAATCGTCAGTAAACAATTGACAGGTCTATACATGTATGTAAACAAACGACAGGTATGTGCATGATAAACGCTTCAAATTATAGAGAGTAGGGAAGCCCGGATTTCAAATTATCGAATGTTGGCGAGCAAGATAATATTCCTTTAACTTCAAATTACGGAAGGGACCAATTAACATTGATTTTATTCAATTTATCGAGTATTTTTCAAGGGACCGGAAATTTTTTCAAATTATCGAGAGATTCAAATTAACGAGTGTCAAATTATCGAGAGTAGACTGTAAATGAATTTGCCGTACGTAACTTAGCAAGCGTGCGAGTCAAATGAATGGACAATTTTGAAAGTGAATACAAACTAGGATTCCTGGATACGAAGAAACTGTAAATGAATAAATATAATACTAAAGACATGTCAGTTTCATACAACTGTGTAAAATACGACTGAAGCAATTTTTTCATCAAGTAACTTATATAATTAATTTTTTTCCACATTTCACCCCTTTGAGGTATCTTTTGTTTCCCTCCATGGAAAGTCCTACATCAATAATATGAATTGTGTATTCGTAAAATAAAAAAAAAATCAGTCTACGCTTATGAGAAAGTGATAAATTTAATCGCCTCGTATCGAGCACAAGGTCATGAAACAGTCGGTATCGCATACAAATCCTCATTAAAAGGAATACCGCAGAGTGAGGCTTCTGGTTAGTATATAACTTGTTCTAATAGCATCCTCGTACCTTAAACACATCAGTAATTGTCATTGGTCAAGCATTTTTTTGTACTGTCACCAGTATCATTATATATTCAATTCTCTCGTTCCAACACTTGGATAGTTTGTGTTACCAGAGAGAGAAAAATTACCTAACTCCTATCTCTGATGCAGCTAACTCGGTTATCACAACGATCATATAGTTAAATTTATAATGACAAAAACTTTCATAGTTTCACTTAGATAACTTAAAATTTCTAGTATAGGTACATCTTCTCATACCTATGGTGCAAAGTTTTCAGTTTATCGATGAAAAGCTTTCAATTTCTGTTATTACAATAAACAAATCATGTAAACTTAATATGGCAAATAAGTAGCTTACCTCTAACCACCAATCGAACAGGATGACTGGTAAGAGCATCTTGTGTGTGGAAATCGCTAGCTGTGACTTGACATTCCCAACTACCATCGTCGAATTCTAGTTGAGCGGCTCTGACCCATATAGAGCAATCACCATTGTCTTGATTAGGACTCGCCCATTCGTATTTGTGTGGGTACATACCCATAGGCTGTAACAAATATTCATATTTTAGTCATAAGTAACACGATGTGTATTCTAATTATTATTGCATTTCAAGGCTGTAACAATCTGAAAGCCCCAGAGGCAATTTATCATCACCTATTAAGTCAACTAGGAATAAGCTATCATCACATTATGAATACGATGTCGTTACTTTTACAGACAACAGAATAATTATAAATTCACCATACAATTAATTGATAGTTAACAGAGAGGAAAATTCACATTTTAATGTTTTTTTTGGTCGAGATGGGAAACACATGTTCGAATATGTCCAGCACCCAAACAGTTTTGGACTCATCCCCAAGGGGATGCCTACCAACCAAACCCACCTCAAACTCACCATTACCCCCGCCTCGCAATCACTACCCTAGCATACTTCGAGACTGGTTGCCGTCCCTCGCACAGTCTCCGCTCACACCGTCGTCTTCTCCCCACTATCACTCCTACCTCTCTCATGCCATATCAAGTCCTTCTTTTCCCCTAACCATGCTCTCTACTACTCCACTCACCTCCGTCCATTCCTCCTCCCCCTCAACATTATCTCCACCATATTTTCCCAGTTCACCGCCTCCCCTAGTTTCCTCTCCAGCTTCTTCAGCACATCCTCGTTCCCCATAATGTAAAAACATGCTCCACATCATCCTCTACTTCACACCAATCGCACACTCCAGTCTCTATTTTCCTAATCTTGTGGAGGTACCCACTGGACCCATGTCCAGTGAACACCTGTGTCAAGAAGTAGTTCACCACATTTTAATGGTTGGAGAAACTTAAAAATACGTTGTGAGATCAATTTGAAAAATTAATTAGTTCAGACAAGGTCGGTAGACATTGATTAATATTCGGTCAATTTACAAGTTTATCTGGTGCTTCTGAATTAATTGCTTCTTTAAGATAAAAAAAAGTAATTTCCATATCTAATTAATTAAGTAAATCTGCAGTGTGTACCTAAAGGCATCAAAATGCCCAAGCAGTTGAACAGTGATATTATTATTATCAGTACAAAGTTTTTATATTTAAAAAAGTTGGAACTTGAAATTTTTATAAATTGGATTATTTATATTTTTGACAGTTGGAGAAGTTTTGCGAGTAAGCACAACTGTAATAAAGCCAATCTACTGCAACAAGGGACACAGGAGCAATTGATAATGTTTTCGTTTTCCACTACTACTAAATCAACTTCAGCGTACATAGACAAGCAAGCAGCGACACTTTTTCATTTTTCTGGAACAACTGAAACTCTTATGACCAATTTCACCCAACTCTTCCTGAATTTAGGTAATACCTAAATCGGATTTTGGAATTTCTGAATTCAATAATATTATTAGGTATTTCCTAAGACTCTCAGGTATTACTTTGCGCGTAGAGATAAAACCAAGTTACTAAAAGTTTGGCGGGGTTAACTGTCTTTGATCATTGTTGCACTGCTTGAACTACTTCTTGCTGCTTTTGCATGTATGTTTAGCTTAGGTTATGGAGTGGTGGTTAAATTCAGCCATCGGGTGTCTGCTTCCACGTTAGCACCGCTGGTAATAGGAATAACATAATAATTTCGATGCTGTTATTCTTTGACTACATGACATCCCAACGGTTTCGGCTTAATCCTAAGGTGTGCGTATCCGTGCCGAGGGGATGTATGACAGTGAACCTATCATATGTCACTAACGGAATCTTCGAGATTATTGGCGCCCTCTCGTCGTAAGTAAGCCTTGTCACGGTAATGCAGGGCACGGTAATGGACATCTTTTCACTAGCTACTCGTGGGACTTTTTATGGAAGAAGTGACAAAACAAAAAACTAATCTGGAATCTCCAGAGGAGATGGAAGTCGATGTATCGGCTCCAACTGACCTCCCTGTAACCTCAGATCAGGAACGAGAGCTCCTTAGATCCTGAGAGCAAACCTAGGAAACAAGGTGGTGCAGCTAGAAAGCGACTCAGTCGCCTCCTTGAGAGCAGTTTACCTTACAAATCCGCCTTAAATCAAATTCTAGAGCAGCGGAAGCAGGATCAGTCGCAAGAGGGGAAACATTTTCCCTCTGTGGCTGGTTCTAGCAAGCGCTTACGCTCCAATGATGACTCACCCTAACAAAAGGCAAAAAGCCCTGCTCGGCTGAATCAGTTGAAACGTCAGGTAAAATTGACTTATGGACAGGCTGTATCCGGCATCAAGGTGGGAATTTTACACCTATGACCAACCAACCAACTGGAATCTCTTCAGTATGCCATTATGGCTGCTGAAGAGGATATTCCGGAAGGTGGTCCACAAGTGCAGTTCCAGAGCTGCACATTCCGGCCGGTTTACTGTGTAGATGGATTGTTTCGTGGTTGACTAGCGTAGTCAATACCCTCCAACCATGGGACGGTGCCTCCCTAAAATGCGTCTCAGGCGACCAACTTCCAAAGCCACACATCTGTGTGGCTTATATACCTGACGGGGGCAGTCGTAGACTAACCTCTGAATAGGTCCTCACTAGACTGAGGGAAATGAACCACGGTCTGTTAACCTCGGAGTGGACTGAAGGTTGGTGGAATCGGGCATTAGTAATACTAATTTTGGATTTCGATAAATAGAAATGGAACAATAAGATTAATAGTTCGAATATTACAGCCAACTCCCCTGAATTCATTTCATTCTATATTTTACCTAAAGCAATTTTAGCAAACATTTTTATGGGCAGTTTAGAAAGAAAAATCTTTGAATGTAACATTTCAAAAAATATATTATTTTGGTATAGGTGACATATTAGCTTGTTTTGTAGATAGTGAACGACAATTAGATATATTGTTCAATCATATTAATAATTTATATCCAGAAATTAAATTTACATTAGAAGTTGAAGAAAATAACTCAATCAATATTCTTGATATTAAAATTCAAAGAATAAATAATATACTTGATTTTTCAATTTACAGAAAACCAACACATACTGATGTGACTATACCATATAATTCCAATCATCCCATGTCACATAAATTAGCAGCATATAATTCAATTATACAAAGAGCATTTTCAGTTCCTATGAACAAATATAATTTTGATAGAGAAATTAATATAATTAAACAAATAGCCACATCCAACGGTTATCCATTACATATAATAAATTAATAAAAAAGAGGAAAAAGTGGCATTACAATTAATATTTCCTGAAAAATTTAGGGAAACAAAATTACAAAACCATCACATATGCTGGTAATATTTCTAATAATATTTCAAATGTTCAACAAATACAGCAATTTCTTTTAAAACAGAAAACAGTGTGAGTAAAAAATTGTTAAATGTAAAAACAAAAATACCCCCATTGAAAAAGTCTGGAATATATAAACTTAAATGTCCAGAATGTAATGCTGTCTATATTGGTCAAACAATTCGAAATTTTGAAATTAGATACAATGAACACTCACGAGCATACATATTAAAACAGCCAGATAAATCACATTATGCAAAACGTCTTCTTGACACAAAACATTCATTAACACTTAACACAGAACTAGAGGTACTGCATATTTGTGATAAGAAACAAGAAGTAGATTTCCTTGAAGAACTAGAAATAAGAAGACACTTAAGAGACCCACAATATGAAGTTGTCAATGAACAGATAAATCCAGGGAGCTCTCCACTATTAAATTGTCTTCTTAAGTAACAATTGTAAAGATCAGCAGATATAGTTTTCCTTGGTTTCCTATATCAATGCACAGTTATACTGATCTTAAATGGGAAAAAGATATCCAGGATATCCCCATAGAGCTGATAATACCTAAGCTTTAATATTTGTAAAATCATATCTACTTCTTCTTTTTTCTATTCATACATATTGAGTCAATCACAAGATAGGTCACTTACTATTTGGTCTAGCCAAAATATTAAACATCAAGTAGGCATCACATAAAATGTAACTTCTGTCATTCTGACGATGATATGTCAATATCGAAATAATTATCAATATCTTAGATTTTTTATAATTTTTTCATTAAATAGCGAAATTAATTAGAAACACTAAGTTTCATTTAAAAAAGTAATAAAGCAATACAGATATTCCGGGCGGTGATACAAGAGAGCCACATAATTCTTATCTCTTTTAAAGAAAGTTACCATTCCTACGCTGAAACGTTTTCAATGTTACATTCTAAAAGTTGAATACACAACAGGTAATAATTCAAAAAATTTGTAAAAGCTTACACCCTCAAATAGGATCTTCACAAACAGCAAAGAACCCTGGGCCTGAATTTTCATCAAGAATAAATCATTTGGATGTACTGGAAAGTTCATATTAAAGAGGCAGGATCCCGTTCTACTATCTTACTCGATAAAACTCATCAAGTTTGACTTGAACTTTGAAATAATATCCCTTTCAAAACTCCGACCGTTACAATAGCCACTTTTGTAATTGAAGCTCACGAGCTTCAGGTTAAAAAACTATACTGAACCTGGTCTTGAATTTTAATTAGCGATAAAGGGTAATAAAGCTTGGGACGCTAACCGTGATATATTGTTAAGAGGAGAGTGTGTTCTGTTAAATATTGTTTTAATTTGTTCCCGTTGTGATGATAATGTTATTTTGACATTTTCTCATTTTATTTGAAATATAAATTCTGCATTTGTGACAAAGTGAGCATCAGGAGGTCAAATAAGCCCAAATGTCAGTCTGGAAGAATATAAGACAGGATTGGAGGATGATCTGAGGGTGTCGAAAGGGAAAATGAGGATCTTAAGGAGAATGTTGACAGGGGACTTCAATGCTAAGAATACTGTTTGGGGTGGAAAGAAAACGGACAAGAGAAGGGAGATCCTGGAGGAAGTGTTGACATCCACTGGGCTGGCGGTGCTGAATGATGGACTACTGTCCACCTTCGTGGGGGGTGACGGGGGTTCGTCATTCATTGATATAACAGCATCATCCCTGGCAAACCATGTTACGGTGACACTTAAGTGAATCTCGGGGCACAAGAGCATTGTAGGCAATGAAACAGCAGATATCTTAAAGGGATAAATTTTAAAGGGGTAGGATTGATAAACCGACTATAATTGTTTGTTGAGGTGGTGAGTCGCCATTTCATTGCTTGGTATACGCTTATAACTTAGAGCCCATACAAATGGGGTTTATGATTATTTAATTTTGGAATATAGTCAAATTTTGTAATTAAATAGTAGACAGGTGATTAAGGAGTTGATGAGAATTAACAGAATGAACCAGAAAAGTCAAATATACAAGATATGACGATCTTAAGACACTACTCAACCCTTTCAGTAGATTTGTCCTCTTGGAGGTACATCGTTTTCATTAGCATACAATGGAAAAAAATATAGAAGTATGAACTTTAGTTGCTTCGTAATAAAATAAATATGAAGTATTGAAAACAGTTAATGATCTTTTTATTTCTTTATATAATTCTACCTATTAAAATTTTATTAAATTTATCTGACCTTCCTTACTCAGTACAACCCTGTAACTTACTCTGATAAAGCACAAAACTACCTATCTCAGTAAGATTCGTTAGTTGCGTTTTGAGTCGTCGCTCTACGCACTCTTATTAATTATCTCCAAAATGGCTGTTCAATAATAGACAAGTTGTTGAATTAAACGAAGAAATATCATATTTTTATTGAGAAACAAAATCTAGCACAGTGGCAAATTATGTATGATGTATTACCATCCCTTCCACACACAAGAATAGAATAAATAATTGCTAAATTCAAGAAATCAGTTTGCAAGTGAGAAGTGTTTACAAAAACAATGGTTATCATATAAGTACAAAATAAATGATGAAAATTGCTTATCGACCAATATGGCAAGTGGAAATTAATTTCAGTAAAGTATTTATTTTTAAAGGAAAACTATAAGCTTGTTTAGCAAAAGGTAAAAATAGATAGATGTTTACAATCTAATAATAATACATAAAAACATAAATACTACAGTAAATAATGAATATGTCAAATCTTGTTTAATTGCTTTCTTTAATTTAAATGCATTTATTGTTTTTGTTTGTCTTTTTTATTATTATTATGGCCTTTAAGTCTCTATCTAGAGTTATTTTTTTAGCTATAGCAAATATTTTTAGAATATTATTGTTATTATTTAATAATTAACTTTCCTTTTCTTTTGTATTGTAGGAAGAAAGAATTTAGGTACCCTATTTTTTTGTTAGTCCTTCTTCTTTAGATGCTCAGGGAAATAGCATCGGATTCCAATCTTTTTTCTTTCCTTCTCACTTCAGGAAGAAAAATTTGTCGTCCATAAACAAATTGGTGAGATTTTTAAAAGAAATCTTGTTGATTTCTCAGCACGTGAAGAATTTTAAATTTACCACACTTTTAAACTTCAAAATGTCCTTCTGTCAAAAGTCAAGGTAAGTTGACTCCCTGCTTTATCGATATTGAACTACTTTTTCTTAGACTTTATTGTGCAAGTGAAAAAACTGGAATGAGCCATCCTCTTGGAGTTTTTACTTTTATTAAACACACAAGTCACCGGTCACTATGTTAAGTTTTTTATAATATATAATCTATTATAATCTACATGAAACATAATATTAAATGTACAAATCTTACATCTTAAAACCTCTTCTAGACATAGAAATCACACTTTAAAAATTTCTCATTGTCAAAATGATTTCTTTTAAATTTTCGAAAATTAGAGCATTTTGGTAATTCAAAACCTTTTATAACATGTCCTTGCACCCTTTAGTTGCAGTTTATGTGTTTCTTTTTTATTTATAAGTGTTACTATAGTTAATTTTTTTTAGGTTCACAACTGGAGCCTTGGTAGATAAGAATTTTCGATTCTAGTGTTGGAGGTAGGACTTCTTAGACTTTGAATTGTTTATTTCAGTAATTTATGAGAAGACTCCAAATAATGTGTTTCCACCCTTTTTTCTTACTATTCTCATCAATTAATATTTTTAAAAAATATGAAAAGATAGTTTTAACAATTGTACCTAGTATAAACTGTAAGTATTATCAGTTACCTCACAATAAATCATACATAGGTATTTTACTATTATATTATTTCATGATAACAATCCTTAATGCTTATAATCATCAATACTTTTTATCAAATTCCGTTGCTGCCAAGTTTTTTAATAGATTTAAACTTTATTTTGAATGCTATTGTATTTTCAATCCGATACAATATATATGTAGTGGCACTATTAGTTGTTTGAGTGTAGTAAATGCTGAAATATTTCCTCTCTACTACTGTTTTCGGAAGTATAAAGACTATTATATTGAACTAGTATATACTTTGTTACACATTCAGTGACGGATCGTTATAAAACTATGTCCCTGGCTAGTGACAAGTGCACTGTATCAAAAATTACGTAGGTATGAACATGTACAGTGTAACATTTTGAACACAGACTATTTTCATAGATGTGTGTTTCTAGCAGATATTTTTTTTTTAGAAAATGTCTCGTAATAGGCGTAGTGGGGTTCTAACTGAGGAAGAATTGCTTGGGTTGTTGAAAATGACGATATTTCGGAAATCGATGTACTTTCTGACGATGACGATGCATGATGCGATGCAGAAGTTCTAGAAAGTGATCATGAAATTGACAGCGATTTTGCAGATAATATCATGGACCCAGATGTGAATAATGGAGAATTTGATATTGCCAATAGCGGTGAAAGAAGTGATGCTGAGGAAAATCCTACCAATAGTTTTGACGAAGAAAACGAACTTGAAAATTTCCATAAAGAATATGGTCTAACCATGAAAAAGGACATTGCCTGGATACTTGATGCACAATATCAAACAAGGGATATCAGATGGCACGGACAAAATACATTAGCAGATCCTGTCGTTGAATTAGCTGCTCCTGTAGCCTTTTTAAGTCGGTACATTCCAGACAATTTGTTCGAACAAATAGTGACGATGACAAATCTTAAGGCCAATCAACAAAATATTCCAAGATTTCCTCCAACAAAACATGCAGAAATAAAAAAGTTCATTGGACTTCATATTCTTATGGGGAACTTGAAATTTCCTAGCGTCAAATTGTACTGGAGCTCGTCATATGGTATTGAAATAATAAAATATAATATGTCCCTGAAACGATTTTTTAAGTTGCGGAACACTCTGCATCTCGTTGATATCACTAGTAGAGAAGAGTCCAATAAGGATAGGATATGGAAGGTCCGCTGTATATATGACGCACTGAGAAAAAGGTACCAAGAACTTCCACTAGAGAGGAATCTTTGCGTCGATGAACAAATTGACCCATTTAAGGGAAATATTGATGTGAAGCAATATCTTAAAAATAAGCCCAAAAAGTGGGGAGTTAAGATTTACGTCCTAGCTGGAGAGAGTGGCATAGTTTATGACTTTGTAATATACCAGGGGAAAACTACAGAGATCAATCCAATTTACATGAACTTCGGTGCATCCGCAGCTACAGTTATGCAGCTTTCTGAACGTATTACTGAACCAAATCACATTCTGATGTCTTATAATTATTTCACCTCATACAATCTGCTGCAGTATCTTGCCGCAAAGTCTATATTTGCGGCAGGTACAATTAGAGTCAATTGTTTCTCTGGTCTGAAGCTACCAACTCAGAAGGAAATGAGAAAAAGGGAAGAGGCTATTCAGTCGAGTCCGTAAGTAAGGATGGCATTGTTGCTACGGAATGGTTTGACAATAGGGAGGTTGTATTGGGGTCAAATTTTGTCGGTATAGGAGAAAAAATCGTAAGTAAGAGATAAACTGAAGTAAGAGTATGTCAATATTTCTAGGCCAGAAGTTATACGAAGGTACAATTCAAGTATGAGAGGGGTGAACAAGCAAGATTTTCTCTTGAGTATGTACAGATCTTATATTCGATCTAGGAAATGGACAGTGAGGCTAATTACACATGCAGTAGACCTGGCATCAGTGAACTTATAGTTGGAATATAAAAGTCAAGCTGTTCATTTGGGTGTTCCAAAACAGAAGATCCTCGATCTGATGGCTTTTCGACAATCTGTAGCTGAGCATTTAATTTGTACCAACCCACCTGTGAAAAGAGGTAGACCCTCGAATGATAATCTTGGAGAACCATCCAAAAGACGAAAACGGAATCAAGAGCTATAGCAGAATACAGACATGATGGTTATGGTCACTTTCCAGAAGGTGCAAACTGGAAGGGTGTAGAAAAAAAAAGCACGTATTTTGTACAAAATGCATACATATGTGCTTTCTAAAGGGCAGAAACAGTTTCCAAAAATTTCATTGTGTTTAAATAATAAACATTTTTTTTTGCAAGTCGTGGATTTGCCCCTCCTCTGGGACATGTCACTATAAAGAAAGGGTGGGGATAATATTTTTTGGGCTAAATTCCATCAGTTGGTAGTGAAATACATGTGTATTTTCAATTAAATATTTTTCGAGACGCCTTTCCCAATGTGCCTCTGAAAGGGTTAATACAATATATTATATTGTACCAAGCAGACTTTCAATATGTGTTTAATAAAAATTTGTCAATTTATTTGATGATTTTTAAAAACCATTTTTCCTGCAGCATATAATCAAAATGTATCGATAAATAATATTTATCAATACCTGATATCCCGACAGTCGAATAAAAACAAAATTTTTTCGTTGCACGACCCGATAGAAATGCAATTTATTTTGAAATTATTCTGATGCCATAGGGATTTAAAAATTGTGCTGATTTATTCATACATATATTTAAAATGCAGTGAAGTTTGGTATATGAAGAGAAATTGCAGTCGGTACGTTTTGACGAAATGTATAACGTTCGAGAAATTTTGAAATCAATCTGAATTTACATGTGCAATTTCCTTATGCAAATAAGAAATTTATTCCTTCAAGAATTAAAATATATTCATCCAGATTGATTGTAGCTTTGTGGTATTTAAAATAACTCTTCATTATTTTATTGAAGTCTGTACACCATAACGCATCAATCACATTGGCTATTAGTATAATAACGAAATACCCTTAATAATGAAACTCATTTTAATTACTTATACAACTCCCCTTAATACTATAGCGTTGCTAGTCGACTGAAGTGATGTTGAATAGAAATAGTGATTGTTAAAATGAACTTATATTTTATTACAACGAAACTGAGTAACTAATCAACCCCATAACCATTCACTACAGTAGCGATGAAACGAAGAATTATCATATCAATTAGATTAAACTTGATGAAGTGGCTAATTGTTTTGTATTTATTGAAACTCGATGTAGGATTTTACTTATTTATTATACATTTTTATAGATTTGTATCACATGTAACTTTATATCAACCTTATTTTACCTCAAAACACCTTTTAAATGGTTCCAAACTGCAACAGATGATTCATTTTGAAATCTACTAAAGTAGTTTAAACTGAAACATGGGATGAAGTAGAAAAACCAATAGGTAGTCATATTCTAGACACAAAATGGGTTTTTTCATACAAAATGTTAGAAGATAGAGAGGAAGATGAGTATAAGCTCGATTAGTAGTCAGGGGGTTTGCACAAGAAATAGAGAATGATTTTGATGAAGTATATTCACCTGTAGCTGAGCTGGTAACTATTAGAGCCTTGCTATTATTAGGTAATCAAAATAAATACTACTTTCAACAGCTAGACGTGAAGTCAGCTTTCTTAAATGGCAAGTTAACAGATGACGTGTACATATTTTATCCAGAAGGAATTATGAATAAGCATAATAAGGTTCTAAAATTGAAAAAATCATTATATGGATTACGCCAATCATCAAAATGTTGGAATTCAGAAATCAATTCATTTCTATTAAAAACAGGTTTTGAAAGATCGGAAAATGTATAATAAATAAGTAAATTCCTACATCGAGTTTCAATAAATACCAAAGGTTATGAAATATTTATATCCATCATATGTTGGGGGTAATTGGCCCACATACATCAGTTTGTATAATATCCAATGTACTTGCATCTTTTGTACGAGTACCAAATAAGAAACGAGTAATTTTACCTGCAACACATGGCTCACAAAATTCAACATTTTAATTTATTACTTCTTTCTTTATTCCTATAACCATTTCTTTTTTAATAATTTTTTCAACCCTGTAAATCCTACATGAGCATAACGCCTATGCCATTTTATAAAATCATTACTACTTTCAACATTTAGACATTCAGATGGCTTTTTCAATCTAAAAGATATTTCATATATAAATTTTTCCTGATTCCCTGTCCTATCAATCTTTCATTTTTGTCTAATAACTTTACCTTTGCATCCTAAAATGTAACAGAAATATTTGCAGATTCTAATTTTTTGACCGATAATAAATTTTTTCGTAACATGGGAACAAAAAATACATTTTTTATATTACATTAAATTTTATCCTTACCACTTAAAACTACTATGTTTCCTATACCTACAGCATTTAAATAAGTTTCATTTTTTGCTATTGCAATCTTTATGGTTTTGTCCAACATTATTAATCCAGAAAAATATTGTTTATCGCTGATCATATGATCAGTACAACCTGAGTCAACAAAAAATGTTAAATTTTCTTTACTACAAAGCTTATCTTTATCATTACCTTCCATATCTGACATAAAACATATCTTATTTTCATTATTCTCATCTTCTATCAATGTGCTATCTTCCACTTGTTCCTGTTGAACGAAATTGGTTCTAGGATTGTTGTAATGGCCAGTTTGACTTCCAAAACCTCTTTGAAATCCTCTTCCTCTTTGAAAACCTCTACTTCTGTAAAGTCCTCTTCCTCTATTTTGATATATTCGTTTCTCTGAGTTCTGGTTGTTAAACTGTTTGTTTCTATATGTGGGGCATTCTCTTTTATAGTGACCATTTTGCCCACATGAGAAGCATGGACTTTTACGGTTTCATATTTAAGCCTTGGGATACTTTCTAATACAGTAACTACGGTCTCGAACGATGTTGGCAAACTTAGTAACAAACTGAATATAATATCATCTTCTTTTACTTCTACTCCAGCATCTTTTAATTGTCTCAATATTTTTTCAAATTCTCCTATTATACATTTTTATAGATTTGTATCACATGTAACTTTATATGAACCTTATTTTTCTTTCTGTCATCTGTCTCCTTCATTGACATGTGTCAATAGTAAAACAGTAAACAGTGGTAGGTGGAAGAATTGAGCGCACTTAAGGCTTACTTAAAAAGGATTTCAACAAATTGGCCTATTCCACTTCCTTTTAAGATCTATCATGGTCTTCTGACTCTAGATTACAGTCTCTAGCCGACTCTATTTATTTATGGAGACAAAACCTTTCATGTACTTTCATCGGCTAGTACAAGAAACCGCACATTCGCCAGGCAGACGCACTGGCAGGATGGTCTTTGCAATTTCTTCCTCCAAGTGACAGAATCTACACATGGTTCGTCTGTCAACTCCACTAGCTTTGCTTGCCTGTGAAACTTATAGTGCCCTTCTAACATACCCACTAGGGCTTTGACAGTTTTCCTATTTTTGCCTGTCTCTATCCTGGTGATATTACCCACCATTCTAGAGATTTCTGTGCCACCAACTTTCCTGTGGCCATGTTTATTGTCAATTTTGCGACACTGCAGAAGGGTTCCGGTACAATGAATTGTATTGATGAGCCCTGTCTGACCGTTTCAACTGCCTTTACGTTGCCGTTATGACCCTCGTGGCACAATAATTATATCTGTTACAGTAGTCCAGAATCTTTTAAAAACTCAATTAAGTTTGGACACTGCACTCATTGAACACTGCATTCAAATTGTTTCCTAGTCGAAGCTGTTACCTTGCGACACTATATAGAGGACACTCAATTAAAATATATTTTTTTCCACAAATACATCAAAATTGGAGTCTTATCCACACTTATGGAGTATATAAAGTACCACTTCATCCACTAGTGAAATATTGAAAAATACAGTCTTAAATCAACCACATTTTAAGTATTTATCATTAATATCGACATTAACAGTTATATTAATAAGCATTTCTTTTTTTGTTTTATCATATTTCACTCCGTTTCCATTGATAACAAGCTTGTAGTTGTCATCGGTTTCAGAACGCATAGTGCTTGTCGAAGATTTTGATAAATCGGTAGAAACAGCGGATGGCTCCTCTTGTAGTGAACGACTAGTTGATTTTCCTTGCGATATCAAGCTTATTAAATATACAATCATCGATATAACTTTCTGCTATAGCGAGGCTTCTCCACCCACCATGTCGTTTAATTGTTGAAAGGTCAGCACCTTTATTAGCCAGTGAAGTTGTTGAAGCGCGCCTCATGCAATGGCCGCTATGAGCTTCTGCGTCTATCAGATTAAAAAATAAAGCAACTCTTGAAGGAATTTTCGACAAAGTGTTGCTTCTTCAGATTCCTGAAGGATTATCCCAGCATTTGCATTTGCATTTTTCACAAACTTCACAAATTATCACAAATGGAGTCGATAAACAATCGGAACTGAATAGACTTAATCGATTGGAAGCATGATTTTGCCATGGTCCTAACAAAGATGTGATCTCTCAAGGCTGTTTTGACCAGTTTTGACTTACTGGTTTTTACCCAGCTTTTATGTCTTTTGACAAATGTTTTGTTTACGTTCGTACCATTCAAGCGAGCTATAACTGACAAGCATCAATCAGGAGAGGAGTTCGTGTGTTAAATCGGCAGTGCGTTCCGGCTGCAGAAGCAGAAGTGAAACGGTCTGCGTACGGTCCTGCTTTTAGTTTGTAGTTGTGGTGAAAAGTCTTAGAGTCTAAAGAATTAGGACCTTCCGATTGCGTTAGAGGTCATACTGGGATGGGTAAAACGTTATTTGTTTTTTATAGTGATGTAGGGTGTTATCACCGTTAATTTTATGTGGAAGGAGTTAAGCGTTTGCTTTAGCAATATATCGTTGATATATGTATTGTGGGATGGGAGATATTAGTTCGGAAGAAGGTGTGGCAGAAAAGTTATATGAGTAGAACTTAGTATGCTACTTAACTATTAATTTGGACCCAGATATGGGTTAGGTAACGGCTTTGGAAGAACGGTATTCCATGGTTTTGGTTTGTAACTTCACATAAATACATCGCTCATTGCTTTGTCTCGGTAACTGTTTCAATCATATGAAACATTTGCAGGTACCATTTGTTGTAGTGCAATATATTATTATACGTCGGGTTTTCACTCACCTTAATACGAAAATAACTTCCTTGTACATATATTGATGAAGTATTCCTAACATCTAATCATTATTGTAAGGTGATAACGTTTTAATTCCTTTGAAATCAACATTTCACATTTGTATTGTTTATTTCCGGAACTGTCAGCCTAAAGGTGACATAATGTCAACTTCGGAGAGTGATGTTTGTCAACAATCACGGGTGGAATATAACTGTTCCTACGCGCACCTACTTTTTACTTAGACGATGACTGAAAAAGCGTAAAATACACTTTTCGGAAGGAACATGTCGTTTTGGTGCTCTTGAGGCTTTGGTATGGTAGATCGTATTTCTTCATGTACCCACGATAGCCCTCCTGAGAGTGCATGGGGTGGAATTTTTCGTAAATCCTACACAAAACTTCACGACCTTGTTATTTCAGGTGTAAGGAACGTCGTTAACTGTTTGTTGTTCTATGGTTTCGCGTCAAACTGTGGATTGTTGACTAATTTGTGAAGTCACTGGGTTTCGATATTAGGGATGGTTATTACTTTTATTGAGGGGGACGCTTTTCTGGTTCATTAGGATTTTGCAATTTCAAGTAATTTGGGTAATCTTGTTCAGTGTGATATAAATAATGTTTGTATATTTCAGTCACGTGGTGGCTGTAGGATTTGTTGAGAAGAGACCTAGCTGACGCCCATATCTATCAGAATCCGGAATTGTGTAATTTTGACTCACACACCCACTCATTCTCTGAGTTAGTTGAACGCCTGGAAGGTTGTCACCCGAACCACCGGACTTACCTGTAACCCATAGGTGATTTTATTTAGTGACCAATTTGGGCGGTTACAGAAGGTGAAATGCGATCATTTTTTTCAATAAGGAAGAAAACGGACGCCAGCAATGGGAGAACGTTATTGGTGTAGCTAATTGCATAGACACAGAAGAAGCAAATTCATCATAAGGCAATAGCAATAATAATATTCATTATATTTCAAATTTTCGATAAATATATACAGTTTTAGTATGTCAATTGGAAACTTTTTTTTGATGTTCCATTTCTGACTCATTTTATTATACAGAAGCACCATGGCGGAGCTATAGTGGGAACTTACATATTAAAACTGTTTTGTAGTAGAAAAGATTTATGGGAAGAGTTTCCTTTTATTTTTCCTAAGTGGTTTATAATATTCAGAAAATAAAAATTCTACTGAAAATTTTTCAGAAGAAAAATAGTATTTTTTTCTACAAGGACGTCTAACAAAGTCTCCGATAAAATTGTAGCCGAAATTGTAGCCGTTTTTCCTTAGCATACAGTTCAGCACTTTCGTCCACTGCACCAGACAGTAAAATAAAAATGATACTTTTGTATTCTTCATTTTGAGTAGAAATCTCTGTTCAAAACAAAAAAAATCACAAACTACTTTACAATGTTGCCGACTAGGAACTAGGAATGAGTTTTTTTCTCTCGCACACAATCGAATTTTGTGTATGAATCGTTTTATCTTCGGAGTTGAAGATTCAAATGTATCAGGCAACCTTATATGGAGGCTTTGAGAAGATGATATTTAATTAAAATTTACTTAAATTTATATTCATATTGGATGGTTTTAATATATATTTTCTCCATCCCTGTTGTGTTGTGAAGTTGTTTGATAAAACTTCAACCAAGAACGTTAATCTCAGAGATTTACCTAAATCCCGTTAACATCCACTCTAACCAACTGTAAAAGCGAAGTAAGTATACAATAATGGTAAATTCCGACTGTTAAGTAGCCAACGCCATTTATGGTAATGTCTGCCTACGCGACGGAAAGTTTCTTTTCCAAGATCCGATATATATATCGAGCGGAAAATTTATGCAAATGGAAGCAATGTTTTAGTGTACGCCTCTCAGTTTGCAATCCTTGCTAATGCTTTTCCTCCCGGAACTACGAAACTTTTTCGGTAAGTTACAAATTACCGCGATATAAATGACCTGCTTATTTGTCTATTGAAAGTGTTGCCAGTTCGAATTGGCGAGCACGACAACTAGGAGAAATGACTGGGGTGAACCTATCAAAATTCTATTTGCACTATATCATCTGGAAAACGTTATACATATAAAGGGTGTCCAAAAACTCTCCTGTCAAACTCAAACTCCAGATAATAGATGTGATTGCATGCCCATCTAACCTAATTTACCTACTAATTTAAAGGACAGTGGGTGGACTGACAGCAGCGGTGCTGGCAAGGACCTACCCATTGGACGTGATTGCTAGAGCCAGGAACAAACGCTGGAGGGGTGCGACCAGAGAGGAAGTACAGGAATGGATGGAGGAGGAAATGGATAGAAGGTGGGAGGAGTATGAGGGCGCGCTAAAAGGAGCGATTGGGAACAGGAGAGATTGGATGGACCGAAAATTCGGGGAGGTGAACTGCTCCTTGACACAGGTGTTCACTGGACATGGGTCGAGAGTAGGGTACCTCCACAAGATTGGAAAAAGAGAGACTGGAGTGTGCGAGAGGTGTGAAGTGCAGAATGATGTGGAGCATGTGTTTAGATGTTGGAGGAACGAGAACGCGATGAAGAAGTTGGAGAGGAAACTAGGGGAGGCAGTGTACTGGGAGAACATGGTGAGGGGGGAGGAGGAATGAATGGACGTGAGTGGAGTAGTAGAGTGCATGGTTAGGAGGAGAGAACGAATCGATATGGCATGAGAGGTAGGAGTAATAGTTAGGGAGAAGACGACAGTGTGAGCGGAGAGTGTGCGGGGGGCCGCCGCCCGTCTTGAAGTATGCTAGGGTATTGATTCCGAGGCGGGGGTAACGGCGAGTTTGAGGTGGGTTTGGTTGGTAGGCATCCCCTTGGGGATGAGTCCTGTACCCATTCGAACAAAACCGCCACCTACAAACTCAAATCTTGGCCCATCGTATAACCCTACTGTGATCAATTGTTTACTGCGAACACCCGTTGCTCCTCTCACGTTGAACGCTTTGTTGGCAATAAAAAACGCGGGTTATACAATGCATCAAGTTTGAAGTTTGTAGGTAGAGGTTTTTCTGAGATATGCTTGAAAAACTGACTTGACGGCGTCAACTTCAAAGCTCCCCTGGAAGGAACTTCTAGATGAAGGTAAATTAGGTTAGATGGACATAAAATCACATATTGCATCTATAGTTTGCGTTTTCAGGAGAGTTTATGGACACCATGTACTCACTTTAAAAATCTACCTCGTATTTATATTTTTTGAAGTGTTTTTTATTTCCCAACGATACGTCATTTGCAAGCGCTTCTTCAGAAATTTTCTCAATTTTTGCCTTCGATTTCAGAATCTTTTTTTTTAATTAGGAAAAAGACGGTAAAATTTTTTTAATTTTCATTCGTGCTAAATTGTAGGCTAGAGAACCACCTATATACCTTCCAGCAAATATCAGTTGGAGTAGACAGGTTTTTGAATTTACCAACAGTCAGGCAAGCTGGTTGTGAATTTTCAAGTGAAATCTACACAGTTACACTGAGTAAATGGTCCCAAAGGACGCTGAACATACAGTTAGACGTTGTATTACTCACTGTTGTATATGTTGTTTTTTCATCTTTTTGTTTGTTATTTGATTTCAAATGAAGTGAAGTGAGTGGAACATATAAAATTATATCTCCTGAAAAGTTTCTGTTATGTTTTAACGCAATTTCAAAGTTTAGTACGTGAAACACTTAAAAGCTTACAGACTAACACAATCTAATCACCTCCTCGATAGGAGACACTCACCAACAAACCTACCAAGAAAGTTTTTCACTTTCGCACTCTCTTCTGAAGTGAAACCTTTTTGAAACTTCTTATAACGATAACGTAAAATAATATTCAAATTAAACACCTCTGTAAGTCAGAGGGAAGGGAAATTATAATCACTATTTTTCATAATTTCAAAAAGTCTTTTAGACGTCAAAAAATAATAGTTCAATACTATTAAACGCTTTACAAAATTAGAAAAATTAATTTCTGAAGGCAGACCGTCCACTAAGAAGCAACAACTACTTCTCGGGCTATATGCCCTGACAGACACTGAATTACACTTCTGAAGTGAACGGGGTTGGTATATCTGTTAAGATAGAACCAACCATTCTGGTTTGCGATTAGAAGGAATAACATCACTTGTGGACCGGTTTCGGCGTATTGCGCCTCATCAGCACAAGGTAGATGCTATTCGTCCAGAAGCTCTGAGAGCCTAATCCTGGACTAGAGAATACGTTGATACAACACCAATACATTAGCCTCAGTTAAGGAAATGCTAAGAGTGCCATATCAGCGACATCTCTACATCTAATCACAAACCAAAATTCTATATCGACAAAAAACCATCTCGGTTTTGTAGGTATTTACTTAATTACAGTTAACTGTAAATAATTGTCATATTAGTAAAGCGTGATATATAGACGTCAAAAAATAATAGTTCAATACTATTATTTGCTTAACTGAGGCTAATATATTGGTGTGGTATCAACGTAGTCTCTAGTCCAGGATTATGCTCTCAGAGCTTCTGGACTAATAGCATCTACCTTGTGCTGATGAGGCGCAATACGCCGAAACCGGTGCACAAGTGATGTTATTCCTTCTAATCGCAAACCAGAATGGTTGGTTCTATCTTAACAGATATACCAACCCCATTCACTTTAGAAGTGTAATTCAATGTCTGTCGGGGCATATAGCCCGAGAAGTAGTTGTTGCTTCTTAGTGGACGGTCTGCTCTTTGGAAATTAATTTTTCTAATTTTGTAAAGCGTTTAATAGTATTGAACTATTATTTTTTGACGTCTATATATCACGCTTTACTAATATGACAATTATTTACAGTTAACTATAATTAAGTGAATGCTCAATTATTAGTTAAATCTTGTAGATTATACCGACCCCGTTCAATTTAGAAGTGTAACTCAATGTCTGTTTGTGCATAATGCCTGGGAAGTAGTTGTATTTCTTAGTTGAACGGTTACTGTTTTTAAAAAATATTTTCCAAAACTTTGTCGTAAAGTGTTAGGATAATACATTCACGTTCGATATCTATTGTTGTCTTAGTAAGTTGTTCATTCAAATCAATTTCCATAATTCATGTTCTTGGTGATGAAAATGTAATTTTCGAAACTAGTAGGGTAATATATTATATTTTTGTTGTGTAAATTGTTAATAATTTAATTTGATATTATGGAAACATTCCTAAGTCTTGAAACAATTGGGTGTTCAATACGTTTACAAATTTTATACTATTTTCATATTATCTCGTTTGTTTAAATTTTTCTCAAAAATAAATTATAAGAAAACGGCCCACAATTTGTGCAATTAATTGTATGATAAGTTATACAAGGTAAGTAGATTCGATTGTCGAAAGGATAATTGTATAATCTGTGAAGCTGTCGTCCAGACAAAGATGGATCGTTTGGACCGGCGAAAATTTGTCGTACAACCACGTTTAATATATGGTTGATCCCCAAGTTTTGACTCACTAAAACGATCCCAAATTCAAATCGTCGTCATTGATTTTCATTTTGTTATTAGTTATTAAATTAGCAGTAGATAAATGGAATTATGAACATGAATGATAATCATACATTTTGAGTTGAGATTGCTTGTGGGATGTTAAATCTAATGACTGTTCGAATAAACATGAGAGAAATGCTAGTTATGAAATTCTGCTAGAGAAATTGAAGGGAATAAATGCAAAAGCAACCGCTTAGGTTTTAAAAAAGAAAATTCATAATAGGCAAAAATATGCCACAAGTCTTCACGTCTGTGTCGCTATTCTTGAATTTGTTGGAAAAGAAATTCAGAGGGGAAATGATCGAAAGTGGGCGTGGTTCCCTCAAATCTTAAAATGCCGTATTCTTGAAAAATTTCTATCGAAAAATGAGGGAAATTATTACTCCCTAGGGGAATTTTATTCTATTGGTCATGACTGAGAGACAAAGCTAAAATAATCTGAAAATATCAAGATTTAACCTCAAAACTTATCGTTTTGTCAATGATAAGGATATTTTATTCTTGGTTTTTGTAGACTTGTTTCAGTGTTTTTCGGTACATTAGTGCAATATGGATGAATTCAACCAACTTTTGCAATGGCATGATGCCATGATTGATGATTTTGAGGAAGGTCTTGGGAAGAGATGAATATTGGAAGAGATGTTCTTCCACAGACAAATCCGTTACAACTTTCTCCTAGAAAGTTTGTACGAATGTTTAGATTAACAAAACCTCTTGTTGAGGACGTTATTGAAAAGGTGACACCATATATGGAGGCTCCGACAAGAACATCATCCTTGACCATTCAAACTAAGGTAAATATGGTGAAACTTTTTTTTTGTTTTTGGTAGGATCACCTAAGCTCACACTATACTATAGTCATAGCATGTTATATGTGTGTATATTTCGCGTGAGCAAAAAATCCTAGAGTTTATTAAGCAGAAACTAGTGTCTATAAGTATGTTAATTAGTAAAAATATATTTTGTTATATATTAGGTGATCGCTTCTCTTTGAGAAACCCTATCATAATATTGTTTTGTTCACTAGTTACTTTTTTGCGACTACTCATTTTTTAATGGACACAATGGACGAACGACAAAACTATCTACCCTCCATAGTCAAAACCAAAAAAACAACTAAAAATGCCGCGAAGTAAAAAAAGTTGAAGTTGAAAACATCTTCTTCTTATTTGGTTAAAATTCATGGCAAAAACAGCACAGTTTACTTATACTGTCAAAATTATGAACGTTTTGATTGGTAGTACATTTTTGAGAACTTAGTCAACACTGTTTCCTTTTTTCCTCACTCATTTCTATTCCCTGATTTCAAGAATACTGCTTTTTGAAATCGAGGAATAAAAATTCCAGGGAATTTCAAGAATAGCGGCACTGGTGTTAAAGAATCGTTTGTGGACAAACAAATATGCAACTATTACTTTTTTTAAAATTAAACCAACTGTTTCTAATTAACTCCAATATTTAATGAAAAAACTAATAAAAACTCTGAAATATTATTGACTATTTCACGCATTTGTCAAATGAACCAATCAGGAGCTCTAGTCAAGTTCGGATTATCGATAATACCAAACTTGACTCTTGATCCTGATTGGCCTGTCAAGTTCGGTGTTTTCAGATTTGTGTCAGTTAAACGTCAAATATAATTAATCCCGCCGTGCACGCATTTAAAAATGAGAAGATTTGGGATAAATTTCATCGAATTAATCAATGGAAAAACTGATGAAAGTGTACCGAAAAATAGGAAGAAATCGAGGGAGTACGTTTGGAAGCAATTTACTAGATTTTAATTATAATTACAATTGAGAAATATTTAAGTGCGTTATGTTAATACTGGTTTATTTAAATATGTTTTCCATTCGATGTCAATGTTTCCTGTTTATTAAACTATTTCTCCATTCAACTTCTTAACTTTTTTGCTAATTTCCTCTAATTCTGCCGAATTTCAGATTTTTTACCTTTCACTTTGTTTGTGAAATAGTCTAATAAAATTCCACTCGTGACTGAATTTATCTTATAATTCTGTCTTTTATTTCACAACCCAACTGAGTTGCTTGAAGAAAACACCACTCGTCCTGCGGACTCATGGTGTTTTCAAGCTACTCAGTTTCGTTATAAAATAAATCGACAAACTTATCGCGAAAAATCAATCACTTGTGGTATTATTACTGATGATTATTTATTGATGATGCCTACTTGATGTTTAATATTTTTGCTAGACCAAATAGTGAGTGACCTATCTTGTGATTGACTCAATAGATATGGATAGAAAAAACGATAAGATAATATGATATCACAAGTATTAAATACTTAAAAATCGATTAGAAAAATACCACAAAAAAAATGTAGGAGAATACCAAGGAGGTTTTAAAGCAGGTAGATCGACAATAGACCAAATCTTCAATATGAAACAACTTCAGTAGAATGCTTACGAATAAAATCTAAGTCGATTACAAACAGGCCTATGATATTATCAAAACAAGAAAAATTTATGAGGCAATCAGGAAGTTAAACATACCAGTTAAATTGAGAAGGCTAGTGGAAATGACCATCCGAAAAACCGAGAGCAAAGTAACTTTAGAGGGCAGTACTTCTAACGAATTCAAGATTGAGAAAGTTCTGAGACAAGGAGACCCATTATCCACAACCCTCTTCAACCTAGTTCAAGAAATCATTCTAAGAGAAAGTGGTATAAAAACCCTAGGATTAATTTATGGGAATATACATCAATGTCTAGCATATGCAGACGACATAGTACTCAAGGAAAGAACTTCAGATCTAAGCGTATTTAAGCTACTGGAAGAGAAGGCAAGAGAACATGGTCTAGTGATCAACGAGAAAAAAAACAAAATACATGGTAATGAAGGACAATGAAGGACAAGTAAATAAACATTATTATTATTATAAGTAAACAATATTATTATTAATTGTTATGGCAATAATAGCTACAGAATAGAAGAAGTGGAACAAATCAAATATTTGGGAGTCACTATTAGAAATAAAGGAGACGAAGAAAGAGAAATAGAAAAAGGGTAGCAAAACGCAGTGAAGCAGCAGGAATGGTATCAAATATGTTAAAGATCAAAGATGTTAAACTCAAAAGGCATATCACGAACAGCTAAAATAAGAATGTACCAAACAATAATAAGACCGTCAGCTACCTAAGCTTATGAAACTTCGACAATGACTAAGAATTAGCGGAATAAACTATAAATGTGGGAACGTAAAATACTTAGAAAGATTTATGGTGGAATTGAAGGAGGTGGAATGTTCAGAAGAAGAATAAGCAGAGAACTATCAGAATTGTATAAGCAGCCAAGTATAACCCATATAATTAAAGCACAGAGAGCGAGATGGTTGGGACATATAGGTAGAATGACAGAAGATAGATGGGTAAAACGAGTGCTAAAAGGTGGAGAAGGTGGTGAAAAGAGAAGAGGAAGACCAAGGAAAAAATGGTTGGAGGAGGTTAGGAGAGACCTGAGGGACTAGGAAAACGAGGCGAGGAACAGAAAAAAATGGAAAGGCAGAGTGAAAGATCTCGAAGCCGAGGGCCAGATAGGCCTATAGCGCTGATAATAATTATTAGCCCTATGGGGATATCCTGGATATCTTTTTCCCATTTAGGATCAGTATAACTGTGCAATGATATATAAGCCAAGGAAAACTATATCTGCTGATCTTCACAATTGTTACTTAAGAAGACAATTTAATAGAGAAGAGCTCTCTAGATTTATCTGTTCATTGATAACATCATTTTGTGTCTTCTAATTTCTAATTCTTCAAGGAAATCTAGTTCTTGTTTCTTATCACAAATATGCAGTACTTCTAGTTTAGGTGTTAATGAATGTTTGGTGTCAAGTAGGTGTTTCGCGTAATGTTATTTATCTGGCTGTTTTAATCTGTACGCTCGTAAGTGTTCATTGTGTCTAATTTCATCATCTAATTCGTAGTACACTGTAGTACTATCTAATTGGTAGTACAACTTGACGTACTACAAATTGCATAGGTGTGTACGCCGTTTCAGTGATTACATTGAATATAAGTATTATGTTTCAATTCGAATATAGTTAATCATAGTAAATATATATTTATTATTGTTATAAATTTGCATAATGTGTAATTATATACGTTTACTGTGTTGTTTAATCTATGTTGTTAATTCTGTGTAATAACCATTGATTAATTAGATACATTCCAATTTGTAAAATATACTATATTTGGAAAAATAACTAATATAATATAATCATTAAAACACTGTTGTCGCATTTTCCGAAATAACACTGTACAACGAAAAAAATATTCTCAAGAATTCTTTGAATCAATTTACGTAAACCTCATGAAGTTTTGGGTGCTGAAACCAACGATTCTCTTACAATATTAAATTAACTATATATTTAAATAAATAGTTTTTTTCATCGTTGCCATGTGTAATAATCTTATTAAATTTAACAATATCATGCTTATTTCAAAAAGTCCTATTTATGTCCAATGAATTCACAAACACCAATGAATCCTACAAATCACTTTTAGATAACCTAGTCAACTCAAAAAAACTACAAAAAATTAAATGGAGGAAGCAGCAATCCCACTTGTATAACGTAACTTAATGTTTTTGAGAAAGTTTGTTTCATTTTTTATCTTTATTGCTTCTAATTGATACAAATCAATATAGCAAGAATTCCCGTACAGTGTCTTTAAATAAATACATAATACATGCGGCAAAGTTACAATAAAAATAAACAACGAAGGAAAAAATACGAACACTAAGCTAATGGCAATTTTCATTACTTCTCTATTTACGTCTTTCTTAAGTTGGTGTTCTCTTACTTTTGGTTCTTGTGCCTAGTTTTCTTTGCGGTATTATGCCGTGGTGTCTCTTCCCGTCTTCTATTTCTTGGCTGTTCAACAATTCTATTGTATACGCAGTTGCATTTTACTATGAGTTTGTTGTGTCGCATTGTTGCCCGCTTTTCTAGTTTCCTCTTGCCGGAATCAAATGCTTTCTAAAGACTTTACGTTGTTCCTTTACTTCCCTCGGGTAGTCTCCGCTAATGTTAGATTTTGTTGTTTACTAGGGAGGCCGGGGTTCGTAGTTCTGATTTTTTAGTAGGACGCAATATGAATGTAATAGAAATATTTATAATCCATGATTCCTGTATACTGCCGTTCTAAAGATAAACGTCGTATGTTCCAAAATATCGAAATTTGAGTTATTGGTGTCAGATGAAGATTTTAAAAACTTAGATTTTCTATGCAAGAAAGTCATGGAAAAAACGGACTTTTGCTGGCACCAATTACTTCTTGTTCCAAACCATGTGGTTTCTCATCGTCCAAAAAAGAAAAGTTGCTTAAAGCCTTCGACGGTATTTTTCCAGAGAACCGGAAACATTTTTGGGTGAACCTTCCTGAGAGTGGTGATTAAAACTTACGTTCAATTTATTTTATGTTAATTTTAGATTTAGTTTCATGTAAATTTATATCTTATTATCAATAAATTTTTCTCTAAATGCTAATCGTTTTTTTTTCTGGAAATTTTTCATACAAATATTAAATCTTTTTTTGAAACAGAAATGTAGTATTAATATATCAATTAATCAGGTTTAGCACATACCGCATTTATTTTTAGTAACACCTCTATAAAACTCTAGAAAAAATGCGGTATATTGAATTTACTAGCAGTACCGCTTTCTTTCTTGGTAAACTGATGATAATATCTAAAAATGAATGCGGTATGTCGTTTTTTGGGAAAAGTATTGAACTTTATTAATAAAAAAACTTTCTCTGAAATTCTAGGAATATATAACACAAGAATCCACAAAAAAATTATCTAAATGTCGTAATATGTGTAAGGGCCGAACGAAAAACTTGAACATGAACATACCGCGATTATTCTTATGAGGGGAGAATAAATATATGCAGATTTTATCCTAGTTTCAAATTTTATAGTCAAATTCATTGAAATAATAATATATTTTGGCTCAGGATATTTTTTCTGTGGGCACATCTACTGAATATTTATGAAAGTTTCATTTATAGTATGAATAAAGTAGAGTATGGAGTATTTTATTTGAAGGAGAAATAACGATTTTATCAAATAACTGATTGTGCCAGTCGATTTCTCGTCCTGAAAACCCCCTTATTACGGATCTTTAGGATTTTTCAATATTTTTTGTCGAAAATTTAGTAACAAGGGAATATTTCGCGATTTAAATTGATTTTTCCTAACTCCCTCAATACTCGGAAATATCGACTCATAATTTGTAACAAGCTGTAAAACTTTCCGATGAATCGATTGGTCGAGACCAGAACGTTCTATCTCTTCAGTTTGTCGAGTTATGAGTATTTTTTGTGATGAAAAGTGGATTTTCGAAAATTTCATGACTCTATTTGAAGGCAAAATAATGACTTTATCAAAAAACTGATTATGCCAGTCGATTTCTCGTCCCAAAAAACCCCTTATTACGGATTTTCAGGATTTTTCAATATTTTTTGTCGAAAATTTAGTATAGTAACAAGGGAATATTTCGCGATTTAAATTGATTTTTCCTAACTCCCTCAATACTTGGAAATATCGACTCATAATTTGTAACAAGTTGTAAAACTTTCCGCTGAATCGATTGGTCGAGACCAGAACGTCCTATCTCTTCGAATAGTCGAGTTATGAGTATTTTTTGTTTTGAAAAGTGGATTTTCGAAAATTTCATGACTCTATTTGAAGGCGAAATAATGATTTTATCAAAAAAAAAAAAGATTATGCCAGTCGATTTCTCGTCCCAAAAAACCCCTTATTATGGATTTTCAGGATTTTTCAATATTTTTTGTCGAAAATTTAGTAAAAAGGGAATATTTCGCGCTTTAAATTGATTTTTCCTAACTCTCTTAATACTTGGAAATATTGACTCATAATTTGTGACAAGTTGTAAAACTTTCCGCTGAATCGATTGGTCGAGACCAGAACGTTCTATCTCTTCAATTTGTCGAGTTATGAGTATTTTTTGTTTTGAAAAGTGGATTTTCGAAAATTTCATGACTCTATTTGAAGGCGAAATAATGATTTTATAAAAAAACTGATTATGCCAGTCGATTTCTCGTCCCAAAAACCCCTTATTACGGATTTTCAGGATTCTTCAATATTTTTTGTCGAAAATTTAGTAACAAGGGAATATTTCGCGATTTAAATTGATTTTTCCCAACTCTCTTAATACTTGGAAATATCGACTCATAATTTGTAACAAGATGTGAAATTTTTCCGCTCCAATACTTTCTGGGGGTCCATCACGAATGAATAGGTCTTTATACTTAAGGCGAGGAAAAACAAACACAGGTGGTATAGTGTTTCCAAATGCATTCGCTGCTAATTCGACGGTAACTAAAGTTCCTCACTCTGCTGATACTATGGCACCTACTTGCTTAACGCCCTTTGCAGCTTCTATTTTCTTTGGTTTCAATACAGTGGTGACCCCTGTGTCGTCCAAGTTCCATATTCTGGATGGTAGCAAGTTATGTTTCAATATGACATCTCCGAGCTTGTTAAAAAATGTACTAACATTGTGCCAGTTAAAAGATGGTGCGCGTCCTGTACTTGTGGCTTCCGGAGATCTTATGGATAAACTTATGGTAAACCCGTGAACCAATCAGCTCCAGCTTCTTTATTTCTATGCCAAGAGACTGGAATGTTAGGCATTTCAAATTTAATAGCACAAGTATATGCTAACTTCCTCTCTTCTTCTGGCAAGAGACCAAAGTAAATTGACGCACATTTCAACAAATAATCTGCTAATATCCTCTCCTGGTCGTGGTTGAACACCTGTCTAGAATAGTAGCCCACAGTTACTTTTTAACGTAGCGAAATAATGTCATATGACATATCTCTAGTTCCTGAGTCGCCGTCTTAAGTTTACGACCCTTTTTAATAACAGCATCAGCTGCCCGCTGCAAAAGGTCTATCTAAACCTTGCCCCGTTCGGTTTTCCGTTTATAGTTTCTCATCCTAATGTTTAAGAATTAATTTTATTATTTACGTGTTTCGTTACGGGAATGTTCCACGGAAAAACTAGCCCCACACTAGAGGAACTATGAACCCATTTTCGAAGTAACCTCCTTTTATAATAGAATGGGTTATTAAAAGCCTACAATGATATTAAAAAAATAATCACTATAATAGTTCGCCCAACTGATAATAGCTAGTAACTCGCAAATAACTAGAAAATTCATTGATGTAAACCAAAAACATAATGGATTAAAAAATTTACTTACGTGATGTTTATGTGTCACTAATCGGTTACTACTCTCACACGACGACATAGCGTCACTAAAATGGCTGCTGCAATAGCGTGGTGATCGCACCAATTTCTTCGCGGAGTTATTCGGATTGGAGCAACCGACCCCCCGCACTTTGAACCTCGACCTCCCTACTGGCTTTCAGGATGTCAATTCCTTTATTACCATTTTGAAGTTGTACCATTATTGGTCTGATTTTGTTGTCTTCTTTTTTACCTATATTCTTTCAATCACAACTATATCTTTTTCTGCAACAAACTCTACTCCTGTTATTTTTACCACCTCAGCTACCTTATGTTCTTGCGTTTTTTGGTCCTCGTTATTAGTTTCCTCTATTCGAAAAATAATAATATTTTTTCTTTTTGATTCTTTTTGCAATTTCTCGATTTGCTCACTTTGTATCTTCACCATTTCCATGAGTCGTTCATTTTCCTGTTTTTTGCATGATTTTCACCTTCTAATTTAGTTTGTAAATCATCAATTTTTTTCCATTCTTATGTTTATTTCTTCTTCTTCTTTTTAAGTTTATCTAAAATTTCTTTCACATAATTTTCCATGTTCAGTAATCTTTGCACTTCTAAAAATAATTTGAAGCCAATCCTGTCAGCAATTTTGGGAAAGTTCCAATGTATCTATCTACTAATTCACTTGTGTTATCTCAACTAAAAAACTAGTGGTTGGTAGTCTCAACTAAAAAACTACCGGCTGAATACTAGATTTAATAATGGATATTAATTTTAGTGTGGCATACAACTGAAATATTTAAATAATCTTACTTGGCTGGTGGTTAATCTTACTGCAATTTTCATCAGGCACTTATTACACTAAGATGTACAATTAAGTTTTGTTTATAAATTAAACTGTTGCAATAATCTACAAATATTAAATTATTTCAAGGAGCAAAACTCAAGCACGCTTCCTGAATTGATGATTAGATTAGATTTGTTAGGGTGGCTAATCAGCCTATTCCACTGCAACCTTTCCAGATTTATTGTCGTCTTCTGAATATAGATCAGATTCTCCATCCCTACTCTCTTTGAATGGCCAATCAGCCTCGAGACTGAACCGTTCACCCAATTTCCAGCCGGTGGATTCTCATCGCCTAGTGCAAGAAACCACACATTTGCCAGGTAGTTGCACTCGCATAGGCTGTGCTCTGAAGTTTCCTCCTCTAGGTGACAGAATATGCACTTATCTTCGTCTGTCAGCCCCATTAGCTTTGCATGCCTGTTAATTTCTTCAACAGCAATCGCCGTAACTTCCACGTGGAAAGTTGTAACGTCTTTAGATAGGCTTATTGGAATAGCCATCCTTCTTTTAAGCCCTACAATTCCGGCACCCACACCTATTTCTGCCTTGGAGCCGTCTGTATACCAGGTTGCCTCAGCCTGTATGGATGCACCTTTCTTCCAGTCTTCCCTACCTGGTATAGTTATTTGGAACTTATTATCAAAGCTATATCTCGTGGCCGTTGCATCAAGGGGTTGCCCCATTGAGTCATCTACTTTTAACTTCTCGATACGCTTTCGATATTCTGCACCTTGCGTTTGGCTTGTGTCTTGTTGACTTTGGAATAGTCTATGCGATACATGAAAATGTGTAGTGGAGGCAGATTTAGCAAGACTTCAATCGCACGTAGTGATGGCTTAACAGGTTTTTTTTCGGGTAAAATAACAAAGATCAGTGAATATTTTTAGGGCGGTACGCGTATCTAAACAAACTGTCATCGTATTTTTTCCCACAATGGTTTAAAATGCAAGTGGTGAACGCTCTATTTTGCTGTACAAAGAAGGTGAAGACTCACTCAAGGAAATCAATTGCCCAAGAAAGCATTGTTGTTCATTGACTAAGACATGCTAAATTAAATAGATGTGAATAGTGTTAATGTTATCGAACAATTTATCTCACCTGTCTAACGTACTGTGACGTTGTAGAGAAAACTTGTTTCATCAATAACGTGTTTTTGAGTGTTTTTCACCATCCACCAGAACGAATTACTGCTTGACATTACCGTGGCAAGGTTTGTACAAGCCTATGGGTATCTTCTTGAGGTATATTATACCAATTTTCGATTAGAGCATTTGTTAGTTGTTGAAGGCTCTGAACTTAATGTGAGCGCTTCCATGCACGTCTGTATAACAAATCCCAAATGTGTTCAATGGGATGGTTTGCATTCCATAGCAACGGAGGAAAATTTGGACTTGCACCGTAAGCTGCTGGTACAACCTGAGTCTCCAGGATGACATAGATGATCGTGTAACCTTTTTAGAATTATATTCTGTTCTTTCATCAAGACCAATTCCTCACCAAACGATAATAGATTCTCCACCAAAGCTTTCACTTTCATGGTTGCTGCAGAATGTTGTTCATGTAGAATTCGGTGAACACGTACTCGAAAATCACAACGAGTTAAATGAAATGGTGATTCATAGATGGAGAGCGTTGTTTTCCACTGTCGAAATTGCCATGTTACATGTTCGAGACATAATGCGATACGGTGTTAAAACAGGTCTTGACAGGTTTGGTTGGTTTCTGTCAGTCTATTCGTTGCATTATTGATTTCACTGAGGGACCAGAGCTTCTCAACAGAACAGACGAAGTGACCAAAATTATAAAATTCATTTATTCATTAGATAGAGTATCAGAAAAATGTCAGTGACATTTTTTGTCCGATTGTGCTATCGCAGACTTGCTCTATAAACTACTGTTTCCATTCAAAACATTCTGTAGAGTAGCTAACAAGAGTTATGGTGGCATTAGGCAAAATTTCAATATGTACTAAAGAAATATCGTTTTTCATCGTATCTGCTTTACACTGTATAAAATATTATAGGAAATAAATTACATTGCGGATCCTGAATAACTCGAAATGTCAATAAATAATAGCTTTCAAGAATTGCTTTTTTAAAAAATGGTTTCAGTTAAATTTGTCTGTAAAATTTAGGAGAAAATACATTTTATGAGAGATTGATTACTTCCGTCTACAATACATAATGGGCAAGATTTGCGATGAGTTATTTTATAATATATATAAGGATTATATTTGGATTATATTTTTAGAATTATATATATTCATTTATTTATTCATTCATGATTTAATTTTCTCTTTACTTGAAAAAATACACTGAATATACAGGGTGCTGCATGAGTTCGTCAAGGAACGATATATTTGTTATGAACAAAATAAGTTTAAAAAAATCTACTGACATATGATATTAGTGATTACAATAATTAATAAAAACTGCTCATGTGAATCTGTATAGGTAGTGGGATTTCTGCCTTAAAAACATCCAGGTGCAAAAAAAAACGGCCACCTTAAAATGTCACCATTTATATTATTTCTCCATTTTTGGCTAATAATTTTTCGAAAAAATTGAAGGAAATTGATCCCAAGTTGATATACATTAATCAGATCTCCAAAGGAAGATGTATTCATACACATTATACGAAAAAAAATCAAATTATATTTTTATTGTCCAAGATTTTATTATCTCAGGAATTCTCACTAGACAACTCTAAATATAATTGGTTTGTTAGTTATTATTTTTTGTATTCAAATAATGTAAATAATTGTCATATTAGTAAAGCGTGATCTATAGACGTCAAAAAATTATTAAACGCTTTACAAAATTAAAAAGATTAATTTCCAAAGAGCAGACCGTCTACTAAGAAGCAACAACTACTTCTCGGGCTATATGCCCCGATAGACATTGAATTACACTTCTAAAGTAAACGGGGTTGGTATATCTGTTAAGATAGAACCAACCATTCTGGTTTGCGATTAGAAGAAATAACATCACTTGTGGACCGGTTTCGGCGTTTTTGCGCCTCATCAGCACAAGGTAGATGCTATTCGACCAGAAGCTCTGAGAGCATAATCCTGGTCTAGAGACTACGTTGATACCACACCAATACATTAGCCTTAGTAAAGGAAATCTCGGTTTTGTAGGTATTTACCTAATTACAGTTACCTGTCAATAATTGTCATATTAGTAATATTAGTAAAGCGTGATCTATATACGTCAAAGAATAATAGTTCAATACTATTAAACGCTTTACAAAATTAGAAAAAATAATTTCCAAAGAACAGACCATCCACTAAGAAGCAACAACTACTTCTCGGGCTATATGCCCCGACAGACATTGAATTACACTTGGACGGAGGTAGCTCTCTACAATCGACTATTAAAAGAAGCTCTGCGGAAAACAGAAGTTCTGACTCCTGGCAATAATGAGGAACAGGAAAGGTACACGGTATCTATCCAAAACAAAATAGACATTGCCTATAAGGAATCCTGTCCGATGAGGATGATCCAAACAAATGGCAAAACCGATACTTTGTGGTGCCTCAAACTGGAACACCTCAGAAAGACAGCGAGAACGACCTTCAACAAAGCGAACAAAACTCAAAGAGGACTGGGGAATATACCAAGCCAAGCTCAAAGAATTCAAAAAAGTCTGCATACTAAAACAAAGAGCAGTTTGGAGAGCCTATTGTGAGGCAATTGAAGACTTGCCATAAGTTTCTAGGCTACAGAAAGCGCTCTCAAACGACCACCATAAGAGTATCAGCATCCCGACGAGGGAAAATGCCGTCAAAGCCGCTAAACTCCAAGAGAGCGATGATATTCTTATGGAAACTCACTTTCCAGGTTCTGTCTTTACTGGGACGACCAACTGGATGGAAGAACCAGCAACACCCTCACAATACGACTGGCAATTTGCTAGTGCAGTGATGAGGACTAGATAAGGTGGGTATCGGGCTTTTCCCCCTTCAAGTCACCAGAACACGACGGTATAAGTGGGGAATGGATATCCTTATGCCGTACCTGGTTGAAATATTCAGAGCCTCTTCAGCTCTGAGGTATATTCCCAGAAAGTGGAGAGAGGTACGAGTGGTATTCATACCCAAACCGGGAAGGATGGATTACAACTTACCAAAAGCTTTACGACCAAATCTTCTTACATCGTACTTTTTAAAAACAATGGAGAGGCTTTTGTGAGAGGTATATAAGGGATGAAGTGCTAGTTCCCAACCCACTTCATCCAAATCACCCCTCCTTTGGAACATAGTCCTGGATACCCTGATTAATCACCTTAACAATGATGGATTCCACACACTTGCATACGCAGATGACATAGTTATCTTGCAGACCGGCACATTTGAGAACACACTATGCGGTAGAGTGCAGGATGGGCACAAATTAATGGAAACATGGTGCCTATCAATCCCAAGAAGACTGAGATGGTCCTTTTCACCGGTAAAAGAAGACTATCGGGCTTAAAACCCCCCGAAATCACCAAAATTAAATTAAACTTCTCTGAAGAGGTGAAATACCTTGGTATTACCATTGACAGGAAGCTACGCACGGCTGGTGTAAACCCCGAGGTAGGAGTGGGTCAATTGGGACTAAGCCTGTGGTGAGCAGCGCTTGCTGCACTACCTCTGCTGGAATTGAACCCAACAAAATACAAATAAATTAGAATACGGAGTCAGATGCTGCGAATGGTATACGCATATACACAGACGGCTGAAAAACCAAAGAAGGTTCAGGATGTGGAGTGTACTCCAGATCACTAAGCCTAAGAATTAAGTGGGAAATGGGAAAAAATACCAGCGTGGTTCAAACAGATTTGGCTGGTATCTCAATTGCCACAAAAGAACTAACCAGAAAAGGAATTTCTAGCAAAAACATAATAATCTGCACTGACAGCAGACTCGCCCTATTAGCCTTGAACAGACAACGTGTTACATTAGAGCTAGTATGAGAGTGCCATCAAGATATAGCTAAAGCCACGGTAGATAACAATATTATCCTGAGGTGGATATTTGCATATCATCTGACGATGATATGCAAATATCGAAATAATTATAAATGATATCTTAAACTTATCATTGGTTTTTCATTAAATAGTGGAATTAATTAGAAAAAGTTAGTTTAATTTGAAATAGTAATAATATATTCTACTGCCCAAATTTACTAAGGGATACTTAATGTTTGTGTACCTCAAATAGAGTCTAGAATTCCTATTACTTTTTATTTAAATGTAAATCGAACAAAAATTTAGAAGCATTCTCCGATTTATTCCATTCGTAACTTAATTAACGCGATGAATATTCGATCTATTTTCTTGCTCTGATCATATTTTTTATAGTTTTGAATATTTCGTTTTCCCTGCTCTGTAATTGGGTTTTACCAGTAGAGCGGTGTATCTATTATTTTTTATGAATGTATATGTTACGGTCAAAGCGATTAATATGCCCGGACCAGTTGAGCAAAGCGATTAATCGTTTAAAAATTCATCGCTTTGACCGGTCAGGACCGAGTTGAGAATGACCGATCATTGTATACAACGCCCGCTGCTCGTCCGGCGAAGTGATGAAAGTTCATCGCTGTGACCGGCAAAAGTAGAGAATACTCATTGCTTGTCAGATGAAGAAATGAATCGTAAATATTTTTTCAAATACGGGCTATCGCAAATTGATATTATTTTAAACGTTATTGGTTATTAATGTGCTAATAAACATTCGCTCATAAATGAGTGCAGTTAAATCACGATTTTGGGCCACATACATCGATGGACAACAGATTTTCTCTACTTTGCCCGGTCAAAGCGATGAATTTCAATCACTTTGTCCGAGGAGTGGTGGTCTTTGCAGACAATGACCGGTAAACGCGATAAATTTTCAAACTTCAATAGCTTTGCCCGGCTGGACTGGGCATTATACACATTGACCGGTCATTGCGTTCAATGTCCGGTTCGTCGCTTTGACGTTATACGAAATGATACACATTTTAGTGCGCTTTCTATTGAAGGTATGATAAATAGAATATGTTATTTAAAAATGAATGAGATTTGAGGATTTCGGAATTGATATAAAGGAAAAATTATTATTTATTATGTACTTATTAATTGTTTTAAACAGGGTTTCGTTACTAATGATTGTAGATATTCAAACTGTAGAATCGAAATATAAAGTTTTGACCCAAATCGCCTAAATAAAATGTGTCTCCTGTCTGAGTTACAGGGTGTTTTATTGAAAAAATTAGGAAATTATTCGTGCCCAGTACTTTAAAAATATTAGACATACCATTGTGATACTTAGCAGGACGTGTAGGAACTATACACCGCTTCAAATTCTGCTGCTTACACGATTCCGGCTACTACCAGAGGCATACGCTAGGGACAAGTGACTGGGTGATTCTTCAAAAATTTTATGCAATTGGCAAGCATCTACTCCTTCCAAGAAATTTCAATAAATAAAAGGTTTTCTGGTAAATACGGATTGAAGTTTCATTTGCGTAATAAATGCAACACCCACAGAATTACACATTCAAATCAAAATAACTGTGCGACTTCATATTTTACTTGAAATATCTCGGAAAATAATGACTATGGTTAACAAGACCCACGTAAAAATTATTGAGGAATCAAAAAATTGTGATAAAATGGCGGTTCCGTCTATACACTGTGTCCGTAAAGTATGGAACAAATTCATTTTTAGCTAAACAGACCATTTTAAGAAATAATCCTGAAACACGTCGATTTTTGATTTTAATTTACCGTATTTTAAAATAATAATCTTATATACAGGGTGAATTACTTTCGAGTAATGACGTCACCGTTATTTTTTTTAAATGGAACACCTCCATTTTGTCTCAATTTTCGGATTACTCTAGCTGAGCTGATTCCAAAAATGTATCACATGTTGATTCCAATTGGTACAGGGTGGACAAAAATACAATAGTTTTGTGTGTGCTCATAAAGTAACGCGTAACATTCTTTATTTCAAACTATCATTATTTACAAGTTTCAGAAATTTTCTGTTTCGAAAGAGAACAGAACCATTTTCTAGTTCTATATATGATACGGTTAATTAACACAACCTATACCTGAAAATACCTCACCATAGGAGCTTAATAAATTTTTGTAGTTGCTCTAATTTGGCTCAACTACTTGAATTCTTTTTATTAAATTTAAATTACTTAATTGATGAATTTAATCCCAACAGAGAAACTGAGTTAGAACTCAATGTCATGTTTGGTATTATTTTTAAAACAAGGCAGTGTGCACTAACCTAGAACATCTAACGAATTTCCTGTGTATGATTCTCTAAAACAGAATGTGGTAGTTCTAAATTCTTAAACAAGGATAATGTTAATACATTAGCCATAGCTCCCGTGTCTATTTTGAATTTAACTATTTCATTATTTATTTGAAGCTATGTATACCACTCATCTTTATTAACTGAATTTATCTCTACTGAATCTATGAATAAAAAAATTTCTGAGTCTTTATTTACAACATTAACAATTTCTTCTTGTCTTAGTTCATTTATCTTCTTACTATTTTTCTTCTTTCTGTATACACTCTTGAAATGATTGGCAATGTTGCAGAAGTTGCACTTTCTCCCAAAGGCTGGGTATTTGTTAATAACGTGAGACTTACCACACTTAAGTACTACACGAGTTAATTAGTCATTTTTGTGTACTCCAGGATTTATTCTTATTTAGGGCATCCACATCAAGCACTTCTTTCCTTATATGTTTCAATTATGGCACATAACACAACTGCTTGCTGAAGTGTTAGATTGTCATCCTGTAATAACTTTTCACGGAGTGTTGCATTTGCCACCCCACAAATCAACACAGTTTTTGTCAGTTCGGCTTGCAATTCACCAAATTTGCACTTGCTAGATAGTTTTTTAATTTTAGTTACATACTGATCAAGGGCCTGGCATGATTGTTGTTTCCAAGAAAATAATTTATAGCGTTCGTAAGTATCATTTTCCTTTGGAAGAAAGTGGGCTTCAAATGTATCTATCAGTTTTTGCAATTTGTTTTTCTCATCTTCTTCGAACTTGAATGTTGAGTAGATTTTAAATCCCTCTCCTCCTATGTAGTGTAGGAGCTGCGCACATTGGGTAGCCTCCTGCTTTTTATCAATTTCACTGGCTATCAAATAATTCTCGAACCTGGATCTCCATAGCTTCCATCTATGGATATCTCTACTGTCTCTCTCTTGTAATTGTTGTTAATTTTGAAATTATTATTAGATTGTTTTTGAGTGATCCACTGCGCCATGTAATAAAAGCTACTTCGTTACTACACTAAGCTTTTATTCAAAGTAATTAATTATAATTTCACACGTATTCTTTGTCATGCTGTGATAAACGTATTGAACTATTATTTTTTGACGTCTATATATCACGCTTTACTAATATGACAATTATTTACAGTTAACTGTAATTAAGTAAATACCTACAAAACCGAGATGGTTTTTTGTCGATATAGAATTTTGGTTTGTGATTAGATGTAGAGATGTCGCTGATATGGCACTCTTAGCATTTCCTCAACTGAGGCTAATGTATTGGTGTGGTATCAACGTAGTCTCTAGTCCAGGATTATGCTCTCAGAGCTTCTGGACGAATAGCATCTACCTTGTGCTGATGAGGCGCAAAAACGCCGAAACCGGTCCACAAGTGATGTTATTCCTTCTAATCGCAAACCAGAATGGTTGGTTCTATCTTAACAGATATACCAACCCCGTTTACTTTAGAAGTGTAATTCAAGGTCTGTCGGGGCATATAGCCCGAGAAGTAGTTGTTGCTTCTTAGTGGACGGTCTGCTCTTTGGAAATTAATTTTTCTAATTATGTAAAGCGTTTAATAGTATTGAACTATTATTTTTTAACGTCTATAAATCACGCTTCACTAATATGTCAATTATTTACAGGTAACTGTAATTAAGTATATACCAAATAAGACAGTTTTAAAAGAAACTTTTGATGCTACGGGATACCAAATTTTGAATTCAATTAACACTTGTCTAAAAAATGGAGAGATGCCAGAGAGTCTAAAATGTTCTTACATAACTTCAGTACCCAAAATTAAGAATAGTAAAAAGTTTGATGAAATGCGACCTGTAAATGTATTGTGGGATATAGAAAAATTAATTGAGGAAATGGTTTATGAACAGCTAATAGATTTTATTGAAGAAAACAAAATTTTAGTAAAATGGCAAGCAGGATTTAGGAGAAATTTTTCAACAGAAATTGCAATTCAATATGTTACCAAAAGTTGGAGAAGATGTTTTGATGATAATGAAATTGTAGTTGCAGTTGCAGTTGCAGTTGCAGTTGCAGTTGCAGTTGCGTTCGAAGCAATTGATAGAAACCGACTTTTACAAAAACTTCAAAAATATGGGATAAAAGGAACAGTTTTAAATTTTCTTAAAAATTACTTAGATAATAGAACACAAAAAACTAAAATTTTAAATAATTTTTCATCAAAAAAATGTATTAATATTGGTGTGCCACAAGGTAGTAAGTTGGGACCTTTACTGTTTATTTTATATATAAATGATTTACCTAAAGTTCTTAAAAAATGTAAAATTCAGATGTTTGCTGATGACACTTTAATATACATAAAATGTAAATCAATATCAGAAGCTATTAATTACATAAATATGGATCCCAATATTGTAATAAAATGGTTAAATATAAATAGACTAAAATTAAATGTTGATAAGACAAAATGCATGCTTATACATTCAAAAATTTATGATAATTTATATACTGTAAACATAAATTTAGAATTTGTAGATTCATTTAAGTATTTAGGAATATTTATTGATAGCGAATTGAAATTTCCAAATTATTATGATTATATAATTTTAAAAATATCTAAAAAAATCAACTATTTAAGAAGGATAAGTCAACACTTAAGTTTTTTCTCTAAAAAGTGTATTTTTGATACAATAATTCTACCACATTTTTTGTACTGCTCGACCATTCTATTTACAGCAACTGAAGAACATTTTGAAAAATTACAAGTTTTACAGAATAAGGCAATGAGAATAATTTTGAATGCAAATAAATATACAAAAATTGAATTTATGTTAAAAAAATTAAAGTGGTTAAATGTAAAAAACCTTATTTTTTATTGTTTACATTTTTTTATATAAAATTCAAAACAATTTACTTCCTGACCATTTGAAAAATGACATTTCGATAAATTTTTAATTTCATGATCATTATATCTTCAGGTGCAAAAATAATTTTCACATAAATAATTCATTAAAATCAGTAGCGTACAAATCTATATTTAAGGAATAATTGAATTCAACAAATTGAAATTTTCAATAAAAAATGAAATAAACTTGAGAAAATTTAAAACTGTTTTAAGAAATTATTTATTTGACAAACAATTTCTTAATTAATTACTGTTATTGTTATATTGTTATATTGTTATATTGTTATATTGTTATATTGTTATATTGTTATATTGTTATATTGTTATATTGTTATATTGTTATATTGTTATATTGTTATATTGTTATATTGTTATATTGTTATATTGTTATATTGTTATATTGTTATATTGTTATATTGTTATATTGTTATATTGTTATATTGTTATATTGTTATATTGTTATATTGTTATATTGTTATATTGTTATATTGTTATATTGTTATATTGTTATATTGTTATATTGTTATATTGTTATATTGTTATATTGTTATATTGTTATATTGTTATATTGTTATATTGTTATATTGTTATATTGTTATATTGTTATATTGTTATATTGTTATATTGTTATATTGTTATATTGTTATATTGTTATATTGTTATATTGTTATTATGTTATATTGTAGCATCATTTGCTAAATAAAATCCTTAAACAAAAAAAAAACAAAATTTACTTGGCGTCGACTTCAAAGTTATGAAACAAACAATAATTACACAGTTAACAATAATTTCCTCATATTAAATGGAACAACAAATAAATATTTTTTAATTTTTATTTAACTGTATTTGTTAAAGTCTGTTTGGTTTTATCTTGTAGTTATTTAATTACATAGTAGCAACACTCTGTATTTGAAAATACCTTTTTCAGCTTAATCCCGAATAATGCTGTATTTGTTATACAATTTGAAGCGAAACCGCTATTGGATTATATTAGCCATTTTCATTTCGAATGTAAATCCAAAATTGGTTTTCGTGCACCTGGGAATCTACCGGACCAGCGAAAAGCAAAATAATAATATATGTAATCTGGATCAAGGAGATATTATATACTAAAATATAGAAGGTATTACGTTCGGCCATGATTGTCCATTCACCTATCCATGGATTTTTTGTATGATTTTAAATGAATATAAGGTTAATTCTAATGCTTCGACGGATCAATCATTTTTTATCAAAAAAGTTAAAAAACAAATTAGTGTTTTTTATTCCTTCACTACTTTCTTTAGTTGATTTTCAGAATGCCATTCATCCAAATGGAGAAAATTGACTCTTAGGTACCTATAGTTGTAGGTAAAATTAATTTGCGTCGTTTCACAATTTTTCGGCGAGTAAAGAAATCTAGAAGCAGAGCCGGTCTCAGACTCGTAATGTGTTCGAAAAAATGTAACCAATTATTCTGTAATTGTATGAACATTCGATTATTCTACGAAGAGGGTTAAATATGAAGAGCTGTAGACTCATCTTCAAAAACACAGAAAGGTATAAATAGAAGTTAAAGAAATTAAAATAATGGAGTATCAAGCAAATATTTTCCTGCGTTTCCTATGTTTTCGAAGGTGTGTATTTTCCGAGGTATTTTCCATCTTCCATTAAATTAAATCCAATTTTCAGTATTAATTCCAATGTAACATATTTTTCCAACAAAATCAAAACCAAATTCAAACCTAAATAAATATTTTATTGTACAAACACGGCATTATGCACAAACAGTTTTCGGAAACTCCAATCATACAGTGTAACATCCATTTAATGTGAAATCAAACGTTTTTTTTTGTTTTACAAACGTACCAATAAATTGGATTGTGCCAGAAATAAATCATGTCCAACAAAGCTTTATGATTGCCCTTGTTTACAAAACATTATTTGTGTCGTTTCAGAATGCGAGTAAATAGTGATTAGTTCGTCCATCGGTGGATAATGTAAATCACTGGATTTATTTGATATAATCAAACCTATTAATAACAAATTAACGTTTTTCGTCGATGTACGGGTATAAGTTTAATTGGGGAAGTTAATTGGCGTTTAATCTAAATCTAATCAAGAATCGAGTGATTGAATTTTCATTAATTCTGTTTTATTCATTCGAGTCGCTTTCAAAGTGGAGGAAATTAAATAGCAATATTATCAAACAATCATATTCTTATACATTTTTGATTTGAAATAATGGGCTGTGTTTTAGTTGATTCCGTACAACAATGAGAAAATGTATTATAATTTCCTATCCACTATTAATTATTTTCAAATTGATGTAATAAATTATTCGTAGGTGGTGGTAAGAGCACCAGAGTTGAAAAGATTATTTATATGTTGTGATGCCTTTTGGCATAATATTTTAATATAATAATGAAATAAAATAAGAAATAAATTCCCTTGAAAGTATTTTCAATAAATCGTTAAACGTTTGAATATTACATAAATATAACTATCGAGGCCGACAGGTACCGAGTCAAGTTCATCACGTAAATAGACATTTAACAGTGAATATTAAATATCATCGAACTTGAACCGTAATATAAAATATAGAGTTGACATTCAGATAAATATTCATAATTTAGTTGTAGTCATTATGCTCTTCAGTTAAACTATAAGTATGCTATAAGGAAAGATGCTTATGGAGATTTAGTAATCTTAAGTAGTTATAATGTGTAATAGTAAAGTATGTTCATAAATAGAACTTATCCCAGTGCCAGAAGTAGTAGTTTTATTGAGGTAAGATGACTCTCCGAGTGACCAGGAATATCACCAATTAAAGAGGCTTATCCACACCTAAATCCCAAAATTACAATGTTACCTGTCTGTACTTTGGTTAGAAATTGTTTAAGCCCCGATTGCTTGAGCAAATAAGAAAAATAGTATCAATTAATTTTTTTATACTTTTAGACCATTTTTGATAGAATCAATCTTCTTTGAGTATGTTTATTTCCAAGTTTCGGTAACATTCCAGCTACCGTTTTCCATTTTCAATTCTTTGTTTCATGTTGGAACGTTATTTTTGTTTAATACCTTTTCGACCAAATCTCATTAATATTCATATTTGACGGTATCTCGGGTGGTTGATTTTATGTCATCGAAACTTACTAGACACATCCTTTATAACGTCTTCGGAGTATCAATTTCGGAACTGTTTGACGCCATTTCGGTGTAACTGTATCTTTGCTGTACAAATTATGTTCCGTGAGACTCCGATGTCTCCTTGTGAATCGACTAAGTTTAATGCGATGCGATTAGTTTTATGCAATATATCGGAGCTGGATCGGACTATTGTGTCGAAGATTCGAGTACAGTAGGTTGCTTGTTGAGGTGCAGAGGCTTGATTCTATTATATGATAATTACATGTATGTTCATTTTTGGATGGAAATATCTGAGCAAATCCTTTCCCTTGTTCTCCCAGACCCTGGACACTTGTTTTGGGAGATTAACCTCTCTTAAACACTTTAAACCAGGATATTCACCTTCGTGGTCACTTTCGCAAGGATATTTACCTCCCTGTATTCACCCTATAAATACCAATAAAAAACTGTTAAGAATCCCATTCTTCTTTCAAAATTTGTTAGTTATGTGCGAACCTCTGGTGCGAACTGCAATTTAGTATTGAATACTTATTTGATGGGGGTAGTAAACGTCGCTACATATTGAAACAATATGCTTACGTTTTATATTGTTAAAATCGAAAATTAATTGTTTAATTCTCTTTAACAATTAATGTTTCGTGTTAAGATAATATGTTTTGATTTATTTTGGCAATAACGGCTAAAAATAAAAATAAATTCGTAAATAAAACAAAATAAGATTCTTTAAATTGAACTTTACCCACCGACTGCTGTTTACTGACTCTCTTACTCTAATTAAGGGCCGCCCACAGATGAGAATACGGAGTGGTGGGAATGGCGAATACTAACTGCAGAGACTTTTTGGCGCGAAAATTGGATCAGGGAGTAATAGGAAGTGTTACGAACATTAGACTGTGCGCAAACACTTAAACTGTGGCGTATCTCTTAAATTATATACGAAAATATATGATAGTCGGTAATACGTGCAAGGTCGGTGAAAGGGGTGGTGGGAATTGAACGATATGTTATAGGTGTCCAAATAAACGATTGTAATAATCGTGTTTTTAATCTGTTGAAGCTGGATGTTGGTCGACTAGTTCAAAAGCAGTTCTGATACAATGCTTAAAATCCCTATGTTCCGTTTGTGTTTAAATGTATCTGTATATCATGTTTCATTTGGGTATATCCGTTTATTGTGTGATTCGAGCAGAAAGCTTTTTGCCACTTTCGATAAATTAGCACTGCTTGGCAAATTTAATATCAACTCTAAGCAAAGCATATAAAGAAATGAGACCGCACTACGTCTGACTGAGACAGTAGAAACTAATAGAAACGCATGTACACTCCGCAGAGTGATTATTTCACTGGCATTATCTCGAAAATAAAATCTCGATAGTTAGATGATGAAAATATATTTTTGTTAAGAATAAATACAGTGTAGATTTAGATTCAGATGACCGATACAATTTAAAATATTTATGTACATTTTTAAATCTAGTATTTTAGAAATTAATATAAGTGATGTATCATAAACACATAATCAGCTTATCTTTATTAACCCATTCACTGCTACATTTTTCTGGAAGACATACCCAGAACCGGCTATTTGTTTTTAAGTGAAAAATAAAATTCTTTATTGGAAAAGTCTTTTTTGTATTGCGTATTGCGCAAATTTATCACTCAGTTGTCAATTTTGACATGTGTCACGGATCCGCGCCATGAGCAATGGTCAACAAATTTTCTGTGTAGTGCTTGTGGACACAGATCCGTGACAAGTATATTTTTATCGGTTTAGGCCCAAATTTATGTAAAAAAACTATGAAGGATACAAAGGAAATCTTTATTTTGTTGATAGACAGCAAAAAAAATTCTAACTCCTAGACTAAAATGAAGTCAGCAAAATAACAACAAAAGTAAATAAATTTTCCCAATAAAATAATAAAAACAGGAAAATCCGAAACGATTAAACTTTTTAGAAGTCTCAATACCTACACTACACGCTCGTCAACGAACATGCACCTTTCACCAGTGTTAATAAGGGTCGACTCTCCTCAAGGTGGGCTTTTATCCTGAAAAATGTGTTCTTAATTATCTGTCATGTCGCTCAATAAGTAAATCGAAAGCCTATACTATCTAAAATTTTACTCGAACTTGATCTACTACCGGTATGGAGCCAGTCTTCTTTAACTATTTGATATAAACGTCTAAGAGTAGAGGCCGCTTTAACTGCACATATAAATGGTTAGAATATTCTCGTATTGACATCATCTACATTTTGTATTTTTGGGTAGTGTAACCTGGTTAACAGTGGATCGGGTAATTTTTCGAATCAGATATCTCAGCAACTATTATGTATATTATGGCAAAAATTTAACCAATACTTCTTTTATTATAGTACCAAATTATGATACTCGTCAGGATAATACTTCACCACAAAATGTAAAAATCCCTTTTTTTTAAGACTGCAGAATGATCCATTGTGCACCATGATGATATACATTGGATTGTGTGGTGGTTCACAGTGAATCATTCAGTGATGATTTTCATTTTAATTGGAAAATGTAATAGAAACAATACTTATGGTATGCTTTAACGTAATATTCAAAAAATTAGAAAGAAAATACAAAACAATATTACAAAAAACTCAATAATTCTGCTTATCCTGTCTTTGGCTACAAACTTGAAGCTCTCCGTGTTTTCAAGGTAACTATTTACTACAAGTAATGGTACAAAGTACCTATTTATCTAAATGAACTGATCCCAATTATGAAAATAATATGTTATGTAAATCAACGTATTAATATGTTTAAGAGCGACAGGTTAACTGGAAATTTGTAAAAAGACTGCCTCTTCATTGATCCACTAACCAACGGCTCTGGAAGAATAAATCCTGCCATTAAACAAACGAGATATCAGGCACATTGGGCATACAAAATTGTTGTGTAGATTTCACACCCAAACTAACTTTATATTCCAATTTAACTGTTAGTGTTTCTAAAACTTTTGCCAAATAGTAACTCTCTGTTTCTTTGTACAAAATACAACAAGAACATGATCATCCACTTCCACTTTTCTCAATAATTGATTTTGCAGACGTTCTTCAGTCAAATTTCATTATCCACATTTTCATCTTCAAACCATTCTTTATCGTCTTCAGTATCTTGGTAGACTACCTCATCACAGTCTTCTTCTGAATCACTCTGTAAAACTTTACGCTTTGTCGATTTATTTCTTGCAGCTTCTTCCTTTCTATTTCGTTCTTCTCGAGCAAAGCAATTTCATTTTTCTCCGGAGTGTCTGTAGCTATCATACTTTTACCCAATTTCCGAGGTTTTCTCTTGTTGGTTCTAGGTCCAGCCTACAAAGCCGGTCTGAATAGTTCTGGTGCTATGAATGCATTATTCTAGTTGAATGGTCCAGCAAACGAATCTTCTTTTGGGAGATCTTGGTGGTTATTTTGAATAATGATTAGGGAATCAATGTCGGAACTAATTGGCTTTTGAGTAGAAACAACGACGGACTCATCTGAACAAACAGCTTTTTGGAAAGAATTTTTTAATTTATTTGAGGCTTGGTCTGAAATTAACTGTGTTGGATTTGGTCGATCGGTTACTGTGCTTGGTAAAAAATCATCATTAAAGAATATATCCTGGTCAAATGGGAATATACCTGTTCTCCTAAAAGCTCCAGTTATATTATGTATGGTCATTGACTTGGTGAATGCAATTCCAATTAATTCACCAATGTCGTATATTGTTACCGGACAACCTGGATGACGCATTAACCAAGAATCCATTGCGTTGTGATAGAACGTCTTAAATGGACCAAAGATCCCAACATCTAGCGGCTGCATCCTTGCAGATGTGTGAGAATAATTACACCAGATTTTTTCGCTAAATCCGGAGCTTCGATACTTAAATATGACTCGTGATTATCCATTATTAAAATTAATGGATTGTCTGGAGTGCTGTGACTATATTTAATGAAATGTTCCATCACTTGGATAAACAATTCATTGTTCATCCAACCCGTTCGTGTCGCTAAAATTAACGAGCAATGAGAAGTACCCAGTAGCCATTCTGGGATTTATATTCTTACGGGAAAAGATAATGCCAGGTGGAACTACTAGCACTAATTTTACAGCAGATTGTGCATAATGTTCCCTTTTCAGCACTGGTGACCTTACATAGATTTTTATGTCCTTTGGGTCCAATAATTTTTTGTGGTTCCTGGACAGTGGTTGTATCAGTTTCGTCTAAATTAAATATCCTGGTACCATCTGCAAAAACAGGAATTCTCTGAATTACTTTTTTCAAATTATTAAAAAATGTATTAACAGTCTCTTCATTGGAAGATGTAGCCATAGCAAGAATACAAGCTTCTAGTTTTCTAAGAGTTAAATCAGAATGACGTTCTCTAAAGCCTCTGAGCTAGTCAACCCTTGCTAATTCATTAACATTCCAAGTATGAGTCATTTTAATATTATTAAGCTTTGCCATTTGGTAAGCCACTTGACGACAGTCTTTTGCCGAAAGGCCGTAGAATAACAAGACACATCTCTTGAAATATTCTTTCAAAATAGTTTCCTGATCGTCAGGAAATACTTTGTGGACTGCATAGTTACGAACTAAATGTATTTCCATATTTGGCTCAGCATTTCTTTGTTTGTACACGTAACTTTGTAGTGTCGTGAAAGCAATATTACATTGCTTTGAAACATTTCGAATGCTGGAACCGTCTTGAATTAGTTGTAAAGCGTGTGCCATGTCGGAAGATGTGTGTTTTCCAATCTTTCTCCCGGTTTTCTTCCGTGGCATGCTATAAAAAGAACACAATAAAATACTAGATCGATTAGCGCGAATAAAGCGAAAAACTCAGTGCAAGGAAAAATTTGAGCAACTGGTACACAGTGGATCATGATCATGATGTTAATATATTTTCAAACAATAGTTTTAACAAAAATTGGTAAAAAAAATAACTCTTATACGCAGTCACATCCCTTGATATCCATTCAAAACTATTATACAATCATTGTCTTGTATACATTCATTTTTTTAAGATTACAAAATAGTATATTACGTAACAAGAGTTGTAAGTAACCCATTACGCACGAAGTGAAAAAGTTTGCGCACGAAGCCGCGTAGCGGCGAGTGCGTAAATTTCACGTATGCGTAATGGGATTACAACTCGTGTAACGTACTATACTTTTTCTACGCTATTCTATGAATTAAAGGAAATCGGAATTATTTAAACTTTATTATAATAGTTGTTTAGAACAATTATTGTAAGTGGTTGGTGCATTATTACTTAACGGTGATGAACGGTTATCTATAACTGTAGTACTGCACGGTACATCAGAAGATGAAGATTGATAATTGGTAATTGCTTCCGATATTCGTAAAGCGTTGTCATTTATATTTTTATGAGAGTGATGGATGCACATAGCCTTCCGCCACTGCAGAAGATACTATATTTTGTTACAAAGCTTGACAGCATAAATGACATGACGTTTATTTCCATATCATGCTAAGAACACGCGACTTATTTTTTGAGAAATTGTATAATATGTTGTCGACTTTTAGTGGCATTACTCTTTTAATCTAAAATGTATTTCACTAATGCTAAAAGCTTTTATGTTATCCAATTGACTTAATTTATGTAAATAGACCAAACAAAGTAGTACGTAGATGAAAATTTGATTGCTATTTGATTGAACAAAGAAATTTAAGTTTTCTTATCTAAACGCACGTGTATGTTATGAGATCTCATTACGTGCATGTTATTGTTAAATGTCACTTACAAGGAATTTCGACAGTGTGATTTTTGACGTTTACGGACATAGGCGTAGAAAAAAATGTTACTTACGTGGAATGCTGACTATTACTCGCCAAAATGAAAAATTTGCTGAAACACATGCAACCCTTACAACAACTTCTTGAATACTGAGTTCGATCAAAGACACACTAAGACTCGACAACGTTTCCAACTCTATTGCAGTTTCATTGAATAGTTCGAATAATCGTCGCCTGATTCAGTGTGTACCATTGATCCACTGTTAACCTGGTTACCTACTTTACCTTCATTGTACTGCGTATCGAATGACGATGCTTTACCCTATGCTATATTTTGCATTGCTTGACATTACATGTTACTGTTCTCAGGCTAATACCAATCGCTTTCGCAGCCCTTTCTCATATTTTTGCCAAAGGCATTAACGTAGAACCATGCTGTGCCTCCTGTAGTGCCCCTCGTATAATTTAGTAAGTCATTCACAAAATAGCTCAATTAACACTTTTATAATATTGGATAGATATGTTTATCAACAATGATATAAAAGTGTTAGTAAGCATAAATATATAGTTTTGATAAGGACGACACATGACTAGAAATTTTCGAAATATAATTATAACTCTACTGAGGTCAGTTGGGCTGACTGAAGTCTAAATAGATAAGGCTGAAGCTCGACTTGTGTTTTACTTATCCCCGCAATTATCAAGCTTTTCGTACATACGACATAAAGTCAAATACATTGTGCAGCACTATTTAAATAAAATAAAATAGACTATTTCAGAGACTGTACCCCTGTTACTAACAATGAAGCTAACAGCACGACGTTTTGTTTAACACTGGTAGGTCCCCAGATGACTCGAAGGCCTTACCAATACGCATCCAAATCTCAGACTTGAAATGGAATTTGCTAAGTAGTACTTTCCGCTCTTGATACACAAATGGCTATTTTAAAACCATTTTTCACTATTCAAAATTACCATCTAATCAAATTGTTATTGTCCAGTGACAGTGTTATTAAATCGGTGTCCTTCCTGCTTAATATCAATACAGAATTGATCCTCTCTATGATCCGGATTAAGTGAATTTAGCGATAAATGGTTTCTAGCTAATTACTAGAATTATTCATATATTATATCCCAAGAAATATACAAATCGATTAAACTGTCGAAATATTTTTGTATGATTTTGCCGCTTCGCGGTCTCGGGTTTTCATCAATTTATTGTGCATGAAAGTATTTGGCAAAAAGCAAATTCATGCAAAAAATATTTCGAGAGTTTAATCGATTTAAATTTATAGGTCGTGGGGTATAATACGGCTAGATTATTTCCTGAATAACTTAAATTAAAACCAACAACAAATAATTTTATATACTTACAGAGACAACAACGAGACGGGTAGCTTAATAGACAAAAACGTTCGGTCGATCAGATAAATATTATGTATCTTCTGTTTCACTCATAACTATAGACTTATCAATCGGACTATCTCTCTCAAACTATACGGAGGGTGGTCAGATGGCGCTAACAAAGCAAAATTCAATGTTGCCGCTAATTTTTCTTAGAAGGAAGGTAGTCATCATAAGTCAAACATAAGAATCTAAAACTTAAAAGAAAAGAAAACTGTTATGTGAAAAAGTAGACTTGGCAACGCTGTAATTGTAATATGTCATTTGGATACACAACCGAGTGCAGTTTAAATTTGCCGCCCAAATGTACATTTAAATTTCGCGCCAAAACCCTAACTGTTTCATTAGAAAGAACAAGACCAGTAAGTATAAGAAGAAGACGATACTAGAGACATCTACGTTACCCTCTCACACAGTAGTCCAGTTAAGTTGTAAAAAGAAACTAAAAATTAACATTGAGCTGCTCGTCTCGTTGGCTGTCTCTGATACTTATGTTTATTTTTTTCATACGTCAAAATATGACGTTTCCATCAATTTGACGCGATTTAACGGGCCTTGGGACTACTTTGAATATAGGGCGTAGAAAAAGTAAATTTATAATACTAAAACATACAATTTTGAATGTAATCCAATGGAAATAAATAATAAACGGAAATTCTTTGGAATTGGGAATAAGAAAAATTTCAATGAAGTTTCCTGAACAGAAGGAGTATTTTGGTGAAGTGAAGAAGGATAATATAAAATAAAATAATAAAATAAACTGAGACTAATAATTTAATAAATTTGATGGAAATATTTTTAAAAATAGCGGTGGCGATTCGAAATTCGTAAAAGTACGCAGGTAAACATTAAAATCGGGTGAGAAATTCGCAACATGGCATTCTGTCGTCCGATTTTAAGACCTACAAAATTCGTCACAAGGATAATTTATGATTTTAAAATTCTTGCTGATGCATCAATTTTGCCTCTATAGTCAAGTAATATTGTTAAGTTTACAAAAAAATTAAACTATGAGGCAGGTTTCACTTTATTTATTCATTGAATTTGTTCATTAAAAAATGTGTAACAAAAGGCCGAAACACACTTATCAGCACCTCATAGGAACAGCGACTGATCATCACCAGCAGATTTTATTTATTATGTGTATTTAAATGTAAGCGCAGCACCGACAAGGCACGTCAACGCCTCAACCACAACACATTTCTCAAAGAGAATATTTTGCGGACGGCGTGCCAATACAACATCTGTGACACTTTAAACTGAAGCCTACAGTCGGGTATCGCGGCGGTGCTGATCCCGTGTCGATGCGTTAAGTGAGCCCATACACAACCGTCGAGTTGACCACTCCACGGTGCTGTGACGATGCTTGTCAGGTGCTGTGCTGATAAGTGTGTTTCGACCTTAATGATCAATAATATAATGTAAAAATATACAAAAATTTTACATAACACTCGGAAGTGAGACATATTCACAATTCAAACATAATTGTAGATTTTTTCATGATCTTCTCCTGGTTTTCGATTTTATTTATTTGACTACAAGCAGAATATTCCATTCCCTAAATTACCTATAAGACAGTTTTTGGCTATTTTGTTTGCAAAAAACTGTTCGTATTTGGCTTCAAGCATCAATCACGACACTAATAACAAGTGATTGACTTTATTTGCATTTTTTTGTCGGTCTTTTTTCTCAAAATTTAATTAGTGAGAACGTTGTAGGTTACATTCGCAAACAATTTTAACGTGAAACCTTTCAGAATTCCGTACAAAACGATTATTTCTCTCTGCTTTTAGTGAAATTTCACCGAGGGCGTGTATATGTAGAACTGAAAGCAATAACGAACTAGGTACATTAAATATTCCGAAGTTGGCGAATGAAGCTGAGCCGGTGGTATGAGTGTGTACTACTAGCATTAGAGCCAGAGGTCATTAGTATTCCCTTCTGGTCCTTTTCGACTTCAGTGAGCGATTTTTGCAGCCGCTCCAGTCGTCCTTCTCGAACCGCCCATTTCGGACAGAAAATTTTACTCTGGTTATTTCTTCCACTTAACGCCCCATCAAAATAATCATAGTCATTGGTTTTTGGAGTGAATTTGCTGTCTGCAGATGTGGCGCAATATTTTTCCTTTCCATTTGGAATATTCTACTCGACAATACAGGATGTTTTGGAAAAAATATGAGTATTCTGCAATATACGAAATTGCCTTTTGGATTATTTTTCCGCACATGAGCACAATCGAACCACACGGAAAACAAACTGTGCGTTTTTGATAAGTTGGCTCTCCTCTGTGCCCACAATACTTCCAAAGCAAGCTCTTCCTGACATTTTCAGAGTATTCTTCTGACTAACTTTACATAAAAACATCTTATATACTGTTTCTATGTTTGTTAAACCCAAATTGGCAGTCTGACAGAATGAAGTTTCCTTCATACCGGCAAATAGTTATAGTACAAACAATGCTGGTTGTAATAAACTACTGCTCTACACATCTAAACACAAAACAAGTCACAGCGCCACTGGCGGGTATAAATGTTATACATTATTTTAACGACACAGTGGCCCGCATAAACAATTAACCGACTTAGTTGGTGCAAACGCAAAATAGTGTATTTGGTCGCTTCAGTTATTCTTTTGCTTTAGCAGCCATGTTGGCATGTATAGTATAGTAGCCTTGTTCTTAATATGTGCTTGGTCGCTTTTTGATGTTATTAAAGGCTGGTCTGTCACTTCAGAAGAGTTGGTTCGGCATGAGACTTTTCTTAAGGGTGGTTCGACTCCATGTTTGTGTTTTGCATTAGGTATGTCAAATGGTTATTTTCAGATTATTAGAGGCATTGGAACGCCTCCAGCTTTTAGACATCGAAGAACAATCCGAAGACTTGATCGGAAAGTTATAAACTTATATTATGTTAAACCGTACACGTTCTCCACAGCTTCTAGAGCCGGGTAATGGGCCTCTTCAGTAGCTGCTTTTTTTTAATTCGGTCAATTTACGTCGGTCTATTTCTGCAACTGAGGCTATTCACACTAAATGGAACCCACTAGTGTTCCAACCAGTGGTAGGGATCTTTATCGAGCCTAACATTCACGGACTCGGGACCTCGGTTTTACGTCTCATCCGAAAAATGGCATATCTATATCATACCCCTTGCTCATTGGTATAATGCCTGCGAGCTGTGATATGCTACTTACCCTAGTAGTCTAAAGTGTTTCGCTGCAGGCTGTACGGGCTCTTCGACGGTGCTTCTCCAGTGGTCACCCATCCTAGGAATAACCGCGCTCGACACTGCTTCACCGTAATGATCGCATCAGAGGTGTTCCACTACAGTGCTGGGTCGACGCCCCAGTAGATGCTTGAATCTAATCATACATTTTTTCACAATAATGTGACATTTGGTTACTACTGACGCCATGGTGTGTGACCAATGACAATTAGATATTTAGGCATGCCTTGGTTTCTCATTGGCCACGACAACTGCGAGCAGTAGAATACCTATTTCACGTAATTGTCAATTAGTTCTAGAAGTCTGAACACGAACCTTTCGGAACACACTCCCAATCTAGTAACTTTTAGTGATGTGAAATTAAAAAAAATTGTTTTGTATTATACCTACTGGGTGTAAAGAAAAGTAATTTTCTACTAATTATTAGGTACAAACAACTTACTTCCACAAATGGTTACAAATTTTAAAGTTTTTCAGGTATAGGTAGACAGAGTATTCAACAGAAACGCGGCAGACGCTTTACGGTAAACATCGGTGGTAGCGAATTATAAAAATTCGAATTTTGTTATTGTTTGTGTTACGTTAGTTGGTTAGATATGTGCGTTACATACATAGCAATCCTAATAGGAAGGTACATTTAGTTTGTGGTATAGCTAGAATCTCAAAATCACCTTATACGTCTTGTGGCGCCATCTGCTAGATTTCTGCGGAAGTTTTCATTGTGATAAAATAAAAATAAATAGTTTGCTGTTATTACTTAATATACCCGCAATTTTGATTTTACTATATTTCATTTTATTTAAATAAAAGGAATTGGGATGAAATAAAATAAAAATGAAAGAATGTATTCTAAATAATGATAGAAAATGTTACAAAATATATATTTGTTAACAAAAGTCAAATTCTAATCATAAAATAACTTTTGGTGGAACTGAAAGTATCTTAGCGAAAATATAATTCAAACACGTACAATTTTTTGTTCGTCTACTAATTTTTGAAGGAACGACATAAAAAGATTCATATTTTTAGTTGAATTTCTTTTAAAAGTTGTGTTGATAATTTTCTATACATATTAAATGCTTTGTCCTGAATGACTGACGGATCAACGCACAGCCTAAACTGCGGATGGGTGAGTTCTTTGTATGACGTATTCTTTCGATAAGAAAGGATTTTCCGAAAAGTTACTCCTAAGGGGGTGAAAAACGGGGGCAACGTTTGTATGGGGCAATATGATTCCTTGGTCCAATTTACTTCAAATTTTGCATAAAGATTCTTTAACAGAATTGAGGAAGATATGTTTCGTATTTTATTGAAACTGATCGCCCAACGGGGTTAAAAAGGAGTAGAAAGTTATTTTTGGGGTAATTTGCATCTAAGTTGCAATACTCCTTGATGCTTTTGATTTAAATTACATCCTATTTTGACGTTTGAAAATTCAATACGATTATATTTAAAAAACCTTTTATTTATTTATTTGTTCTTGGATATTTGAATCAAAAACTTTACATAACTAACATTTTAACATAATAAGTTTTTCTCCGGTTGACAGCAAATATCAATTTTTCAAACACATATCAATCTGCAAAGTATTAATTTTGCAGACACATATCAATCAGCAAATTATTACTTTGCCTAGGTAGCAAAGTAAGGACTTTCCTGCCTAGGCAGCAAAATTATTATTCTCAATGGGAATGAAACATTTGACATTTCCTTCATATTTCATCCGAGACTTCTCCGGCAACAAATTTAACTCGATATTTTTGTCACCTCCCTTATTTCTGGAGAAGTAAGTACTTCTAAGTCGCTATCACTGTACATAATATAAATATACCGATTTTTTTCCACAAAACTGGCAGAAATTTCATAAGTTGTCAAACTATAATTATTATGGACATATACTGTAATGTGTGTGAATGGGGTAATGGGGTTTATTATTATTTTTTATTTATTAAATTGATTTTTGAATTGTGATTTTATTGTATTGTATAGGTGGGCGCCAATATTTACTTTAAAATAAAATAAATATGAAGTATTGAATACAGTCAATGATCTTTTTATTTCTTTATATAATTCCACCTATTAAAATTTTATTAAATTTACCTGACCTTTCTTTCTCAGTACAACCCTGTAACTTACTCTGATAAAACACGGAACTACCTATCTCAGTCGGATTCATTAGTTGTGTTTGGAGTTGACAGTCTACGCACTCTTATTAATTATCTCCAAAATGGTTGTTCAATAATAGACAAGTTGTTGAATTAAACGAAGAAATATCATATTTTTATTGAGAAACAAAATCTAACACAGTGGCAAATTATGTACACTTGAAGAATAGTAAAAATAATTGCTAAATTCAAGAAATCAGTTTGCAAATGAAAAGTGTTTACAAGAACAATGGTTATCATATAAGTACAAAATCAATGATGAAAACAAGGTAAGTGGAAATTAATTTTAGTAAAGTATTCATTCATAAAGGAAAACTAGAAACTTGTTTAGTCTATAAGCAAAAGAAAAAAAATAGATAGATATTTACAATCTAATAATAATATACAAAAATATAAATTCTACTATAAATAATGAATATGTTAAATCTTTAATTGCTTTCTTTAATTTGAATGCATTTATTGTTTTTGTTTATCTTTTTTGTTATTATTATGGCCTTTAAGTCTCTATCTAGAGTTATTTTTTTTTATCTATAGCAAATCTGTTTATAATATTATTGTTATTATTTAATAATTAACTTTCTTTTTCTTTTATATTGTAGGAAGAAAGAATTAGGTACCTTATGTTTTTTCTTGTTAGTCCTTCTTTTTTAGATGCTCAGGGAAATAGCATCGGATTCCAATCTATTTTCTTTCCTTTTCACTTCAGGAAGAAAAATTTGTCGTCCATAAACAAATTGGTGAGATTTTTAAAAGAAATCTTGTTGATTTCTCAGCACGTGAAGAATTTTAAATTTACCACACTTTTAAACTTAAAAATGTCCTTCTGTCAAAAGTCAAGGTAAGTTGACTCCCTACTTTATCGATATTGGAACTACTTTTTCTTAGACTTTATTGTGCAAGTGAAAAAACTGGAATGAGCCATCCTCTTGGAGTTTTCACTTTTATTAAACACACAAGTCGCAGGTCACTATGTTAAATTTCTCAATAAAATTTGTGTCAAAACTGATATACGAGGATGGTCAAAAGTTATTTTGGTATTTTTGATTTTCTTACACACACCTTTTTTACGCATATAATTATAATCTACATAAAACATAATATTAAATGTACAAATCTTACATCTTAAAACTTCTTCTGGACATAGAAATCACACTTTAAAAATTTCTCATTGTCAAAATGATTTCTTTTAAGTTTTCGAAAATTAAAGCATTTTGGTTATTCAAAACCTTTTATAACGTGTCCTTGCACCCTTTAGTTGCAGTTTATGTGTTTTTTTTATTTACAAGTGTTACTATAGTTTATTTTTTTAGGTTCACAACTGAAGTCTTGGTGGATAAGAATTTTCGATTCTAGTGTTGGAGGTAGGACTTCTTAGACTTTGAATTGTTTCAGTAATTTATGAGAAGGCTCCAAATAATGTGTTTCCACCCTTTTTTCTTACTATTCTCATCAATTAATATTTTTAAAAAATATGAAAAGATAGTTTTGACAATTGTACCTAGTATAAACTGTAAGTATTATCAGTTACTTTACAATAAATCATACATAGGTATTTTACTATTATATTATTCCATGATAACAATCCTTAATGCTTATAATCATCAATACTTTTTATCAAATTCCGTTGCTGCTAAGATTTTTAATAGATTTAAACTTTATTTTGAATGCTGTTGTATTTTCAATCCGTTACATTACATTTCAATCCAATAATTTTCAAATTAAGAATACAGTTTCTGCCTCTCGACTACCATTCGACGTAATACATATGTTTGGAGCCGAATAAAAACTACAAATGCACGAGGGTTTTTGGATGAAAATAAAGAGGAACTAGCACCCCAACAATAAATTTTGATTTCGACAGAAAGAACGAGCTCGTGTGTGTCCATTAGTGGTTAACTTTACTGTTTTACGATGAAAACAACATAAATATAAGTTGCAAAGTAATGTGTCACTAACGGCCATATAGTAAACTTTAGGACGTATCGATTTCGCTTCCTCTAAACCCTGTACATGTGAAACAGATAATTTATTGAAAATGTACCAGTTTTAAAAAGATTTCGAGTTTTAAGAGTATGTTGTAAATTTATAGCTTTGACTTTTATTTAAGTTTGTCCAAAATCCATTGCAGAAGTTAAAGCACGTGCTCGTCTCCCTTGCCTACTTTTTCCTTCGATTATGCGAGATTTAGCTCTCCATCGCCACCTTTTGATATTCAAAAGGGAGTGGAATTGACTTTACTAATCGACAAAGTTTACATCAAACAATGTAACACGATTCACTTTGTTTCTCGTACTAACATTTAGTTATTTTTCGTTTTTTCAAAGTTACGTTTAATTACGTTTTTCCAACCAAAAAAGTGTTAAAAGTAGTTGAATATGTAGGATATGTCCAGGTAACTGTACTTTTTTCTTCAAAATTTAGTTTTGGATCTGGACCACCTTCTCCGTTATCCCTGGCCGTCGTCTTAAAGTAACGCCCCATTTCACATGATAGCAACCTGCAATAAATCACTTAAAAAGTAGTGACCCAGTTAAGTCATTCAGCCTAAAACAATAGTGTATCAATCAATTGAGAACTCTTAATAGCAACCCCTACTCCACTTTTTCCAAACTTCCAGGATAAACGAGGCCATTGATTTTATTTCCCAGTTTTTCAACAATAATGAAGCTTCTGATATAACGTTTTAGTTGTTTGAGTTACGTACTTAAAATAAAATATAATGAAGTATAGAAAGAGATTGCTGAAAAAGATCTACAGGTTCAATTTAAAAAAACATATATGTCCAGAGTAGCTTGAACATTTAATATGGAAAAATGAAAAAGGTTTCCCATTTTAAATACCTTGGAAACGTTATACAAGAATTGGATTCTGGACAATTTGTAAATGAAGCACGTTTATGATTCATGCAACATAATACATAATTGGAACTGAGACTCACAACAATAATTCAAGACCACAACCTCAGTTTTTTCATGTATTCAATATTTGCCTATAGACACCCTCATTTCCGTGTTTAACAAGTATTTGAACTCGTTTCCATAAATGCGCCACTTCATCCTACGTAAATGATATAAATATAAGCATAACTGTTTATAGCTGACAAATTTCATACTTGACAGTTTTCGATGACTGTCAAAACGTCATGAGAAACCCTATATATTGAATAGATCTATGAAAATTGATATCTGTGTGTAAAAATACGTCATTTGTAAGTATGGAGTATGTTCAATTTTGGAAGATTAATTTTTAATTTTGAATGTGGGTGATGATGGTAACAATTATTAGATTTTTGAAATTGATTGGAGAGACAGAAATTTTTTTACAAGAGAGGAAAATTTAAAATTGAATTAAAAATAAACCATTGAATTTGAAAAAATATATTTAACTGCAAAATAGAAAGAAGGGTTCTGGTAGACTTCGCGACACTCGGAATTTTATGTTAATTTTAAATTTGTTTGATAGCTTACCTTAAATAAATCAGTTTAGAACAAAAATTTTGGTGGATCATTCAGAAATTACTTTAAAAATCACGAATTTAGTTCAACACTATTTAATGCTATTTTACGATGAATATTTTCACTTTAAACTGTGAAGGTTATTATCTTTAAGTAAATGAAAGCCTGCTTCACAAAAAAAAAACCGGAAGAAAATACTTAAATTTTGCCAATTTTCAGAAATATTTTTAAGCATAATCATTTTCACTTGACACTTATAGGTTATAAAATTACACACTAAAATCTTATGTCTAGATACCTTACGTTCACAAATTAAGATTGTTGTGTGATCAGGTGATAGTTTTAGCGGCGTTGTCAAATGGTGTTTATTTTATTCTAGTTGAATTGATTTTGCATTGTAATAGATTACTTGAATATATAAAAATATAAAATGATATGCATTTATAATCATAAAAATTGAAATAATAAACATTCTTAGAGTATAATGTTTATCATAGATTATCTTTATACCTTACAATAAATATAAGAGTTTATAACAAACTTACTGCTGTACCACATAGTTTTCTTCATATATATTATTACTTTGAAATAAATGAAATGATACTTCGGAGCTTATCCTTTCTAGTTTATTACATTGTTGAGTTTCATTTGGTTAGCGTAAGTTAGGTTAGGTTTTGGTTCTAGTTACACTTTGATCTGTGTCAGTTGGTCGGGAAGCGATATGTGTTGGATTATGATGAAAACTATTGATTGTCATTACTATTATTTATTGAGGTTATTTCTATTGTTATTTACTATTTTCTTATTTGTTTTCTGTTTCTTATTTTCTGATACTGTTATAGATAGTTACACTTTGATCTGTGTGCGTTGGTCGGGAAGCGATGATAAATTGAATTATGAAAACTATTGTTATGATTATTATTTGTAAAAGATATGTTATTCCTAATTATGCTAATTTGACAATAAGAAATTTCATTATGATTTTACTACAAATATTTGTGACTGTTAGTCGGGTTATAATTGGTTCGACGGGTGGAAGGAAATATGTGAATCTTGGTATATTCCCTTCCCCTTCTCGAAAAAACATCAAATAATTTGTATTCCACATGAAGTTTTGGAAGTTTATGACTGTCTCTATATACTGATATGATATTTTATTTTGTGTTTTATAATTTTATTGTTTGATTTTATGATTTTTGTTTTACCTGGAATAATTTCAAGCTTAGCAATTTTAATAACTCTACACAGTGTACTCACCTTTTTAATGAAAACTCAGCTTCTCAGGGTTTGGGTTCATGGGTTTAATGTGTAAGAAATCTAATTACTGTTCTTTTTCTTAATGGGCGCCAAAATTCTATGTTATTTAAATAAAATTTTTAATAAAGTTTTTAACATCTGATTCGGATTTAAACACACACGTTCAATATAGTTGTACCAACTGATAAAAAGAATTACTTCGAAATAATACTTGGGATGAAACAATTTTAAATTTATTTTACGAAAATTAATTTTGTGAACATAAATTAGCAAGATAAACGTTATTTCTTACATCAAATAGGAAAATAAACTTAACTAAGATGGTCTTTCACTCAACAATCACATTCATTCAATGAAAATTATTTTCAATACATGCAATTGTGCAACTTTTTATACATTAGTGTATTTACAGTGATTCCGTTTTAAATAAGCCAAAAAGAAAAGGACAATGGACGATACAGTTGTATCTGAATTTGCAAAATATCTAAGTTCCTTTTATATACACTCACAAGTAAGTTTTTTTTATTTTAAATTGAAGTTTATTAAATACCTTTTATCTTCTATTAATGTTGAAAAATGAATAATCACTTATTTCCTGACCGCTCTGGGCCTTTGTGAAGTAACCTCCAAGACGAAAAGCAAGACAACTCCAATGCAGAATGCCTCTTGATGAAATTTAATATATGGTTTATTTGAATTTATTTACAGACGAAGATCCCTCGGTGTTTATTTTCTTCAGGAACCGTGTTACAAGGTTAGTTAAACTATTTTCACTATTAATTACATATATATTTTATAAAATTTAGAAACTTTTTCCACTGAACGAAATAACGTGCTTCTTGTAGAAAATTCATTTTCGAAAAAGGGACGACGCTTTCTCTATCAACAAGTACCTAACAACCCATTTCCTTTTTCTTCCTTAGCAACAAACTGCATACTATCTCTAAAAGTAAATTCTTTGTTTGATTGACATTGACCAATCAAATTAACTTATAGTTGTTCATTAAATAGATTTTATCATATTCTTTGATACATTCAATCTTTTTTTAAAGAAAGTATCATATTTCATATTTTTAAATGAATTATTTAAGTTTAAATCTTTTATTAATTAAATTTTTAAATTATTTGACATATTCAATTTAGGTTGGTAATTTTCCTGTACTAGCTGACAATTCTATGTTCAAACCTGTCATACATCAGATGATAAATACTTTCATAGGTGTCATAGATCTAATAACTGTATTAAAAGTTTTTCTATTTTAGATTCTACCATAATACGAATAAAATTTCGTAATGCTTTTGGACAAATTTAATTTTACATGAAGAAATTCAAGATAATACATAAAAACCATAAACATTCCCGTTTAAAGGTGGATCTGATATTTGATACCAGGTGATTTGTTTGAGTTTTCTTTATATAATTGATTTTTAGACTTTATCCATTGTATGTATGTACGAGGTACATTATAAATTTTGAATTGCATCTTTGAGTTTGATTTATTTTAATTTGAATCATTTAAATAGTTTTCCTTTAATATTCTATAATTATTGAAGCTTTTATGTTAGAAGTAACTCGTGTCGGTTATGTACAATGTGTAGTTATTATTTTTCATATCAATACATACTTATCTATTCCTTTCCCCTTCTCGAAGAAATATCTAATAATTTGTATTCCACATGAAGTTTTCCAAAAAGGGGAAGGGAATGCCTTTTTTAAATTTTTTAAATTTTTATTACTTTTAATTGCAATTTCCTCTTTCAAGAGTGCATGATCCAAAAAATGTTTTTCTTTTAAAATGTTCTATAGCAAAAGGGCTTTCTAATAAAAAAAAATCGTTGCAAAATCCCGAGGGTCGCAAGCCTTACCGGACCCAAGTAATCATGCAAATCATATAAATATTGGAGATATAAATTATACCACAAATGACGTATTTGGCGGTGATACAAAATTGAAGAATTGACAGTATTCAGAACAGGGAAGTGATATTCCAATTATTTCAATACCAAGTGAAATTTGAATAAATAATAGAATTGGCAATTGGAAATATTAAGAATATAAAATATTTGAAAACCGAAGAAACATAGAAATTCACCATAAATATTAGACCATCAGAAATTTTGATATTTTATATTAATAAGGGAGTTAATTAAATAGTTCTAATAGAAGATCAATTCTTTAAAGAAAAAAAAATCAATGTATATATTTGAAATTAAATTGTCTAATAAATAAGGATATTTGAAACAGAATTTGATTTAAAAATAATTTAGTTTTGAGCCCAACCCTGAGATAAGAATTTTTGAAATAAATCAACAATGGGAATTAAATTAAAAAAAGTTAATATATAAGTAATTATAAAAGATTGATATAACAATTAAAAATATTTAACATGAAAGAGAGCAATTATAGAAATCAATACAATATGTTCTATTTCTGTTGTGTAACTTGTTATTTATTGATTATATACGATAATTGCAGTAGATATAGGACAAGAAGAAATTTTATACATGAAAGAATTGAGGCATAAGTTTTTTAATAGGTAAGGTAAATAAAGAAGACAAGTATGGGCACTGAGGAATACAAATTTATCAAAAAAAGCACTGTTCTACCTTCCTTGCGTGGCCCGAATGGGCCCATGTTCTGATAATATTGATAAATAATATTTCTTCCATATGATACTAGATTTAAATCGCCTTCTCTCGATCGACATGATATTTATCCATCCTTCTCATATATTACACAAAAAGTAATAATTAATATTAATATTTTCATTATTAAAACTGAAAAGAACAAAAATTTCTTAATTCCTTTTTCCCATTATACGTCGATTCCCACGAGTCCTGTTCCAGGGTCTCACAAAACTCATTCATTCATGTTAACGTCAGTCAGGAAGTTATCGACCAAGGAGCAATTGACTTTATTGTATTTTTCGGAGAATGATTAATAAGTGCGGATCGGTTGGCGATGACAAGGAGCCAACTTTTAATTTTTCAATTGATTATTAATAGCTGCTACGTCAAAAGTCTGACGAACATTCATCATTATAGTTGAAAAATATTTTTGCAAGCTGTAACTTTTTACTTTATGGGAAAACGATACAAATTATTTTGACAAAAGGTGACAAATATAATATTTTGAGGCTCTTGAGTCTGGTTTTTCCGCCCAAAATTGGGATGAAACTAAGAAAATTGATAACATTCAACAAGGGATTGGAAAAGACTCTGGTGATTTACCAGGTTTGCCCAATACTCTTGTGCATTGCCAGAAAAGCCTAGTCGCCCTGGTAGTAATTTTTTCCAATTCAGTTTGGAATCAAGGGTCACTCCTAGATATTTAAATTTCTAGTTCCTCTTCTAACAGCAGTATTCTACCCTGCAAGAGAACTCTTCTATTCATTAAAACTACTTTGGTTTTTTTGAATGGACTGAAAAGTCCTCCTTGAGGCACCAGTCCTCCACAATTTGTAGTACTTCCTGTAGGAGATAGGAAACTTCAAAATCAACTGTATCCTGGGCGTTTCCAACAAAATTTTAGTTGATTCACGATTTTTTAGGAAAAGATAACAAAATCAAATTTATATCGGGGGCTTGATTGTTTTTCAAACTATGCTCAATCAAGATAAATACATGCCTGGTGTCAATTCTGATGAGGAAAACACCGTTTGCGAAACAATTAAAAAAACTAATAAATACAATGGAGTTTCAGCTCAACGTTTATTTCATTGCAATTGTAAAAAACAGTGAACGAACAATAAAATGTTACTGAATCCTTTAAATACCGAAACGTTGTAGATGTGATCTTGCGTAGTGTTGGAAGATTGTGGCTGACTGTCCGTATAAAAACAGATCAATCACTTTGGTCTTTTCTTTCGTCTGCAGCTTTTCCGTTGTTTCACGTACACGAAAGTTTTCAAGAGAAGAGATATATTTAGGCCAGGAAAATACAGTATTGCTGATGGTCAAAATTTGAATGAATTGCAAAAGTGTTCCATAATTATTGGTAATTTCCGCAGATCTTACCTTCCCACACAATACTAGATATCCTAAGATAATGCGGGGCATCTCGATTGTAATTTTTAAATGAGATTAGATTGAAACCAACAACATCATTATAAGATATTTTTGCAGCAATATAGTACAGTAAATTTATTAAGGCAAAAGTTTGAGGAAGATGAATTTCAAACTCGTTTGGGACTGTTTAGAAACACTACAGGTGTTAAAATAGATTGTCCTTAGATTGGGTATCAGGCCACTCAGATCACAAGAGCAGTGAAGAGGCAGATTCACTAGCCCGATGTGCTCCAATCGCCTGAATCCACTGAGTACGTACTAAGCTAGAATAGGCAAACATCCAGGATGCATCCAGAAAACGCATTACACATACTGTGTTACTAGGAAGTCCTGACTAGGCTATGGTTTTAGACGATGCGCAAGCAAAAACCACAACCCTTCCAATATACGGAAGACCAAGGGGGCTGGATTCTCCACAGAGGGAGTAGTGCTTCTTGAAATAACATATATGTTGTCTTCATTGCTGCATTGACGAAGTGGATAAGAAAGATGAAGACAAAATATGTGTTCTTTCGAGAAGCACTACTCCCTCAGTCAAGAATATGGCCACTGAGTTCTGGCCAATGGAGTCTAGTGATAAGGAACTCTAGCATAACATGGAGGCACAAAAAATAAATCTGCAAAGGTCGTAGTGAGTAGTTTCTTGAAAGCAGATGAGCTCCATCTCAATCTTAACTACCCAAAACAGGATGTCCTAATATAATGCGAAGGCTGTAAAAAACAACTTTTGTTAGGAACTGCAAATTTATTTTCATGTTAACAAATTGGTTTACGTATGGTAACATGTTACTGTCTTTCAAAAGTACCTACACATCTGAAAGGTGGAAATATATCACCAAGAAGATATTTTCCCTGATGATTAACATGTTCATACAATCTTGACTGAATTTCTTGGCAAATTTGTCTTGTACCTAGGTTAATTTGGAGTGATGTGAAGTTTAGTTTGAGTTAATTAAATTGAGTTCAGTTGATGCTACAATAATTTCACAAAATGTCGCTCATGTCTAGTTGAATAACGTCTGAACAATTTCAAAAGTTTTGCGGTAAATTTCAATGTGTTACAGTTTTCACAAAAATTGATTAAACGAGAAATAAAAAATACAAAATGAATTCAATGCAATACTAATAGATCTTTTAACTGGAAAAATCTTTCCTTCGTGATAAAATACGGACTGATCTAATATGATTATTCTATTTCAATCATACTCAACTAAACTCATAAAGTTATTGACAGTATGGGATGGTAAATTACTAAGAGGCATTCTTCATTATGTTTCAACACCTTCATCAAATTTGGTACCATTTTGTTTGGGTGCAAAATTTTTCCCTTCCAACATTTTCCAAACAAAATATCAAAATATCGACCAACAACACTCTTTGCTGCAATAGTATACAAAAAATGCAACTGATATTCAGAACAATTAAATTAAACAACAACCTCAACCTTACCAACGTGAACCACTCAACTTAACCAATAACTGTTCATGACAACCCTATTTCTGCGTTTAACCAATATTCCTAGATGCACTGGTTAGGCCACATCACGAAAAACATGTGTCTCAACCTTGAGTAGTACCAGGCAGTAGCTGATGGGCCTGGGCTGATCAGCCTGCTGTGTGGTATGGGTAAATTGATGGAGGGAATAATAAAGGATAGGAGGAGGATGGGATTGGCTGCTAGCACGAAGGAAACAAGAAACATGAAAATGGGAGCCTACAAATGAGACAGGCACAAGAAACAGTCGGAATGATAAATAAAAGAGAAGAACAAGAAATTAACGAACAAGAAAGACTCAGAAGTTCAAGGAACAGATTCAGAAATGACGCCGAAGAAGCCACAAAGGAAGCCGAATAGCCAAAAAAGAGGCAGAAGAATTGGGAAAAACAATTAGAAAAATGAAGGATGAATTAACAGGACTACAAAAAGTCATGGAGAACATGGCAAAGACGATGGAAGTAATGCAGGAAGAAAGCCGAAGCCGATCAGAAAGTGTCCGTAGAAAGATACATAGAACAGAATCTCCCCAAGAAGAAGAAAATGAGGATATGGATTTCACGGAAGTGATATCCATGAAGAAGATCCAAAAGGAACAGCGAATAGAAGCCGCGCAAAGAAAAACCAACGATGGAGAAATGATGCACCAGGTCATCAATGAAAACACACACCGACCACCAACCGTCATCCTCAGGAGTGTCCCCTACTGGAGCTCCGTGAGGATAGAAATACACAGACAAGCAATTCAAACGAGATATATCACAATCTGAGAAAGACTCAGAGTAAAGATACCCTGCGTAGGACCAAAGGACTACAATAACCTAACCAGGTACCTGAGAAAAGACAGAAAAGAAGTGGAGTGGTATACGTATATGCCACGAGGAGAAAGAGAAGCAAGGATTGACCAACTGCGAAAAAAAAAGGAGCCAAGATAGAAAAAGTCAGCCAATTTCACTCCAGATTTAGCTAGAGAAAGCCACTACATTGTAGAGCTCAAAGTTGAAGAGAAAGACAGAATCAGGAAAATTAAACACATACAGAACGTGAAGATGGGATGGCAAGAGCAAAGAAGAGGTAATGGTCCGACGCAGTTTTACAACTGCCAAGGATTACACCACGGACAGACGGCCTGCAGCATAAGCACTAAATGCGTGAAGTGTGGAGGACCAAACAGACCAAACAATAAACCAGCCACTTGCGCAAACTGTCAGGGAAAACATCCGGCGAACTACAGAGGATGAGGACAGGCCCCAAACAGCTTGAAGACAAAAAACAGCCCCAAAAGCAACGAAGGCAGGAGTCAGCTACGCCCAAGCTGCAACCACCAAAAAACGACGACGACAACAACACCGACAAAGCAACAGATTCTCGAGTAGGTGACAAGTTTATTAGCCCAGCTAATGGCTTGGAGTAACTTTTAGGAGATCTTAAGAAAAGAAGACTCACCTACAAGAAGGCCCGGCACATCCATGAAAATATGAGTCGGGATTTCAGCTAGGTCAGCAAAAATAAGTGGATCCACTCTATAAGGTCGTCTTTAGCCGCAGTTCGTCGTCTAAGGATTCGCCCCTCGGTGGTGAAATTCCTTCCTTCCTCACCCTGATGTGATATCACGGGTCGACTTTTTGTTATCCTTAGCACATAGGATCCCTTTATTTCCCCTTCTCCTCTCCTTTCGCCAAACAATAGACGATACCGACACCGATTTAGTGTAGCTCCATATTGGTTGGCCTTTGAACAGTTGTATCATTCAATAAGCTTACTAGGTTGTACACTGTGGCAATTACACATAAATTTAAACGTGATAGAGTTTAATTAACAATCCTGTGCCTCATTACATGAGGGGCGATCGGTACCTAGTTAGTCATAGATCCAATCCAAGGTACCTTCAAAAGTAAACAATCACCTCTCAACGTTTTTATTTAAGCGACTGAAGCAGGCCGTCACGCTAGTGAAATACATCGCTTCGTGATAAACTCCCATAGTGCAAAAAAATCTTCTTCTTTAGAGCTTATTAAGAATCGTCACTCTCTGTGCCGCAGAAAACCATATCCCAAGCGATGAATAACTGACTAGTGATTCAAAGCTTTCGTAAAAACGTTTAAATAATTCTTCATCAGTCGGTGCTTCATGCTATTATGCTTCAGTGGAGTGGTATACGTATATGCCACGAGGAGAGAGCAAAGCAAGAATTGTCAACCGAGAACTGACCAACTGCGAAGAAATAAGGAACCAAGATAGGAAAAGTCAGCCAATTTCACTCCAGATTTAGCTAGAGAAAGCCACTACATTGTAAAGCTCGAAGTAGGAGAGAAAGGCAGAATCAGGAAAATTCAACACATGCAGAACGTGAAAATAGGATGGCAAGAGCAAAACAGAGGAAATGGACCGACGCAGTTTTACAACTGCCAAGGATTACACCACGGACAGACGGCCTGCAGCATAAGCACTAAATGCGTGAAGTGTGGAGGACCACACAGACCAAATGAACGCCCAAGTCCAAAGAACAATCCAGCCACCTGCGCAAACTGCCAGGAGAAACATCTGGCGAACTACAGAAGATGAGGACAGGCCCCAACACAGCTTGAAGACAAAAAAACACAGAAAACAGCCCCAAAAGCAACGAAGGCAGGAGTCCAACCAACAAAAAAACAGAACAGATTCTCGAGCAGGTGACAAGTCTATAAGCCCAGCTAATGGCTTGTAGTAACTTGTAAGAGATCTCAAAAAAGGACTCACCTACGAGAAGGCCCGGCACATGCATACAAATATGAGTCGGGATTCTAACTAGGTCAGCAAAAATGAGTGGTTCCACTCTATAAGGTCGTCTTTAGCTGCAGTTCGTCAGCTAAGGATTCGCTCCTTGTAGAGGCAACGCAAAAACACACACAACAGAAGAACAAAGCAAGATAGAAGACCGCTGAAGAAATAACCACCGCGGTAACACAGCGAAAAAGAAGGCAACTCGACCCCAGCCAGTAGCCAATTCGGCTAGGGACGAGCTGTACGCGAAAAACGCGAACGACGACGATGAGGCCCCATCGGATAAGATGAGTGGTGGTGGATGGTTCTCCCCGGGATGCATCGCTCTTTGAGGGTACATCCTGGAAGGGACGGGCTCAGTACGATACGTGTGTGTATTCTGATGAGTCGAGATCGAGATCGAACATTACGTACTGGTTTAATGGTGAAATTCTTTCCTTCCTCACCCTGATGTGATATCACGGGTCGACTTTTTAATAACTTAGCACATAGGATCCCTTTATTTCCTCTTCTTCTCTGCTTTCGCCAAACAATAGACGATACCGGCACCCGTTTAGTGTAGCTCCATATTGGTTGGCCTTTGAACGGTTGTATCATTCAATAAGCTTACTAGGTTGTACACTGTGGCAATTACACATAAATTTAAACGTGATAGTGTTTAATTAACCATCCTGTGCCTCATTACATGAGGAGCGATCGGTGCCTAGTTAGTCATAAATACAATTCAAGGTACCTTCAAAAGTAAACAATGACCTCTCAACTTTTTCATTTAAGCGACTGACGCAGGCCGTCACGTTAGTGAAATACATCGCTTCTTGATAAACTCTCCCATAGTGCAAAAAAATCTTCTTCTTTAGAGCTTATTAAGAATCGTCAGTCTCTGTGCCGCATAAAACCATATCTCATGCGATGAATAACTGACTAGTGATTCAAAACTTCCGTAGAAACGTTTAAATAATTCTTCATTCGCCGGTGCTTCATGCTATTGTGCTTCAGTATCTTGACCGTACTATTTGAAGTCTCACAACGTTCAAGATTTTCAGAAGACAAATTCTCCTCTAAAACTGTAGTAGCACAGAGAAAATTGGATTTATTTCAGACACGACCAGTTTTCTTTTTTTATATTACGAAAGATTTTCAGTTATTAAAAACGAGCGGGATAGGAAGATACCAATATAAAGGTTTCAATTTAATTTCTATTTTAACACACACTCTCTCTACTGTTTTTACCATTTTATTAGTTGATTAAAAATGGTACAGTTTTTAATTTTTTTCAGAGATGCAATCGAAGATAAAGAAAGCTATATAAAACAACATATACAGGGTGACCCATTACTACTCTTTGGTGGATTAAGCCCTCGTTTTCGAGGTGTAGACCTCCAGGGAAAAATTCTAATGAGCAGCTAAAAAAGCAACCTCTACTGCTGTTGAATCTGCAAAAATTATTGCAGCACCTATAAAATCACTGCATATGACTTGGAATGAACCTGAAGCCAATTTTATGCTGATGTTTCTCTAGCAACTGCTGCACCTGCCATCAATGTAGATGCAAGACCAGATTGGGCTGTTGAAGCACTGACCAACTGCACCATGTCAAACAGCCAGCTGGGCTGGTTCTTCCACTTCCACTTGAATTGTATGCTTATGATACGAGGTGACCAGCACATAAGTATTGTTCCTACCAAAAATCACACAACGCAGCTAAAGATTCTTAACTTCAACACATCGAAATTTAACCAATGCCTAGTATGAATTCAACTTTCCACATTTGTGTTGTATAATTCTTACTAACTCACCCACCCCAGAAGAGTTTTAATCTGAAAAGTTGCTGATCAAATCTTGATCACATTTATAAATATACAATTTCATAGAGCAAGACTAGAATATGTTCCCTTTATAAGCTGGGTAAATTATCACCTGCTGTATTACCCAATGGAGGCGAAAAGAAGAAGCCAACCTAACCTCGCTTAATACAGCAATATAGTAACAGATGTCGGTTAAGTGGTGTGGGTTACGCATCCAACCCATAAGTTTACCCCTACCAAAAATTGTTCAAAACGGCTAATGAAGGCTAATTCAAAACAATATGGTTTAATTTTCCGAAAATAACAACATTGCAGTTCAATTAATAATTAGCTTTTTTCTAATAATATGTCATGTTATATCATCTATATCAAAACTAAATATATTTATGCTTACGAATACTCTTATATATTTATTGATAAACATTATCTATCCAATATTATAAAAGAATTTCTCGAGTGAAAGTTTACTCTAGTATACTATCAATAACCTACACTTACTTTAATTATACGAGGAGAACTACAATAACTCAATTGGCAATGACAGCAGTGGGTAAATTCAGGGGAGCTTTCATCTAGTTTTCTGAAGCACATACTAATAAAATAACTTGACATTGTTCTATCTGCGTGAAACATCTAAGAGAAGGTGATTTGGTGGATCTGGCGGTCTATTCTCAAACAGTGACATTTTTTGTCGTATGCGAGATTGTACTTCTGTCGATCAAGAATACAATACAAAAGTACAATCTCGCATGCGAAAAAAATGTCACTGTTTGAGAATAGACTTCCTAATCCTTGTTCATCATAGACGTATATTCGTGAATTTACTAGGGTCGTAGATTCATTCGAACCGTTATTTTAGTAGTCACAAATAGGAGACCTGATTGGCTTGAGTGATAAAGTAATGTTATATGTATCTGTAGAGTGAGGAGGGTGAGTTTAGGCCCACAGCACTTAGGCCACATGTGACCCATTGTACATCTTCCCGATGAAGGAAGGTGGACAGGTCACTAGGAGACATGTCCTTTATATCGGCAGGTATAGACCAAGACTCACCGAACACACACTCTCTTATTTACGATAACTCCGGGCACTCACATAAGACATGCCTGACAGTTTCATCTTCTTGTTCACACATTCTAGAGGAGTGTCCACTAGCCCCATAGTATGGAGGTGTTTCCTTAGTTGACAGTGGCTCAGTAGGTTTTTCCTGGTCATCGCCAAATATTTCTTCGGCTCCAGCTTCCCAGGGTCGCCCAAGGTGATCCTGGCAAGACTGCATCCTTTGATTCCATCCTATATCTTTAGGGATTGAGCATGGGTGTAACGCTTGGCTAGTTCCGCAATTGTCGAAGTCGTCAGGCCGTAGGTGTCACTGGGTCCTAAAATTTTTAGACCAGCCGCTTCCCTGGCTAAAGAATCGGCAATTCGATTACCTTTACTCCTGTCGTGCCCTTTAACCCAACTCAGGATAATATTGTTATCTACCGAGGCGTCAGCTACATCTTGGTGGCACTGTAATACCATCCCTGATGTAACACGTTGTCTGTTCAAGGCTAATAGGGCTTGTCTGCTGTCAGTGCAGATTGTTATGTTTTTGCCAGAAATTCCTTTTCTGGTTAGTTCTTTCGTGGCAATTGAGATACCAGCTAGTTCTGTTTGAACCACGCTGGTATTTTTTCCCATTCCGCACTTAATTCTTAGGCTAAGTGATCTGGAGTAAACTCCACATCCTGAGCCTTCTTTGGTTTTTGAGCCGTCTGTATATATGCGTATTGCATTTGCAGCATCTGACTCCGTATTCTGTTTTATTTGTATTTTGTAGGGTTTGTTAAACACAAACTTGGGTTCAATTGCATCATTGGCCGCCTGCAGCTGGGGTAGCGCAGTAAGCGCTTCTTGCCATAGGCTTAGCCTCAATTGACCCACTTCTACTTCGGGGTGTAGGTGTAGTGTAATGTTTTTGTTATTTATTTAAATAGTTTTTACTTGTGGGATAAAATTATACACACTATGGCTAATTACTATCTATTGATTTATTTATTAAACTTAATTTATTTACACTCGGTATAATAGTTCTAATTTATTTTTACCACTTGAATATTACACTATTTATCTTCACTATTTCATTCCCTGTCCGATTTCTAAGAATTTCTGTAAACTGTCTGTGAACTCACTCTTTGTCTTCGTTTCACTAATTCTGAACTAACTGTTAACTCACTCAAAAACCCGCATATATATAGTCTTTCTCAGCTCTAGAAAATTCTAGTATTTTCCGCGCTCGTCCTATGCGTAAGCAAAACGTCTTTTCGAGAATGTTCTCGAAAGGGGCGGAGCCACCAAAATTTACAGTCAAGAGACAGGGCCGGCTTTGAGTTGGTGACCTCGCAACAATAGTAAGAGGGTTTTCCATTATTACTAAATTGTTTCCTTCTACTTAGGCCTTGTTGATTCAATTCTTGAAACAAATCCATCAATATGGCTAGCTAATAACTACATTTTATAATCAATTTTTTTATATTCAAGGTGGAAATCCGATTAAAACGATTGAAAACTGCTACTTCTACGCTTAATTCATGACTCAATAACTCACTGATTCTACTCGACGAATTTTTTGAACTAGCAGCTGATGAAGCTGCTTGTATTTGTAAACATGATTTGATAAACTCGTTGTTTGCTCGGAATATTTGTTACATGTAAATGTAGGAATATCCTAAAAATACTCTTTTCTGACTCAGCTGTCAAAATTACGTGATAAAAAATTAAACACATGGTTGTTGCAAGAAGTTTCCAAAAGAAAGTTTGCTTCTAATATTTTAAATTTTGAGAAAGAGAACGATGTTCAAGTGGGAAAAAGAATTAAAATTTGAACTTATAATCAGTATGCTCAAACATTATTTCAGCTTGATATTACTTCTTAGATTTACTACTTTTATTGGATCTTTTTATATATGAATTATCTCCAAAAAACTTGTAAGAGCAATGTAGTTCACCCAATCAACTCAACTCACAGCGTATCAAATTTCAAAGATATCAAAGTTTCAGATTGAGAACTTCAGAATAATAGTTTGCTTTAGTGATGAATAATTGTAAGATATTCGCTTCAATTCGGCCTCACCATGGGCAGACTTATTAAAAAAGCTATAACAGATAAAGGAGTCGGAGTATACGTATATATCTGAATAATTGATATTAATAGTGTAATTTGTATGTCAATTGTTTACTTACATGATAATGTAGAGTGATATTTCTGATTCTTTGTCAAACTCACCTGTAACAAAACAAAATGAATATGATAAATTATAATAAAAATAGTTTGGAGCTACATTTTCAAAAGAACTAATGTATAGAAGATTTTCAAATGTAAAGTTCACCACAAAAAAAGATTTGATTGACTGCGCAAAAGTATTTATAGGAACTGATTCTTCTTCTTCACGGCAGGAATTCGCTTCCTTCTTGCTGTTTATGGAGCCCCAAAAAAATTGATTGTCTAGATGAATACCGATATTTAACCATTGTCAAAAATACTCGACACAAGAAGCAAGTAGGAACAATTTAAAACTTCCTTTCTCATGGTAAACCCAAGCTCTCCACGAAATTTCAGCTTTCCGGGAGTTTTTGTTATTTCAAATGTCTAAATAGACCGGATTATAACTTATCAACTTTTAAAATTCCGATTAGGTACAGCCTTAAGCGAAGCCGTCTGAAACTTTGGCGTCACGTTAACTGAACATGACATTTGATATTTGTTGACATGCGCCAATTAAGTTGTTAAATGCAACACCTAAAAGACAAACCTTGTGTAGCCCTGTATAGTGAAGAGTTCATATTTATCCATGATTACTATGGTTTTGCATGTGGAATCCTCTCAACTAACAACAGTTGCTTTTCGATAAAATCAATAACAAATAAAACAACATTCCCGGCTTATTGTTTCCATTTCCCAGTAACTTAAAAATGTATAAGCGTATTTGTGGAAAACGGCCTATTTGTAGAATTACAGCTTAACCTTTTACTGTCAGCATATATTTTATTCAATGGTTCCACAACAGAGATAGGTGCAATATATTATTATCATTTCCAGGTTTGTGGGGATTTTGAATGCAGTATCTATTTTTTTGAATATGAGAAATGGTAAACAGTATCAATTCTGTTCGAAAATAGTAAGCATTAAGCAATATTGAAGTCTTCCAAATTTATAGTTCTCCTAATTATTTTTTGTCAAGAAGAATTGTTAATGCATCGAACAAGGTAGGTTTTTTAATAGTTTAAATTTATAAGAATACAGGAGGATACAGGAAATCGGAGAGAAAAGAGGGAAATCAATGGAAGAGATGAGAGGACTGGCCAAAAACAGAAGCGATTGGAAGAAATGGGTAAAGAAGGGCTAACTCGACGCCGAACGGTATGAGGGTTTTAGAGAAAGAAGAAGAAAATTTATGAAAACACGTTTTTATAGCAGATCGATGTAATATGTGAAAAATGGTTCCTAATTATCCAGCAGCGATAGAAAATTAGTTTTATAAAACTAAATTATTTTTAGAGATTTTAAGAAAATAGTGGAAAGATAAGCATGAAAAAAAATCATAAAAAAATCTTGGGAGGTGACTGCTCGTATAAAATTATGATGGGTCTTTTCCACGACATTTTATTTAGCCCTTAAAGGTGCTGAGTGAAATGAAGTTTTTTTTCTCAAACTCAAGTGAAGATGGAAATTATGAACCCTTACTTTATATATTTTTCTCGAGATTGAGTTTTGTGAAATAAATATATTACTTAAAATCTCTGTTGTCTCAGTGAACTTTTTTACTTCAGAACCGATAGATTCTGAAAAAAACCAATATCATCATTTTATTCTTGATTAGATAATAAACTACGTATTGAGAGTGGAAAACAATGTAGATGGAAAATGCAAGAATAAAATACGAACCATATTAAATGTTAAAAATGATCGCCTCCAGCCAAAACACATGAATTTAGTCTACGTCTCATCGAACGTCGGAGACGATTAAATGATATTTGAGGCGTATTTATTATAGTATCACAAGCTATGCGAATAAGAGTTTTCAAATCTTTGATATAAAATATATTTTTATGTAAACTAATGTCTTATGGTAACCTATAACCAGAAATCACACGGATTGAATTCTGGAGATCGAGGAGGCCAGTGTTGCGGCCCTCCTTGACCAATTTAACGGTTGGAATAAGTTGCATCTCAGTACTGCCTGGGAATGTGACTAAAATATACTGGAGCTCCATCGAGCATCCATCGAGCATCATGTCCTGAAGTAATTCAGGAAGATTATTTTGGAAAAAGCTGTTGTGTGCAATTCCATTTAATTGCTGAGGCAGAAAATATGGCCCAATTAAGTAGTCCCCTATAATTCCAGTCCACTCATTAACTGAGAAAACATTTTGAGAATGGTGCTCTATAATATTATGCGAGTCTTCTTCTGCCCGTGATTATTGTGAAAATTTATTATGGATACTCTCGAAAAATGGGTCTTGTGGATATTGAGGATATAACCAACTGAGAAAAATCTGGAGGTAAAAGAGCTTGACCACGTTGGATGTGGTTGCTGTTCTCCTAAAACTCGCCACACCGATGTGTGGCTGATGTTCAGCGTGAAAGAAGTGTTTCTAGTGCTTGTTACTGTTTGTTTATTCCATAATATCTTCTTCTATCTTCACATTTCTAACTGTCCGTGAACTACCAGTGCTGTTTGAATTATTTTAGTCTAGGAGGAATCGGCGCATGGGTACCGAAAACTATTCCACCTCAATTTTTTTATGCGATCTCCTTCAAATTACCCTATATACTAATGATATGAATGCATGTTGCCATGGGACAACCCCGAGTCATATTGTTCAAATCGAAATTGCAAGGAATTGTTGTTTTTCAACCAGATAATTTTTATTTTATTTTTTATTGAAATACAATTGAAAAAGGTCCTATGTCTTTTCGCGATAATATATATTTCTACTCCTTGAATGCCAACACTGGTTTTCATTATGAAACTGAAAAACTGACCAATATAAATCTAGATTTTGAAATAACCAAGTAGGCAGACCCAATATTTTCTGTAGAATGTTTGACAGTTTCTAAGAGATTCGTGTATTAATAACCATCACATGAGAGTTGCATACACTATTTTTTCTACGAACAAGAAATTTGATTCGAATTCAACAACATTCTTTTTTTAATTTTCTAATACTATTTTATACAAACAATACGAAATAAAATATGAAAGAAAAATAAGTTCATCAACTTGATTTTTATTCCTACAAAATAACCACTATAATAACTATGAACTTAATTGAACTATTAACAATAAACATAAGCGAATTCATATGTAACATCAAACAAGATAAATTATAAATTACATTTTAATCAATTTTGTCATTTTGTAGGAATAAAAATTAAGTTGAAGAACTTATTTTTCTTTAATATTTTATTTCTTATTGTTTGTATAAAATAGGATTAAAAAATTAAAAAAAAAGCAATGTTGTTGAATTCAAATAAAATTTCTTGTTCGTAGAAGAAATAGCGTATGCAACTCTCATGTAATGGTTATTACATGATCGTTGCATAATATACTATTAGAGATATGAAATACAAATTAGATTTTTTTTTATTCTTTATACAATAGTTAATAATATTCTTAATTGATATTTCAAAAAATTTAATTGTTTATACCTGTTTTTTAATTGTTATTTTCGCGCGCTCACATGTATGCGTCGCTTATAAATACTTGTTTATAAATCTTGTTTCATTATTTCATACTTCTACATGTATAACCCTCGTTTGATTGATTGATTTCAGAAAAAAAATTTTTGAAAACAAATTGTATACAATTTAATTATTGATAACATTGCACTCCTTAAAAATGTTGATAAAGTTGATAGTTTTTAAGATAAATGATAAATAATGATTCAGGACACGGACAGGCCGATGCAGCCTACGAGTCCGAGAGAGACGGCGATACTCAAACAATATGGCACGGGGTTGGAATAGTTTTCGGTACTCATGCGCCGATTCCTCCTGGACTATTTGGAAAACTTCCGATAATCGTTGGTACATACGTGCAAATAAATAATGATGACTTTTACTTACATTGAAAGTATCTTTAATGTTCGAGAAGTTTGAAGTTTCTTACGAATGTCTAATAGAAGCTTCAGTTTGAAAAAATTTTAAGTGATTGTATAATAACCATACAACTATATAGGATGTTTCTAAATGTATGTGAAGAATTCATAAGAAAGTTCATCGTCGGAAATTATGGGTAGCTCTTTCTATAAATAAGTATACATTTTCCAGTTTAACCCTTTCAGTGATTTCTCTCCGGACTGATAGAAGCGAAAGAGAAATTTCAGTTTTTATCTAGAATTCCATTCCAATGAATCTTATTACGAAAGAAAAATCCGTATTCCGGCGAAATCGATCAACTCGAGATAATTTGGTTATGCTTCAAACACATATTGCTACAGCGTTAATGCCTTATTTGATTGAGTAGGCAGGTAATACTCAATAAATTAATGCTTTATAACATGAATGGAAACATTTTAAAATTCATTGAAAACTTTTTATCGCTTAGGTCTTCTAAAGTGAGTCTTAACTGTATTTTTTTCCTCAACGAACACCCAAACCTCAAGGCTCTGTGCTAAGTCCCACCTCATTTAACCTCGTAACAAATGACCTCTGCTCCAATTTCACTGCTCCCATTAAGCATGCAATGTACGCCGACGACCTAGTCATTTATTGTCACGGGCAATCAATAACCACTACTTCTCCCCTCATTCAATCTGCAGTAAATACTGTACATAACAAGTCAAGACAGTTAGGATTAAGTTTATCTCCGATTGAATCCAAAATCATCAGATTAAGTAAGCATTCCCCAGTACCCAATATTACAATTAACAATATTCCTCTCTCAGTTGTCAATCAGTGTAAAATTCTGGGTGTAGTATTCGATACCCGCCTCTCATGGAAACTACACATCCTAGAAACAAAAAAAAAGTATAGAAGACTCAACCTTACTAAAACTCTTTCTTATTATCACTGGGATGCTGATGAAAACTCTCTTTTAAAAGTGTGTGAAGCACTAATTCGATCAAAGTTGGATTACGACTGCCATTGATATCTGAGACTAAATCACAAATTAATCTGCTGAATTCGGTACAAATTACAGATCTTCGCCTATGCCTGGGAGCTTTTCGATCCAGTACGACAGAAAGCCTCTACTGTGAAGCAAATTAACCACCTTTGTGGATAAGACGCCAACAATTCTGTAACATCCGATCCATCGAATCCCGTATACAACCTATTAACACCAATCAACCATAATACTCCCAAAATATCACCAACTCCAACAATAAAAACCATACCGATGAGTTTAGAATCAATGCCAAGTTTATATCTCACAAACAATTCCACTACCCCTCTCTTCAACCCCCCTTGGGCAGAAAACATTCCACAAATTAACACGTCCCTTACCAAATTGAAAAAAAAAACGAAACACCCAATAGTTTAATGGAAAAACCATTTTTAGGGATCATACCTATACAGAAATCAGTTCCTAACAAGTGTTCAAGTTTCCCACAAAATTTAATCCAATGTACAATGTTTTATCAATACTATTACCATTAACATTAATAAACCGTACCTGTATAGTTTGGCAAACATAACTGAAGCTGTGAAAGGAATGCGGTCGAAAACGTTCGATATTGCCACGTTTAACTATGAAAAAGCTAAAGTGCTAAGTTTGTAGTGATAATAATCAGAAAATGGACTTTTTATTATTAACAATATGTCAATAATGATTAAACGTTAGTCCTCTAATGTGCTTGTTTCATTGGATTTTGTCTATTGACATTATTTTTTCAATTTCTGAATATTAAAAGATGAACACTTTTCCAAATATGTTATGGGTTTTCTTCAAGCCGGCAACGTCGTGCGAAAATCATAATTACCACGCCCTCCGACTAACTCAATTGGCGAATATTTATCAAATCTCCGTTGCTAAGTAACCACCTGACTTCCTATTGGCAAGCGCATGCGTGTGTTCTTCCCTCTCACTTCGACAATTGACTGAAATTGATTATCCAGTGGCGTTGTCAGTGTTTACCTTTGTATTTTCAGTTTTACTAGGTATTTTATTATAACGAATCCATATTGAATTCAATAGCAATTTTTAACATTATTTCTTTTTAACAAATACCGTGTTTTGAAAAATACCTTACCTTTAAAGCAAAGCATAAATCAGTTTCTAAATAGATATAATTATTATATAATAACAATTATTTTTAATACTTTTATAAAATAGGTACCAGACGCCATTGGTACGTTTATGACAGATATCGGCCGTGTTTCCTCAGCTCTTACCGATGCCGCGTAGCTTCAGATAGACTTGCCAAACTATACAAGTGGCTATAGTAGCCGAGCACGTTAATTTAATAAAAATAAAAAATATATATTATCACATCAAATACTCTTAAATTCTAGTATAAACACAGTAGATATACCTACTGGCCGAAGTAAGACCCAATTTCTGTAAAAATTAACTTTCTGCCCTTGTAGTGTAATAAGGCAAATGTACCTTTCACCGTCCTTGCACGTATTACCGACTATCATATATTTTCGTATATAATTTAAGAGATACGCCACAGTTTAAGTGTTTGCGCACTGTCTAATGTTCGTAACACTTCCTATTACTCCCTGATCCAATTTTCGCGCCAGAAAGTCTCTGCAGTTAGTATTCGCCATTCCCACCACTCCGTATTCTCATCTGTGGGCGGTCCTTAATTAGCGTCAGACAGTCAGTAAACAGCAGTCGGTAGGTAGGGTACAATTTAAAGAATCTTAATCAAAAACAAAACATATTATCTCAACTCGAAACATTAATTGTTAAAGAGAATTGAACAATTAATTTTCGATTTTAACAACATAAAACGTAAGCATATTATTTCAATATGCAGCGACGTTTACTACCCCCATCAAATAATTATTCAATAATAAATCGCAGTTCGCACATGACTAACAAATTTTGGAAGGAGAATGGGCGGGGTTTCATACATTGGTTCTGAATCCAGCTGTCCAGATCAATACTTGATATTCATTGAAGTGAACTTATAGAAATGTTTTGTTGTTTACTCCACCATTTAATGCGAATGAACATTCGTCGGAAAAGCAGATATTTTACAATAAAGCTGAAGGGTCATGCAGTCGTTCACTCATCAATTCACAAAACTGTAGTCGCCGGTCGAAGTCGTCTTCATGTAGGTCTTGGACTAATTTAATTTTGTAAGGATGGAATTTGTGTTTATGTAAAATTCTGAAAACACTGCTGCGAGAAACACCCACTGCTCCTCGTTGTTAACTACTCGTTGTGGTTGGTGTTTTTTATTGGTAACTGTTTCGGAAATTTTTTGCAATAATTCAGTTACGTACCTATGTGTGGCTGTTCTTCCGGGATGAGCAGCATTAAACTGTCTAGCTTTGGCTTTTGCAGATTTATTGTTTTCGTAGTATAATCCTACAATTTCATTTCTATCTTGCAGAGTATACGTATACGAACGTACGTACGTACGAGTATACGTATCATTTTGACGGTAGATAGGTACTTGTAAAAAATGTTTATATTCGAATGCATCTAAGTTACCTACTTGACACTTTATTTAAAAAACAATGAACACCAGTTTTCCGGTCGCTATGTTTTTGTCCCCAAGCAAAACATCATTAACATAATTGAGAGGAGTAAGTGCCGCAGTAGAGACATAGTTTACATTGGAATTATCCGTAACTCCCAACTGATTGAACTTTCACTTATGTATTATACATTTTTGTAATTCTCTTGTAGAGGAGAATTCAACAATGCAATAATGTATAGGGTGTTCCATTTAAAAAATTGGGAGTGGTGACCATAGGGGGAGGGAGCGTCTACATATGAGCAAAAAGAAGTCCTCATTTAGATGCTTTGCACCGCTGATATTGTTACAGCTATCTTGACCACGCCAACGGAGGAAGGAGCCAAGAGCTGGCTAGTATGCTCAGCGTATTTCCCAGGCGAGGAGGTTTGCCCACCACCGCAAATAGGCGAAGTAATCGCATACGCGGCCAAGGAAAACCTCCAACTGATTCTTGGATGCGATGCAAATGCACACCACACTATATGGGGAAGCACAGACATCAACGCAAGAGGTGAGTCATTATTAAATTTCATACTAACAAAAAGGTTATTGATAGCTAACGTAGGTAATAAACCAACTTTCGTCACTGCAACTAGAAAAGAGGTGTTAGATATAACACTTTCGACAGAAAAAGCAGGTGACAAGATAATAAATTGGCACGTGTCCGAGGAGCCCTCATGCTCCGACCACAGGCAGATCAGATTCGATCTAGCTACCCCTACTCGAATGGAAATAATCTGTAGAAACCCCAGAGAGACAAACTGGGATAGATATCTATTGTCGCTCGGTGATGCTCTCGAAGGTGATATGATTGAAATAGAGGATGACAAAAGTCTTTCAAGGTCAGTAAATCTAGTAAGCAAGGCAATACTGGCAGCTTACGAGGAGAACTCCCCTAAAAAAACAAGACAACGTAATAACAAAACAGTCTGGTGGAATAAACACTTGGAAACCCTAAGGAGGGAAATACGTAGGCTCTTTAATAAAGCAAAAATCAATCAAGACTGGGCCGAATATGAGGCTACGCTCACGCAGTACAACGAAGAGATTAGAAAGGCAAAAAGACAATCGTGGAAGAAGTTCTGTGAAGAGGTTTTAGATACCCCCACATGTTCTAGAACCCACAAGGTGCTGGCAAAGGAAGGTTCTGTGAATAAAGTAGGGTTCCTGAAAAAGGACGACGATACCTACACCACAACATTTGAGGAAAGTATATCAATGCTAGTCAAGGCACACTTTCCGGCCGCAACAATTCTGAATGACCCTGCAGTGGTGGATAGTTCGCAAAGCAAGCCAAATAGGCCAAATGCCTCGGACTGGAAACTTGCTACAGAGATAACAAGGCCAAACAGAATAAGGTGGGCCATAAACAAGTTTCAACCTTTTAAATCCCTAGGGGAGGATGGAATCTACCCCATCCTACTCCAAAAGGGACAGGAAATATTAATTCCACATCTCTGTAGGATATTCAAGGCTTGTATGGCTATTTAACACATACCTACGGAGTGGCAAAAGGGCAGAGTCATTTATATACCCAAGGTAGGGAGATTAAATGACATGACGCCCAAATCATACCGTCCAATCAGTCTAGTGTCCTTCCTGCTTAAAACGTTGGAGAGACTAATAGACAGATATATTAGAGATGAGGTTTTATCAACAAACCCTCTCAACGAGCGACAATACGCGTATCAGCCAGGCAAGTCAACAGACTTAGCACTGGATGATCTCAACAGGCTACTAACAAAATCCCTAGAGGACAAAGAGATAGCCATGACAACTTTTGTAGACATTGAGGGTGCATTCAATAATGCATCTACACTGTCAATTACCAAAGCTCTAGAAAAAAAGGGAGTGCCACTCCTCCTGTGTCGATGGATAAACGCCAGTTTGGAAAAAAGGGTAATCATATCATCCATTGGCGATACCACCGTCACAGCTAGAGCAGGTAGGGGTTGCCAGCAAGGAAGGGTGTTATCACCTCTTCTGTGGGCTATCCTAGTAGACGAACTACTGGAGAGGCTGACATCCAAAGGCATGTATTGCTTAGGGTATGCCGATGATCTAGCGATTATTGTAAAAGGCAAATTCGCAGATACAGTCTCGGAGCAGACACAAACTGCCCTAAACATAATTAACAAATGGTGCCAAGAGGAGGAACTAACTGTAAACCCTCTTAAAACCACGATAGTGGTTTTCACCAAGAAGAAAGTACTGAGAGGACTGAAGTCACCAGTTCTTAATAGGGTGGAAATTCCAATTGCCCAAGAGGCAAAATACTTGGGAGTCATATTTGACCACAAGTTGACATGGAATCAACACCTACAGAAAATATTACAAAAAGGTACGATAGCCCTCAATCTGTGCAGAAGAATGTGCGGAAAGAACTGGGGGTTATAACCAAAAATGATCATATGGCTATATACAAGAGTCATCAGACCCATGATAGCATATGGTTCGGTGGTATGGTGGCCAAAGACTCGGCAGGCTGGGGCGATCCAAAAGCTAAGTGGTATCCAAAGGCAAGCTTGCCTGGCTGCCACGGGAGCCATGAGGACAACCCCAACAGCCGCACTAGAAGTCTTGCAGAACCTGCCGCCACTCCATGTCTACATACAAGGTGAAGCCAGGTCAATCACTAATAGACTGACAAGAGGGCAAGCACCCATTAGTAGGCTACACGGTAAGGTGTATAACGAGCTATACAATGAGTTGTATATCGACCCCATAATGGGGATGCCATCGGACGAGATGATTCCCAAGTATAGCTTCGGAAAAAACTTCAAAACAGTCATAACTGGCAGAGAGGCATGGAAGGAAGGACCTCCAATTAATGCAGAAATGGCCTGCTACACAGATGGCTTAAAAACCGAGGAAGGTGTAGGAGCAGGAGTATATATAGCCAAGCCAAAGATAAGAGTCTCACTGAGCTTGGGTAAACATATGACGATATTCCAGGCAGAAGTTGCAGCAATACAGCACTGTGCAGGGGAGCTATTAAGGCAAGAGTTTGAGAAAAAGACCATTGCCATATACTCCGACAGCCAGGCGGCTATAAAAGCAATCAGCTCCATGCAGATAAATTCCAAACTTGTTTGGGACTGCTTGGAGACGCTACAAGAGCTGGGTGGTCGTAATAGACTGTCCGTAGCTTGGGTACCAGGCCACTCAGATCACAAGGGAAATGAAGAGGCAGACTCTCTAGCCCGAGAAGGGGCAGGTTGTTCTCCCATTGGCCCAGAACCTTTCTGTGGCATAGCGAAAGCGCTGCAAAAAACAAATAGCAGCACTTGGATAAAAAATCAGGCTCGAGAATGGTGGAACAAGGCGCCAAAAATGAGGCAGGCCAAAGAGTTCATCAAGGAACCCTCGCCAAAATTTACGGAGTATCTACTGAGTCAGAATAGGAAAACAATCAGGATCCTGGTTGGGCTCCTTACAGGGCATTGTAGACTTAACAAACACATGAACAACATCGGATTGGCAGAAACAACCATATGCAGGTTTTGCCAAGAAGATGAGGAAACCCCAGTACACATACTGTGCTACTGCGAAGGCCTGACTAGGCTGAGGTTTTCAACGATAGGGGAGGAAAAACCCAATATATGGAGGACCTGAGGTACGCCATCCGTCTAGTAATAAGGACGGGTTTAGACAAGGAACTCTAGAATAACAGGAGGGCATACACAATAGATCTGCAAAGGTCGTAGTGGAGAGGCTCTCAGAAGCACTTAAGCCCCATATTTATCTTATCTTATCTTATATGGTTTTTGACGTGTTTTTTCATTTTTTGATAAAAGTGACGCCTTAAGAATTATGTTGGGTAAATAGTTTTTATTGAAATGCTCTGTATATAGAAGGTGCGGAAAACAAAATCATAAAATCAATAGGGAACCGGCTAGTAATTAATATCAATTAATTCATCGCTGTAATTAAAAAATTCTAAAGCAAATCACACTTTAATTATAAATCTTCATTGTTACTACAAAAAAACAAACAAACAAAAAATTAACCCAATACAAAAAAAAACGATCAGAAAAATTTTCAAGAGAATATATCGAACAATTTAATATTTAGCGGTGGTACGGAAAGTTTTAGAATATACAGTTTATTTGAAAATATCTTTACCCTTTAAAATAAAGTTTCGGCACCGAAATTCACTGATAATTTTTATTCACTTGAAATTACTTAGAGACACAAGAGAAGAGCAGAGAATTCATTTCCTCCCATATCAATTGTTCTCCAATTTATAATGATATTCCTACCTACAATTTCGGCCTTAGCGGTGGTAAAGGAAGTATACGCAAAAGTAATCTGAAATAATGTTGAGGGTGATTACTCATTTAATTTTAAGACGAAAAGTTCCTAAGTATAAACATGTGTGATAAGTTGTGATACATGGTGCTTAAGGTAGTTGTCGTGGTACAATATTGTCTAAGAAATTTAGATTATACGCGCCGCAAAAGTATATGAGCTTGTAGCTAAGTAATCCATAATTTTTACGCAAGACTGTACCCGTACAGTATTCATATGTATGTATACACTAATACTTTTACATATTGTTGAAATTTTTGATCTGGCAACGCTGCTTATGCGCTACCAGTATATACATTGAAGACTGAATCTATGTGTTATATTTATTAGCCCATTTGAATTAACCGCGCAAATAATATTTAAACTCGCGTACAGCGTTGCCAAATTTTTTCTGTCCGACTCCGTAGATATATACTTTTTCATAAATTGTTGTACTTTAATCCGTTATTTATAAATAACTAGACGGTCAAAGATTTTTTTTATTTTTTTCAAACTCAACAAATACATTAAAAGACTGTCAGTTTTTTGAAAGCTTCTGACCGTTAGTTATTTTTTTATAACTAAAAAACTGGTACAGAACTGCAGAGAGCGTATGCAGTCAATGTTAAATATCCAATTTTTAATTGAATTTATCTCGGGCTATAGTTGGTCAATCGACTTCAAATTTTAAGGGTACTTGTATCATCATGTCCCTAATAAGTATACAAAAATTTAGAATTCTCTGACGGTATGCCTTAACCACGACAACTACCTCAAACTGCTTAATGTGTTTATTATTTTAATAGAAGCAATAACATTGTGATAAACATGAAAGTAGTAAACTTCAGAGCAAATGTTCAAGCTAAAATACCAGCATCCGCTCTACGTCTTATGGATTGCCGAAGGAGATCGAAAAATCCAGGAGTATTGCAAATAACATTACAGCCTCATATGATTCGATTGTAAAGAATTTTAACATCAGAGTTGTGTAAACGAGTGACTTTAAATATCCCCACACACAAAAATCCAGTGGATTGTGATCAGGTGACCTTGGGAACCATGGGGTGTGGAGATCCTCGTCCTATCGAACCGTCAAAACTCCCGTACGATTACTGCAAAATGTGAAGGAGCACCGTCATGCATGAACCACATATTCCTTCTAATTATGAGAGGTACATCTGCAGCAATAACTGGAAGTTCATTTTCTAGAAAATGAATATATGTATTACCGTTTCAACGAAAAATTGTCGAAATCAATTTCACTTATGGTCAGAGTTCGTTTATTACAAAAAGTTAACACCCTGTATCTCATTAACGACAAAACTTATCACATATGTTTATACGAACTTTTCGTCTTGAAATTAAATTATTAATCGCCCACAACAATATTTCAGAAACACCCTGTATAACGGACGGCTTTCAGTTTTAATTAAAATAGGACATATACCGGAAGTTGATAATTATCAAAGTTTGATTGGTTTGCATAAATTTAATCATGCTACAAATTATAACTGTTGAAAAAATACTATAATTCAATCATTTCATATAAAAAACTGACCGTTATACTAAATTCTCGAATAATTCCAATTTGTAAAATGCATTTTTGTGGTATGACGTTTTGAAATAATTTAAAAAGCGTTTGCGGCATTACTATTATTACATTTTGTGGTTCAGTGAACATCTAACAAAATATAATGTTGTACGTTCCAAAAAGCAAACAATCAGTTAAAACGCCATTTATTTGTTTGAAAATAATATTTTTACAGCAGCATTGTATGTATGAATGGAACAAAATTAATCAGCTAATCAATCAATAAATTGTTGATTAATTACATACAAATTTGTTACAATAACAGAGAGTTTTTCAATTCAAATCAAATAGGGTAATAATTTCACTTTTTTACAAATTTCAACAAAAAAGGATTGAAAATGTATAAATCTGTTGAAAGCAATTCCAATAACAACACAACTATTTTGTTTTGATGTTAAAAGTCTTTTATAAAACATGACGTTTCCATAGCAAAATATACAAACGTAGTCAAAGTTAGGACACCGATTTTTCGTCGACTTTTTCTATTTTACGGTGCACTTTTTCTTGGTATTCCGCTGTTTCGACGTGTTCTTGGGCGTGAGGATGGTGATAGTTTCTCCGAGGTTTAAGAGATTGGCGTGAAGCTGAAGTATGCTTTGTTGCTTAGTCCCTGGACAAAGCAATTATTCTTGTAATAGGCCAGTAATAAAATGTCGAAATGTCAATTACCGTCCTGGGGGAGGAAGGGATAGCATTCATTGAGAAAACGCAAGAATATTTTGGACTTCCGAATGGTTTTTATATTGTTATGAGAGCAGTTTACTCGGGCTTTGAGGAGGGGATTTGCCTTCTCACGTCAGACGGGATCCACAGATATACGATATAGAAAACTTGTATGTTTCTTAAAATTCGCTGAATGAATACCATTGGTACACCTGAATCTCTTGCACCACAAAGTAATGACGATTCGGGATAAACAGCTTAGTATAATTGATTTCATGATCACTATTATCTACAACAGGCTTCACTTCCCTAACTTTTGCTTGAAAACAACCAAATTGTGTTAAATTGTTTAATATTCTCTTTACTGTGTGACGGCTAGGTCGGGGTGGATCTTGTAGCAAATGGAACACATGTTCTAGTTACAACTCTATAACATTCACCATGTATTAAAAGTAAATTTAGTTAACCATCATTGTTTAATTCCAAACGAGCCATTTCTATCACTGTACGATGCAATTGACTCCAAATAATGACAATTAATACCATATAGGGAGGTAAGCATAAACTGCCCTCATTTTCGGCCTTAGTATTAAGCAAAAGAATGAAAATATGGTTGTTTCCTTTAAAAAATGTAGATATTTAACATTTTTGAACTTGAAATTTTCATAATTTTTTTAACATCCCTGTATACAAAAAAGAAATTTTCGACATGTCACCAATTACCTTGATCGTCCTACTAATCAACCCGACAAGATATTTTTAATTTTGTATTGGGGATGTTCACAGAGAATTTTCAATTTCAATTTTCAAGGTCTGCCCCTGTCAATTTTTTATTAAAAAATGTACATCTCGATAAGTCTAAATTTTAGATATAGGGTATTCAACACAAAGTGGCATTCAAATTCAATGTATAATCCGAAAAGTTAATAATATACAGGGTGTTACATTAAAATAACAAAGTTGTCGTCCACTTTCGGTGTAACCGGAAGTGTCACATATGTTAAAAAAAACTTGTTCGCCATCTATGCCAGTTTTTTTAAAAATCGTGTAAGTAGTCTCCAGTATAGATAGAGAAAGCTCGTCGTGAAACAGCCTGTATATACAGCTATAGCAGATTCACCATTTCATCGGTAGTATCAGATTGGAGTGGAAAGCGGGAATTCATCGGATATTCCACTGATAGCGAATCCGATCTCATTTCTAGTTCGAAGTAATTATATTGACAGCTCACCAGAAGTTGCATAACATAGGAATTTGTGCATTACTAATCAAGGAAATTGCCAATTAACAAAATATTGAATATTACGATTTATCATTACATCATTTAGAACGTTCTATTAGCATATATCTCAATATTGACAGCATAGTGAGATATGTTACGAATATGATGAATGATTGAATACAATCGCGTGAAACTTATCAGTGATTTTGTATTTTGTGAATATGTACAGATATACGGGGAGTTCCATTGTTATTAGAGTAGGAGCACAAAGATGACTGAAGCGAACATTTTTCCCTGACAAAAGTTTTCCATGGAAAGTTGTATGTGACATCATGCTTCCGTTATTTCAAATTTATATTTTAAGAACGCGCGATTTGGTTCCAGGAGTTTGACGCATGGAGACTACAAATAAGGAGCACAAACTCTGTTTATAAAAAGTGTCCGTCGAATGGAGGAAAATTGGTGGCGCTACTGTAGCTGATGGATCAAAAGTCATTGATACATAAACAGCGTAGTAATTCATTTTAGGTTATGTAAATGTAGGGTTTGTTGATTTTGCATTGGGTTCCTTTTTGTTCTCAGTGTTAGCAAATTTGAAGAAAAAGAAACAGGTATTTTGCGTCGTTGGAGCTATGGTTGTGGGTAAGTTTTTTCAACATCATTATAATATTGTATTACAATACACTGCTGAGAGCAATGAAAAACGGCCAGCGTTTTCACTATTATTGTTCAATTCATTTCAAATTTTTATAAAAACAAACACTTCAGTTGAAATGACAACAAATATTATGCTGTCGTAAAAAATAGGATGTTTTCGATTTAGTGGATTGGTTGTCTCGCATAAATAATAACTGTATTTCCTTAACAATTAAATGAACTTTAACGTCGAAAATACATACAGATGGAACGATGAATATAGAAAAGCCTTTCAGTATGAAATAGTTATTATTAGAACGATCTTACTCATTCCTTTGTGGTTTTCAAAGCACTATTCACTTGAAATATATCTTTGCTTCGGGTTGAATCACTATGCAAACTTTAACACTATGCAAACTTCAACTTTATAGAAAAATGCACTTATTACGCAGGAAATGAAGGAATTAAATAAATTACTATGAAACTTGACCCATTTGGTCTGAAAATATCGTTTTTATACCGGTAAAGGAGTGGTAGGTCTTAGCTGGGAGACCGATCGGGTTGGAAATTAAACATCGACAATCGCTAGCTGAGCTAGCCTCGTAAAACGTGGGAGATAATGCATTGAGGCGCGAAGTGTGCGTTCGGTCACGCCTACTTCAACTGCCGAAGAATAATAGTAAATATTGCAAGGCGCCGATCAGCCGCCAGGGAAAAGAAAACAAAACGCGATTTTGAACTAAGGTAGAAGTGTTTTGAAGACAGTGGCGCGCCGGTAGGAATTTCGAATGAAAATAAAAGAACTAAAATATAAATATACAAATTGTTGAACGTGTAGTTTAAACAACGGTTCTGTTAGGTTAACTCGTTCAGCGTACTTCACTCTGTTGGTCTGTCTAAGAACATCTTTATTTCAAACTTCTGCTACACTGGCGTCATCTAGTCTCCACGTACTATTTTCTGCTACCGCTGGACACTTTTTTGAAGTAAATCCTATACAAGTCTGTTCAACTCATATTTATTCTCCATGGTTTGACGTCTGTGTTTTTGTTGACAACCAAGGTGCCAATTTAAAAGAATACTCGTTTATTTCTTGCCCTAATCTTTGATATTTTCCTAGTTCTTCCCATTTTTTTCTTTGTCGTTCGTAAACTAACAGAAACTACGTTCTCTAGATATTCCCTAGTAACTTGTTGGGATATCACTTTCTTTCATGACACACAATGTTTTGTCTGTACAATCATTGCTGGTCTTCCTTTGTGACCACACTAAGTTGATATTTTCCGAATTAGATCTCTCTTTATTTCGTCAGACCAAGCTGCTTCTTGCATTGCACGCTGCAGTTAAAAATCTAATACCTTGATGTTTTTTGTCTGAATCGTCTGCGAAGCTTTATCAAAAAGGATACCGCATAGTAAGCCTCCTGGGTATTATTTTTTTCTGAGACTGTCGACGTATACTTGTTGGTGATTTTTCATTATAAATGTTTTGAGTAAGTCAGAAGACGATTGACATAAACAATAAATTTGTAAGTATAATAAAAATATCAAATTCAGAATCCTGGTTCATGAAACAAACGTAGGTACCTTCCCAATAAAACCCCTCATCACAAAACTAACCCAACCTCAAAATGAAAGTTCTTCTATTCCAAAATTTCTGTTTTCCACAATATATCCTCATCTAAATTGGTTTTTAACCTCACCACAACCGACTTTCCATTATAATAGACACTTTTTGTGTCGTTTCACGAATATAGTCTGCAATAAAAAATTATTCTCACTTTGTTTGAAAACTGAAATGGCGAAAGAAAAAAAACAAGCGTGTTAATAATAGCACTTTGATGATGCGAATCCCCGAAAAAGCGTAGCTTTATAGATTAAATTATACTAAAAATAGTCTCTGCACATGAAAAATATCACAAATCTACTACACTTCGTCTGTTTCTTTTTCCTGTAATATCCGGAATGAAAGAAGTTGTATTTCTGAAGAAATAAATATCCTGCTTTTAAATGGTAATATTTTATAAGCGAAGTTTGAAAAAAAAGGCGAGAAAAAACCAAACGATTATTTTTTAAATTAAATAAATGTACCAAGACTTAATTTGGTTTACTATTTATCACATAAGTAAACTTACACTGAAGTATAAATATATTCATTATTTTCTCAACCAAAACATGGAACTCGCCGAGTTTAATTTCGAAGGTTCTACATTGTCCAATGAAATTTCATCATACAGGGTGATCTAAGTTAATATAATGACGTGAACTTTTTTTGAATACAACACTCTTTATTTAAACTGGAAACTAATAAAACCATCGTGCCAAAACTGCAAAAAGAAGTGTAGAAATGAGTATACAGGGGATCAACGAAATTTTTCATTTGAAGAGTTTTGGGGATTATTCGATATTAACAGAAAAAGAAATTACATTTTAAAGTATGTGGTTTAAGAACAAAAACAACGATCCCGTGATCCCGTCTACAAAATATTGAGATACAAAGTAGACGATTCACAGAAGAGGGTAATAACGTAAAAATCTACAAAATATGTGGACAAATGGAGAAACTGTTTTCAGTCAAATGGAAAGCTCGGGCATAGTATCTAATAGAACGATAGCCCATGACACATGTAGGCTTTCTTATTTCGAATAAAATCCGTTTTCATGTGAAAAACAGGTAGTATTAAGGTTATTCCCCAAGGCACAAACTGGATAATCGACGCTACAGTGGACATTGAAAATAATTTTCACGAAACTAGAACAATTATCTTGGATGCCGTGTACTTGGATGCATCCAAGTGACACTAAGGGTTGATAGGCGAGGGTTAAAAATTAATAAAAAGGTATAAAAAAAAGGTGAGCGGTCGTCGGACCGCCGACAGAAGCTTGCTTCTTATACACAATAGAATGACCATTTTTCGTGAATTTTTCACCATTTTTCAAAAATTTTGACAATTTTTGACAGTTTTTGACGAATTTTGACAATTATTGACCGTCTTTGACAATTATTTACTGTTTTTCAAAAATTTTAACATATTTGGCAATTATTGACCATTTTTTCAAAATATTGACAATTTCTTCAAATTTTAATAATTATTGATCATTTTTGACAATTATAGACCAATTTTGACAGTTTTGACAATTATTGATCATTTTTGACAATTTTTCAAAAATTTTGACCATTTTAGACCATTTTTCCAAATTTTAACAATTATTGACCATTTTAGAAAATTTTTGAGCATTTTTGACAGGTTCTGACAATTTTTCGAAAATTTTGACCATTTTTCAAAAATTTTGACCATTTTTAATAATTATTGACCATTTTAGACAGTTTTTCATAATTATTGACCATTTTTTCGAAGTTTTGACAATTTTTCGAAAAATTTGACCATTTTTCAAAAAATTTTACAATTTTTGAGAATTATTGACCATTGATGAAAATATTTGGCAATTATTAACCATTTTTTCAAAATTTTGACAGTTTTCGACAATTTTTGACGATTTTCCCAATTTCTTGACAATTTTTGACCATATTTAAAATTTTTTGACAATTTTTAAAAAAATTAAACAATTATTGACCATTTTTGACAGTTTTTGACGAATTTTGAAAATTATTGACCGTCTTTGACAATTATTGACCATTTTTTACAATTTTTCAAAATATTTGTAAACTAAGGGTTGATAGGCGAGGGTTAAAAATTAATAAAAAGGTATAAAAATAAGGTGAGCGGTCGTACCGCCGACAGAAGCTTGCTTCTTATGCACAATGGAATGACCATTTTTCGTGACATATTTGGCAATAATTAACCATTTTTTCAGAATTTTGACAATTTTTCAAAATTTCAACAATTATTGATCCTTTTGGACCATTTTTGACGAATTTTGATTGGTTTTGACAATTATTGACCGTCTATGACAATTATTGACCATTTTTGACAATTTTTCAAAAATTTTAAACATTTTTCAAAATTTTGAAAATTATTGACCATTTTTGACAATTTTTGAAAATATTTGGCAATAATTAACCATTTTTTCAAAATTTTAACAGTTTTTGACAATTTTTGATAATTTTTCCAAATTTTTGACCATATTAAAAAATTTTACAATTTTTCAAGCATTTTAACATATTTGGCAATTATTAACCTTTTTTTCAAAATTATGACAATTTTTAACAATTTTTCACACCTATAGGAGTGCGGCAAGTGAGATTGCACACAGTTGCTTGAATGAGTTATCGCGTGACGAACGCTTTTTCGTAACATCACACGTTTCACGAGTTCACTAGCCCTCCCAAAAGTCCTATGTCGTGCACTAAGAAGCAAGCTTCATTTTAAATTTCATTGGATTAGTGGATTATTAAAAAATCTGGCAACACTGTTGCGGGACGAACCCTTATTCGCTTTTTCGTAACATTACACGTTTCACGAGTTCACTAGCCTTTTCAGAAATATGGCAACACTGTTGCGTGACGGTCTTTTTCGTAACGTTACACGTTTCACGAGTTCACTAGCCTTTTCAGAAATATGGCAACACTGTTGCGTGACGGCCTTTTTCGTAACGTTACACGTTTTACGAGTTCACTAGCTTTCTCAAAAGTTCTATGTCGTGCAAAAAAAAGCAAGCTTCAAAAACAATTAACTTATGTATGCCGAAGAGAGTTTAGATTTTGTTATCTCAATAATTTTCTAAATATGATGTTAAAAATTATAATTATGAACAAAAAGTTTAAATCTAGAAGACCGTTTTTCATAATCTGAGATTTTTATTTTTATTTGAAGATGAAACAACACAAATTTATTTCTATTAAGTTTTTCTATCAAAATAGCTTACGAAAAAGTGGAAAACAGTTTAAAAGTGGACGGTTTTACTTTTTCTTTGATGTTCAGAAATACTTTCTCTCAATAAACCCCAAATATAGTCTCCCATCATACTATCATTGCATTGGCATTGATAACGTTGTTCGGAGTTCATAATGTCCTGATGAAAACGTTCTCCTTGGTCTTCTGAATAGGCTCCCATGTGGTTTTTAAATTTATCTAAATGAGCATGCAGCATAATGCACTTTTAATGACATCCTGCAGCCCAGCCCATATATAACAAAATGCATCAGCATCATACACTTTCGCAGTGACATTTTAACTTTTTCTAGACATGTACAAAACACCTGATCGTTGTTTATCACTCGAGTGCCATCTGAAGGCACTGTGTGAACGTAAAAACCCCACTCTAATCACCCGGTATTTTTGAATGTATTAGATTTAATTAAGATTTATGAAAATATTCGAAAATCAGTATTATTATTATAACTATTACAAAAGCAAACTCTATATCAAAAAAATGTATTTTCTTTTCGTCTTAGTGCATAATTAACCAAAAAATCATAAAATAAACTTTAGAAAAAATTTTATGTAGAGACGTGTTATTGATCTGACAGAAGTACCGTGTGACGCCAAATTATTAGACAACATAGGTCATGCCTACTATAGTCTAACATTTGTTTGGAGATATTCTTCGAAGGATGTATAGCCTTTGAATGAACCAATCCTGCTATATCAAATCCAAATTAAATACTACTTTCAAATGCAGAAACTTCATTCATTAACCATATCAATTTTATAAATGTGGAAAGTACTACAGTTAGTATCGTTCGAGATATTGTTCATAGTTATTTAAATGTTTTCAATCGGAGGAAATGATATTTGATACTGTTAACATTATCAGAGCTCAATGAGGTTGAACTTGCAGTAATGGCACTCCCTATGATGTTTTAAGCATTATTTTCATTGCTTATGCTCTTTTTAACATAACCAGTTGTTATCACAAAGTAGCTTCCTGAAATAAAAAGTGATAACATGTTGGCAACCAACCATACCATATCCAGCTAAACTGGGATGGGTTGGAAGCGTGCAGCCAGGAAGGTTCGTTGGTTTGGTACACAGACGGATCTAAAACTGATATAGTTACATGGGCTGGAGTCGTTAGTGCTAGAACCGGGTCCACATATCGTTGGGAAAGTTTGCATTCGTATTCCATGTTAAATTCTACGCTTTCGCACGTCATTGCAAATGAACATCAAATGTCAAAGGTCAAAAGATCCTTATACTTTCAGAAAGTCAGACAGCACCGAAATCTTTAGCATGTCACCAGATCACCTTCAAAAACTCTTAACCCTGGCAAACTACAATAGAATAACACTTAAGTGGGTCTCGGGGCACAAGTGTATTGTAGGCAATGTAACGGGTTGGAAGCTGCAGTCACTGGTCCTGAACCAGTATGGAATATCAAAAACTGCTGCACGTGGTTTTACATCTCGGTGGATTCAAACAAAACATCAGACGTACTGGAGTCACGTGCCAAAGCAGGAACATAGCAAACGCCTGGTCAAAACACCCGCAGAGTCGCTTATCATCCTACTTGTCGTTGAATTCGATGTATTGCCATGCCACTATTAACCATGATGGCAGTGGACGTACGTCGAAAGGCATAATATCCCACGTACTTCTCAGGATCATCATAGTCAAGATAACATGCGATTAGCAAGGGACATGATTCAAATGTATCATCACCAACCATTTTATTGGTACGTTTCCTCTTATTATAACGAAAGAAAACTCGGTCTGTATTTACATTTTGGGAGCGCAATAATAAATACTGCTTCATAACTAATTTCTTCGGGGCACAGTGAAACAGTTCGTGTACCGGACGTACAGAAGGTTCTAGTGCAACGAAATTCCGACAAGAAGCGCTGCGCGCCACTCCCAGCAAAGCCAGCTAATTGTCTTCTCTTCACCAGTTGCGTGTCAGACTTGACGAGGTGAGGTGCTGTTTTTCGTAGTGAAAATAAAAAATTTCCGCCAACGGATTTTCGCCTCCAGATGAGAGTGATTTTTTAATTCAATCAGCTCTTATGGCATTTCTTTGTACATGTATCCTTTAAGTTTTTGCCCGACTTCTGCACTTCTACTGGTTCATGTTCGTTGTAGACAGTGAGGGAAACCGTAATGGCGTGTTTGGGGTTCCTTGAAACAGAAGGGATTGGGGCGCAATGAAACATTTCACGAAGCCCCATCAGTGTTTCATTGTGCCCCACGTGTTTTTCATTGGGCAAAAAGTATTGTTTTTTCTTTTTGTTTCAGAAATGGTGCGAAATCGACAGCGCAAAACTAGCAAGGAAGATGGAAGATGACATGAAGGCAGCAGTGGAAATGGTCATGAATGGAAACAGTTTAAGACGTGCTGCTGCTGCAACGTGAGTTATGTCACTTTACTAATTTATGTGAAGGAAAGAAAATAATATGGTGAGAGAGGGGAAGAAAATATGAAATATGCACCTAACTACTCAGTTAGGATGGTCTTCACACTAAAGCGGAAGGAGAAATTGAACAACTACCTCATTGTGTGCTCTAAGATGTTTTATGGGCTACCAGTTGAAGATTGCAGACGAGTTGCATACGAAATGGCAGTGATGAACAAAATACCATGCCCTATATCATGGGGGAAGAAGAAAATTGCAGGCATTGATTGATTTTACGGTTTTCTTAAAAGGCTCCTAAAACTCAGCCGAAGAACCCCTGAGCCTTGCAGCTTGTCTCGTGCTACTTCGTTTACCAAAGCAAATATAGACGTGTTCTTCAATAACTTGGAAATACTGTATCAACAGCACCCAGAGTTTGGAGATGGGACAAAAGTGTTCAATTTGGATGAAACAGCCACATCAACTGTACAAAAACCCCAACGAATTGTGGCTGAACAAAGCGTGAAGCAAGTGTGCAAAGCTATAAGTGGAGAAAAGGGCTCTAACGTCACCACAGTGTCCATTATTTCTGCGTCTGGCAACACTATTCCGCCAGTCATGATTTTTCCACCTGTTCATGTCAAGGACCACATGACCTAAGGAGCACCTCCAGGCACACTGGGCTTAGCCACCCCTAGCGGTTCGATGACATCAGAACTTTTTGTGGAAGTTATCAAGCAGTTCATTCGCCACACTTGCAGTTCTAGAGAGAACCCCACTCTATTAATCTATGACAATGTAGAAAGTCATTTGTGCCTGGAAGCTCTTATAATGGGCAAGGAGAATGGTGTCTCAATTTTGACTTTACCTTCCCATTTATCCAACAAAATGCAACCCCCTGATGTTGCGGTTTTCGGGCCGTTTAAAACTTATTATAATGCAGCTCTTGACTCTTGGATGATGCAAAACCCTGGCAAAGCTGCGTCAAATCCTAATACAGCTTCCTTCGTGAACACAGCTCATCAGAAAAGCATCACCTTCCAACATAATTGAACGTTTCAAAAAAAGTGGGATACATCCATTTGATCGAGATGTTTTTACCGAAGCAGCCTTCTTATGCAATTATGTGACTGATTGACCGCCTCCTACCATTGTGGATGATCAACCACCTAAGACCAATAGTTATGCTGTGCCAAGTGATTCGCTCAACGGTTTCCTCCTTCAAGTAGAAGAAGGAGCAGGTTTCCTAGAAGAAGGAGTAGCTTCCCTAGAAGAAGGAGCAGTTTCTTTAGGAGAAGGGGCAGCTGAAAACCATAGATTCATCGGTGTCCTCGATCCAGGAGCTGGTTCAACTCATGCTTTCCTATCTTCTGAAGATTTTTGTGTTTATCCAAAAGCAGGAGAACGAAAAACTGATCGAAAGCAGAGGAAAAAGGGAAGAGTATGCAGAAGAGCACTCCAGAAATGAAAGCCATTGCAGAGAAGAAGAAGCCGATTCAAACTTCCAGAATATTGTCAGTTAAAAGGAAGGTGTTCGAAAATCAACCGAAACCGGAGAAACAAAATCTAGTGAACAAACTCCAATTCATTCATCATCAGAGGTCGACGAAGAAGACGATGGAGACGTTGAATATGCAGACACCTCAGTCCCGTTATCATTGTACCCCAGGCATGGGGCAAAATGACACAAAATTAGTTTTTTTGGAAATTGGCCGCTTTCGGTCACATTATGTTTTATATAATAACGGTCAATGCATTTCTCTCATAGTTAAGCTTAGGTCACAGGGAAAAATTGAAATTTAAAAAAAAATTCAGGTGGGGTGCTATGGTCAAAACCAACTTTTGCGTTTCATTGTGCTCTACCTTCCCCTACTCAATATATTGCATCATATTTTTTTTATTTTAACTGGATAGCAAGCTATATTACCGTTCTACAAAGAGCGGCATTTTTTCATTTATAACGACAATTACCATTCGAAACATTAGAAACGTTTGTGAGCCTTTTATGAAGTCTAATTAAAGCACAATTATGTGCTACAAACGTCCTTTTTGTGAAACTTAACAAAGCTTTGGTAGTTATGTAGAAACTGTGGAAATGCCGTTTCGTTGGAATTTGTAAGCAATTTTATCAAAATAACACCACTAAAGGATTTAAGAGGTTTACTAGTCTATTCCAGATAAAAGAGGGAACATTCACTTTTATTATGAATGATCGAGTACGCTTAAGGCCGATTCTTTTGATAATTCAAGAAAATAAATTGAACCATCTGAAATTTTCATTTTATATATGAGATGATGTGTACTTTTTTATTTTCATTCAATTCCTTCCTCCTATCTAACGAGAGACCATTGCGGCTTTAAAAACATAAAATCTTTCATTTAATCATTCGTTTGGGTTGTGCGCAACAGCCCAGGCACTGAAACTGAATCTTTGTACCATTTTCCATTTTATCCACTTCCATCCTAGAAGCTTCGCGTCTACTATATGGGCCACCAGTTTGACTGGGGGGATTTTGAGTAGTTGTAACCTTTGTATTATTTTCAATCCAAAGTGCTTCCGTCGAAATTAAAATAATGATGATGAACCATGCTAGGACCTGGTATATGTTTAATTGAATTCCATACAGTGGAAGAGTTAGTACTGAAAACAACGAGCCAGTTTCTTCATACTATGTAAGAGAACTTTCCAAACCAATTCATGGAACATACAGAAACATTACTGAAGACAATTGGTTTTCTTCCATTCCCCTTTTTGAAAATATGCTTACCAACCATAAAATTACTAGGATTGAAACCCTAAGGAAAAATAAAAGAGAGGAACCTCCTATATTTCTGGATGGCAGGGTGGAAGAGTCTTTCAAATTTGCCTTTGATCAGAATAAAACTTTGGTTTCTTATGTACCTGAAAAAAATTAAGTTGTTCTTGCCTTATCAACAATGCACTATTCAAACTCTGTTGATCCTGAAACAGGTAAATCGGAAATGATCTTAGATTAAAAGAGTGCCAAGGGCGAAACAGATAGCTTTGATAAACCTTGCCATGCACATACAACTGCCAGAGGAATACGACGATGGCCAATGAGGTACTTCTATGGGATGCTTGATCAATGTGGAATTAATGCTGCCGTACTATATAACTTGGCAAATGAAAATAAAAAGCTTAACCGGCGGCAGTTTTTCAAAACACTGTATTTTCAATTGTTAGAACCTATGTTTCGAGTTCGATTGGAACTTCCAACATTGAGAAAAACACTAAAGACCTACATAAAAGACATTTTGGATATTCCTGAAGAAACACCTGAGGCCGTGGTACTGAAAAACGTGTAATATGTGGATTTTGCCCAAGAGAAAAAGATAGGAATACCAAATTAGTATGCACACTTGCCACGTGTGATGAGTACCGTGGGAAAATTCACAAACTTGTACCGTACAATTTATTAAGTTAAAGCATTTATTTATTTATGTTTTTTTGTTTCTAATATGAGTTAATAAGTTCCTAAGCAGAAGATGTTATTTCTTTCTAAAAATTTTTTCATAATAAATATTTATTTATTTAGATAGTATTTTCAACATATTTTGAAACCAGCGTAAAATGAGACCCCACGGTGCCTTTTATGTGTGTTAAAAAAACGGTGCCCGTGGAAGGTTAACATCTAACTAAGATAACAAAATCTAAGCTCCTTCGGCATACATAGATAAGTTGATTGTTTTTTTTTTCACCTTTTTATCAATTTTCAACCCTCGCTTATCGACCGTTAGTATCACTTGGATTTGTATGCCATGTTGTAGTACCCAAGGAATGCGTCCAAGTACACAGCATCCATTTCATTACCAACCAACCCCTCATGTGCCGGCACCCATACTACTATACAATACATTATCTTTTTATTCAAGAAAATTAACCGATATTTATACAGATACATTCAAACACAAACGGAACATATGGATTTAAGGCATTGTATCAGAACTGCTTTTGAACTAGTCGACCAACATCCAGCTTCAACAGATTAAAAACACGATTATTAAAATCGTTTATTTGGACACCTATAACATATCGTACAATTCCCACCTCTCCGTATTCTCAACTGTGGGCGGTCCTTAATTAGCGTCAGACAGTTAGTCGATCGGTGAGAGTGTTCAAGCCCATAACTTTGTTTCAAATTAAAGAATCCTATTTTGTTTTATTTACGAATTTATTTTTATTTTGAAAGCCGTTATGGCCAAGAGAAATCAAAACATATTATCTTAACTCGAAACATTAATTGTTAAAGAGAATTCAACAAACAATTTTCGATTTTAACAAAATAAAACGTAAGCATATTGTTTTAATATGTAGCGACGTTTACTGCCCCCATCAAATAATTATTCAAAACTAAATCGCAGTTCGTACTTCGCACATATCTAACAAATTTTGGAAGGAGAAGGGGCGGGCTTTTTTACAGTGATTCTGAATCCAGCTGTCCAGTTCAATACTTGATATTCATTGAAGTGAACTTATAGAAATGTTTTGTTGGTGGACTATTTAGATCGGCGAAGACACTAAATCCCTATGTTCCGTTTGTATTTGAATGTATCTGTATATCAACTATACACCTGAGGTATGTTGAAGCATTTGTTTTTTATTGTGAATATCAATTTTTTTTCAGAATGACTAATTTTTCAATAAACAACGCAATATTCACTGAATTTTAATAAATAAATACCGATGCCCTTGTTTGCAATTAACAACTCATATATATTTGACTGAAAAAAAAAACACTTTATGTATGGAGTTTTGAAATAATTCATGCACAAATATGTTTTGAATACAAATTATAATTGTTATGTAAACTGGAAAATGTGATTATGCTCAATGTTATCGCATAATATATTTATTCATGAAACAAACTGGAAATGTAATATGTTATTTTTTATAATTTCAGGTAAATGAAGATACTTGAATTATGAAAAGTTACATTTGTATGTATACTGGTATAACATGCACTGAGATGTTAAAGGTCGGGTGTGATTTTATCGGTGACCAAACTAATGGGGTCTTGATATTAAAATAAATAGATTTTTTTCTCAGAATTTTAGATCTGTCACCAACCTATTAACACCAAATTATTCCAAAACGATTATCTATAAATGTATATACAACCACCCGAAAACGTAATTAGTTTTCTGAAAATTTTGTGCTCTAGTAGAAATCCAATGGAATCAGTTAATTTGAGGTCATTTGATTAAACACAACCAATCACAACAGCATTATACTGAAAACAGATCCCATGGGCTGTGTTAACTCTATTACGTTGCCATGGATATCTACATTTTGAGTTATTTCGATTTTGACGTTTCAAATTTTTATTACTTCAAAATGTCACGATTTGGTCATAATACTGACGAGAATATTAATTAAATTACATAAGCAAATATACCAAAAAATACTGTTTATTGACTTTTGTAATGATAGAAAAGGTTCTGGTAGACTTCGCGACCCTCGGAATTTTATGTTAATTTCAAATTTTTTTGATAGCTTACCTCAAATAAAGTAGATTAGAACAAAAATCTCGCTGGATCATTCAGTAATTACTTCAAAAATCACGAATTTAGTTCAAAAAATGATACTTTTTCAACACCATTTAATGCCATAGAAAGTATTAATTAGATGGAAATCGTACAGTGGAAGAACAAGCTTTCGAAATCTGTTATAAAATTTGTTCGAACAATTATCAATGTCCTTGGGTTCTTACTACTGAAAATTTTTTGCTCTAGTAGATATCCAATGAAATCAGTTAATTGGAGGTCATTTGATTGAACACAACCAATCAGAACAACATTATACTGAAAACAGACCATGGGCTGTTCCACTCTATTAGGTACGTTGCCATGGATACATTTTGATTCATTTCGATTTTGACGTTTCAAATATTTAATATTTCAAAATGTCACGATTTGGTCATAATACCCACGAGAACATTAATGATATTATAGAAGCAAATATACTATGTATTTTTTTCTATAATTAGCAAAAAAATTTCTATTCGAATAACCTTCCAACATTGATATCTAAACCAGTGTCGGGTTCATTTAAATGAGCTGATTTTCATATTAAAATCATAATTTAAATAAAAATATCTGCTTCTATCTCAAGGTTCGTTTTCATGTGACCTAAAGCAACTTTTTACGCCATATCATTGAAGTTTATGTCGCTTTTGCGTTTTCATGTAATTTGGATGTATGTATGTATATTGTGGTGACATTCACTGAGACTTAAAGGATTTATTGTGCCCCCTTACTTCAACTCAGTTCCTGAGGAAAGTTTCAAAGACTAGTAGCTCTTTTAGACCAATCTCCCGGAGGAATTTCTGAATGTCTGTAGTAATTTGCATATCTTTGTTGAAGGTTTTATCAACTGAACTTATTGTGGCTTGTTCTGGTGTTGGCTCAAAAATACTTCTGTATCGTACAACTTGTTTCGCGGCAAAAAACCAACTACCAGCTGTGTGTGTTGAATGTGTGGGCTGTAAGCAAATTGCGGCTATCACCAGAGATGTGAACGATGCCAAATCCATAGCCTCCAGTCACCGGACAACGCGGTGTCATGCCGTGCGAACAACCTATTTAGAAGAAACTGTCTATAGTGATACTCTAGACTAGAACATAAACCTAGTGACTGTTATAGTGGATCCAATGTCAGTGTAACGACAATAAAATAAAGCAATGTTGTCAGATATATTTTCTAGAATTGTTAGGCTCACTATACAAATGTTCTCCTTACTTCAGTAAACTGTTAGTTCGTGATGTTCTTAGAAAGCTAGTTTGGAAATATTTAAAAAATATACATAATATAAATTTATTAGTAAGCAATAAAATAAGTAGCTTAAAATTGCTAAAATCTACTATATTAATTTGAATGAAAAACATTCTTTCACATTATTCGAATTTATAAAAAATTTATATGCACGCCATTGGGCGGCACTTGCCTATAAAAGGATTAAAAATATGGGTCATTACATTAAGCCTAGAAGAACTATAACGTAATTTAGAAATCTAGACGTTTGTTAACATAACTTGTATGTATAGTATAAAATAATTAATTATATCATTATTTTAAATATATATTTCTTAGATAAACATGTATAATATAATCTTAATTTTATTTTAATTTTAATTAAGTGAAGCCATTAAATATTTCAGATAATGATTATCTAAATGACTGGAGTTGGAAGTCTGGTAGAGAACCCTAATTTCGCCAGTTGTAATGAGGTGACTTTGTCCCTCAAAGTTCTACTTTTACTCCCAATAAAATAAATATTCATAATTTTCACTCTCATTTACTAAAAGTTACTAAATAGCCAACTTGGAGTTATCGAAGCAAGACGTAAACTTAACCTAAAGTGAAGCGTGTCGATAATTTATACAAACTCATCCGAACAGAAAATTCATTCAAAGTTACTTCTATCCTCCTCCGAAGTCAATTCTCAAGCAGATGTTGCAAGACTTTTTTCGTATAAATTCCAGAAAGAAATATGCGATTCGGAACAAATTTGAAATCCTTTTCGAGATTTTACTGACCACGCACTTCACCTTGCAAAAGTAATATTTATGCCACAAGCCGACATATGCAGGAAATGAACGAAAAAAATGTATATGAGATGAGTGATGGGTTCTCAAATGGATTCTGTTATTTTAACACTGTTATTTTTGGTATAGAATTGTAGCATTGTAGAGTGTTTGAATTATTTTTTACAGAGTTATAAAAACACTGGGATACGTCAACTTTTGAATTCAAATATACACTCTATGGACAAAAATTTGAATATACAAGGTGCCTAGAAACTCTCCTGCCGGGAGCAAACTACAGATACTAGTTGTCATTACGCCAGCACTGATGACGTTATGTCGAATACTTGTATATTATGTGATGGCCCTTAAAACATACAAACTGATGTCATTGGGATTTTTTTCCAAAAGTCGTTTTTAAATAGGGTGAATCAGGGTGATATGACGGAGAAAAATAATGAGCCTCATAAAATACAAGTAACTGTTCATTTGAACAGAACAAAAACACTCTTTCTTCAAAGATCCATAGGCCATAATTATAGGAGTGTCGAATATTCTACAACGCATAACAAAAAAGTGAAGTGAAAAAAAAATGGGATTTTTATCAAATCCACCATTTCACCCATACATAAGGGTGAAGTGGCGAATGCACTTTGGGTTAAATGGTGAACTTACTTCTCCTGCTTTTTTCCACATATATCACACGTGGATTCATATTTTGAACAGTCTTCGTGCAGCCAAAGTTGGCAATTAATACATTTAATCCGGTCCACGTCCTTTTCAGTGCAACTGTACAGTTTACCGCACCCTACACAACAACACTCTTCATCATCCACGTCATCATCATCGTCTTCCAAGTAAATATCCAGAGAAGAGTCAGACATAATATCTTTCCGTTTCCTAGCCTGCTTGATTTTCCTCTTCCCTTTGGTAGTCCCTTTGGTAATGTTTTTTCCCTCCAATTTTTTTTTAGCGACCGCTCCACTCTTCCCTGACTCGATGGTTTTATTTAGTCGTTGTCTTCCAAGATTGACGATATTTAAAGGAGAATTCAAAATCTCAGCTGAAGCTCTGAAATTCTTTTTTGCAGATTATACTTGCTTTAGGATAGGTATCGGCGACATTTGATCCAGGAATTTCCCAGCGGTTATTTCAGATGGTCCTGATGAGAGTTGCACTAGGGGGGAGGGAGTTGCACTAGGAGTTGCATGTTTTCCATTGGATTCTCTACTTTTGCAGTTGCTGGTTCCGCGGGACTCGGGACTTCATATGCCAGTATGAACAAACTGGTTGAGGTGAAATGGGCTCACGTAACTCCTTGTTCTACTGTTGTTGTTCCGACGCGGATATCAAAAAGGCGTAATCGGAAATTGCATCAGGATTGAAGGGGATGATTCCTGTACTTCTGAATGGCATTCTCTGTCGTAGCCGCTTGTACCCATGCCTTCGTGAGCAATCCTATAAACACCAGTCTTGAAATCCTTCCATTTGGATTCATTCTGATGTAGGAATTGCACGCAGTGTAATAATAGGATTTGACAGCTTTAAATAAGGCCCTGATTAGTGGCTGCAGATAGTGGGTGGTGTGGCTTCGTAGACAGAGCAAAACTATGTTAGTCTCTTCGGCAAACTCCAATGTATCCACACTGCTGTAATGTGAGCTATTTCTGTCCAAAATGCGCACGACTGATCCCTCAGGCTTCTTGGGTGTAGAATGGTTCCTTAGCCACAGAAGTAGAATATCAGTGATTACGTACGCCGAATTTTGTGACATGAAAATAATAGAACCCGGTGGCATACCGTCCTTGTACTCGGCCTTTTTGATTTTTGCCCTTAAAGACACAAGCTGGAGGTGAAAACATTGCAGAAAGCAATCACAGATATGGTTTTGCCTTTCTCACCGAAATTGCTGGAACTCTCTTGGATCCCTTTGCTGCCAACACATAACCTGCTTTATTATTCAGCTGAAGTCCGGACTCATCCACGTTTCCTGGCTTATCAAGAAGGTTGCACTCAACCAATATTTTCTGCAGCAAAAAGTAGTCTGAAACGTTTCTCTTGTTTAACCCCATTGATCGTGCTTCTAAAACTCCCTCCGCTTTGCGAACCCAATTCACCAAATCACCCTGATTTTATAACACTCCATTAAGCCATTTGGCTTTCGACTATAACATAGTACTATAAACTATAAACAACTGAAGTCAATCATTCGTTTGATGTGCTTGGCCAAGTGAAACATTGATTTAGGTCAACATTCACTGAGACCTCAAATATCCATTGTGCCTCCTCCTTATTCCCAGCTCCTGAGGAGAGTCTTAGAGACCAACAATTCCATCACTTCCATCTCGGAGGCTTTGGTTCGGGCAAGTCTTCCTCTTCCCTCCAGTAGTGCTATGTCCATGTTTCCAACATTTTTCCTTCCCTAGTTTCCGAGGGGTCCATTTTGGTTACATTGTCCTGATTAGACTGCTGACAAAACTCTCAGAGCGTTCTCACTCTTACTCATGCACTATTTTGATATCACCTGGACGAAGTTTTCCAGGAGTATATTTGATTGACAGCCCTACTTGATCTTTCGAATATTCCGACCATTGCCGTATACTCCGACAGCCAAGCGGCTATAAAAGCAATCAGTTCCATGCAGATACATTCCAAACTTGTTCGGGACTGCTTGGAGAAGCTCCAAGAATTGGGCAGTCATAATCACTCAGATCACAAAGGCAATGAAGCCCGAGAAAGGTACAATGTGCTCTCATTGGCCCAGAACCTTTCTGTTGCATAGCGAAAGCCAAAATTTATGGAGTACCTACTGAGCCAGAATAGGAGAACAATCAGGATCCTGGTCGGGCTCTTGACAGGGCATTGCAGACGTAACAAACACATGAATAACATCGGATTGGCAGAAACAACAATATGCAGGTTTTGCCAAGAAGATGAAGAAACCTCAGCATACATACTGTGCTACTGCGAACTGAGGTTTCCAGCGATAGGGAGGATAAGCCACAACCCTCCCAATATATGGAAGACCTGAAGTTTGGCATTCGAGGTATAGTAATTAGGACGGGTTTACACAAGGAGCTCTAGAATAACAGGAGAGCACACACAAGAGATCTGCAAAGGTAGTAGTGAAGAGGCTCTGAAAAGCCCCATTTTCATCTTATCTTCCAATAGACTGATCTAACCTTTTCCCTCGATTCTACCTATTTCTTCCAATATTATATTCGTGATGATATCACAAAATGGTTTAATGGTTTGGAACCTTAAGTCATAGACTTGGCCAATAGCTTACCAAATTCAGCGTTACAGTTTTTATTGGAGGAGAGGTAAGGCTTTGATCTAAATACTTAAAAAATGAATAATAAAAGTCGTTTAATTCAGAATCTGCAGTATTGAAATATGACACGAAACTGAAGCTTCACAAATATCAAGTAGCAGTGTAACTGTTACCTGTAAATATCGCCGTGACCCATCACTGGATGCGGTAAGTGGAACGTGCCTTCGGCAAATAAAGAGCCATCATTTACAACGTGATGGAAATAATGGAAAAGAGCTCGAATTCAGCACTGATGCGAAAATTGATTTTTTTCTTCTATTCCACGAAATGTGTGTAATGGAGAATTTGTGTCACACACTGTACTTGTTAGGTATGCCTGGGAGAGTGTAAAGCAAATAAGAGAATAGAATTTAGGGAGATCCATTTAAGAGATACTGACAAAGGGATTTCGGAAAAGATGGGATGCTTACGTATTTGGTTACATTCGACAAAAACTAAATGTATTAGAGGGGACGTCTGTAGAAGATTTAGTCTTGCCGGGAATATAAATTGAAGTAATATGGAACAAAGTGTTTGTTTTCTCAATCTTATATTTTATTTATTTTCGAAAACCTTCCATTTTTGCACAAAAAATCTACTTTTGAATTAATGAAATGCAAATACTATGTCCCTTTTTTATTAACACGAGATTGATTAACAGGGTGCACCGAAAGTTTCTACCTTGAAGTGTCCAAACTTTTCAGCCACAAGGCTATACTAATTGTTCCTCAATCTACCATGAGTCATATAATATACCCTTGAATAATTCGAGACATTACTAAATTGATATTGCTAGCGTTATCTCTAGTCACCTTGAAAACATGGAAAGTACAAATGTAGATTCAAATGAAAATATTTTCAGATGTTGGTTGATAAAAACGGTTTGAATGGTATTCCTTGGCCCAGTGTCAATCAATAGATGTTACAGATATTGTTTGAACTTGAATTTTCATTCGAGGGAAAGATAGCGCAAACAGATCTTGATGTTCATAATATTTTCCGCAGAAGCACTGGGAAATCTATTTTTAGTGGCATGAAAATATCGCTAAAAATGAGTTGGACGTTGTTCCTTACCTTCTTTTGGTAGTTCCTGGAAAGAAGGGTATGGAAGGAACAAGTTCACACCAAATGGTGTTTATTTATTAAATGGGCAAGAAGGAAAAATGTGACTGGAGCAGAGCAGTTGTGATTGTTCATGGAGCATTTTATTCATCATTTCTAGACAGAATACTTTATAAGGATCGTAGATTTTCTGATACTCCGACAGAGTGTAGAGTGTAGAGACTATGGATCAGTTTCCTCAGTTTTTGGTAAGGTTTACTGTAGTTTCGAGCATTTGGGATGAAAGGATTGGTGTATGGTGTGTCAGCTATATCAGATTCTCAGATTTGTGGTTGTGTCTTAATAAGAATATTCTTGGGTCACAAGTGAAGAAAAAAGGTCCGCAACGGTGCTCTAGTCTGTAAAGAAAGACTGCTTGATGTTCATGGTTTATTATTTTGTCAAGTGAAATGAGATAACCTGTTGATCCGGACTTAACATGCCTAGAATAATACACACAATTGGTCATTCTCAGTAACAATATCAATGTCTATGGGGTTTATGGTTTTAAGAATATCGGAGGAGTTAATTGTGGTGAAGAATTTCATTAGAATTCAGGATAGATTAGAAGAGCTGTTATGAAGTAGATACTGGCCTATTCCACTGTCACCTTTCCAGATATATTATGGCCCTCTTAATTTAGATTACTTTCCTCGGTCCGAATCTTTTAATGACGTCCAACCAGATTTCAAGCTAAATCTTTATTATAGCTTTCTGTCAGTAGCTATTCGTTGCCTAGTGCAGGCTATATTACTGACATAAAATATGCCCAGTTAACAGACACACAGTTTTGACAGTATTCCTGTCTTCGCTTATTAAGTTTGTCATTCACATTTTTTATTATGAACTGTTTTGATTATCTTCGTTCTGGTAAAGCAGTCCACCTTACCATGGATTAGTGGGCTACCCACTTTTCAGTATCCCATTTTGTCCTTTTCGCAGCGTCGCAGGAGGGCTATAATCAGTTATAATATCACAAGAGCATAGACTACAGGGGCGATGGAGGTTCTATTGAACTTACCACCACTGCACATTCATATACAAACAAATAGTGTTGATCACCGGAGGCTAATCGACAGGCTTAAAGCGGATACAATCATGTGGCAGCCCATTGACGCTATGGCAACGGGAAGGCTTTGGCTTTGGTGAGGAATACAAAAATACCTGGAAGGATAGTATACCTATACAAGCGGAAGCAACCTGGTATTTGGACGGCTACGAAGGGCGTAGGTGCCAGGTTGATGAAGATGAAACAAAGGATAACTTTACCAGTAATACTATCGAAGGATATCACGATTTTCCAAGTGGAAATGGCGGCAATCCACTACTATGCAATGGAAATTAATGGGCAAGAAAAAACATCACATCACTAAATTGCTATCTTGACAGATACCCAAGCAGCGTTGAAGTCACTCGATTCCTTAGAGGTTAATTCTTAGTTAGTATGGGGCTGTGTGCGTGCTGTGAATATACCGGAGGACCGTAGCAAGGTGACAAAAGCCATAAGCACAACGGAAAAGCAAACTGGACTCGTGAATTCAATTCGTTGGATTATATAACTCATGTTCTAATGAACCAATACAATCCTTGAAATTCCCTTAGTTATGACGTATTGATAAGTGAATATACCCCTTGACGACGTGATATAATCGTTTTGGTGTTTCGGCTCCTGCCATATTGTGATCATTTCCATAGTAACGGGCAAGCTCAATGAAATGTCAGTTAATTCTACTACAAATTCCGAAAACAACAATACATCAAATATGTATTATAATAATTGTACCTTCAATATTAATATTAATCAATAAAAAAAATTAGAATATTATTCGTTATATAATCGTAACGAATACCAACTCGAGCATAGACAATATTTTTCGATTATTCACCGAGTCACGAGACGTATTTGGCGAAACATCACGAGAGCGCAGCTCGAGTGGTGTTTCGCGAAATACGTCGAGTTTAAATAGTTCCCATGACACACTGACATACAAGCCTTCCTCTGTTACTTAACATCCTTATTGCCCGTCTTGCTACGTCTTTGTCCACCACACCACGAACCCATAGGATGCCATTGTTCTAATAACCCTCGTTTAATCATAGAAACTTTTCTTTCCTTTCTTACTGCATGTGTTCAAGTACATAGATGCTTTCTATCTGATTGTAGTATGTGAGCCTGTGATTAAAATATACTCCAAGGTTCTTCGTTTCTTCGAATCAGGATAATTAAGATCTCATCAGACATGTCTGCTGCAGTGGTTTGAATTTTGGAGTTGAAGAAGAATTGTCTTAAAATAAGTTGATATAAGATTTGGGGTTTGTAGAAGGAAATTTATGAGATTTATTCCATTATCAATAAGACGTTGGCTACTTAATGCATTTTGTCTTGGTTGGCAGCCAAATATTGTTTTCTGGTGGAAGATTGATCAACTTCATCTAGAAGGAAGATATTGTCATTGAAATCGAAGTAGGTAGATGGTACAGAAGCGGGCATTGGTGTTTTTGGTAATTGAAATTATATTTGAAGCTCTTTTTTTCCTAACTGAATTCTTAAAAATGGAAAATATATAGAGTATTTCATGAAAAAGATTGAGTATTATCAATTAGTCACCATAGTAAATTCATAAAAATCCATCTATTTCGAAAATATTTTCTTTATTTGTTATTTTTGTGGAAAATAAATATTTGCTCCATTTCATACTCTCTGCGTTTGTGAAAATAAATAGTTCAAGTAATTTAAAATGTAAATTGGTTGTACAGCATTTTGATAAATTGAATATAGAGTGGCTAATAAATTTATTTGGTAATCAAACAATGTTTGAGTATTATTAGATCAAATAAACTGGTGAAATGAATTATTCTAAAAATATTAGATAGACAATACATTTTTCAATTTTAAAATTGTGGGGAAGAGCGGGGTTGGAAGCTACAATTAACAACGAGATTTAATTATTAACCTTTATTTTTTATAATATAGTCACTTTTACTAATAATCCAATAGTTTCTTTTTCAGAAGCAAAATTTTTAAGTTTTAGAGCTGAACATTCAACCCCACTCTAAGGCAAGCTGTTCCACCTTCCGGGAAAATTCTTCTGCTCAGAATAACAGATTTTTCAAATTGAAATAACCAGGAGCTGATGGTCAGTATAAAATTATGATGGTCTTTCCTATGGAAAAATTTTCTCATCCCACCCACTTTCTTGGCATCACTACTGAAAGGTGCTAAGTGAAATAGAATTTTCATGTTTTGTTCTTAAATTCAAATAAATATGAGAACTTGAAATTTTGTGATGTCCTTGCAATCGCAATGATTAACCACTAGACTGTGTCAGAAAAAAACACTTTTATTTTACAAATGCATCCAAAAAGTTTCTTTGAACCACAAAAAAAATTCTCCCAAAATTTCAGCTCGATATCCCAAAAATTGAGCTGGCGCATGGGGAGCCCAAAAGCGCCAGCTCAGTTTTTCCCATTTAAAATACATTGGAAAAAATTTCCTAGGTTTCCTACAATTTTGATTTTGATTTTTGTGCGAGCAAAACTGAAAGAAATATCATTGTAAAATACTCCAATATCGAGTTCTCCACGCTGTCTTACAATGTATGTCGCAAGCTCCAGCGGATTTTTTTCGAGAATTTAAGAAAATAATTAGGAGTGGATATGGTCTCGATTAATACTAGACCGATGGCCCATGACACATCTAGGCTTCATTATTTCAAATGAAAGCCGTTTCCACCATCGAGTTTTATGTGAAAAACAAGTAGAATAAGGCTATTCCCCAAAGCCCAAACTGAATAATCGACGCTACAGTGGAATTTGAAAATCTTAGAATTTTCACGAGACTAGAACAATTAACTAATGGATGCCGAGTACTTAGATGCATTCATTGGGTACTACTTTATCATAAAAAAACCTGGCATACAAATACAAGTGATACTAAGGGTTGATAAGCAAGGTTTAAAAATTGATAAAAGGGTAAAAAATAATTAACTGATCTATACCGAAGAGATTTTATATTTTGCAATCTTCGTAAATGTTAAAAACATTAGTGGCATACATTTTGCGGGGATTACTTGATTGCGCCACATTTTATGCCTCAGCCATTAAATAGCATTGATTCCAGTTTCCTCCAAAATGATCTCCAAAACTGTGGTTCATGCACGACGATGCTCCAGTACATTTTAGTCAGATTTTAAGCAATACTGAAATGCAGCTTATCTCAACCATTAGATTGGTTGATGTCCAAAGTTTAATCCGTGTGATTTCTGGTTATGAGGTAACCTTAAGTCACTAGCACACACCGAGACTTGATATTAAAGATTTTAGAAAAAGGTATTCGAAAAGCTTTGAGCGTGTTCGACAAACAACCTCTTTCTGTCCTACGTTAGTTTCGCGCACTAAGTTGTCCTGAGTAACAGGCAGTACCGCCAGGAACGAACTTTCATTAATCAATTTCTCTTCATTATGATGCCTTACTAATGTCACTTCAATATAAAAGTTATGTATGAATTGGTACATAATAAACAAAGTTAGACCAAATAGTTAAACACGAAAAACGTGACAATGACGTTCACACAGCCACTTAACCACTGTCGCCGGAGACGCGGTACTTGACATTTGAATGGCGCATTTCACATATATTACTGACAGAACAAGTTACCCCGAGAACTTCCAGTCCCACTTTCCCCTACAGAAATCGTCTCGTGAAGTGTTTCATTATCAGTAGCAGGTATATGTTGAAATAAAGACGATAACTCCCATTTTCTAACACAAACTTTACCGTCTTCAATAAACTAAAGTAATGGACAAGTGAATTAAAACTTACTCTTGTAATCACGTCAGTAAGATATTCGGAAATTAAATTTCAAAGTGTAATCCCGCACATATGTGCATCTCACGGATGCTCACAATTTCATTAGACAGCATCTCAATTAGTCACTAATAGGTGTTCCTGCTTCAGTTCCCGAAGCAGTTGCTTCCAGATGATTCCAAAGACAACTAATAAACCTTCAACGTATAGTTAATTAATATTCTAGGACCGGTTACCGTTTCCCAGGATACACAATTTTGTTTAAATTGAGTCTTATAACATCAAGGAGATTAATATGGTTATGTTTATTACAATTATACGGAATTTCTAGAATTAATGTGCTCTACAAGGTATTTTAATATGATTCAAAAAGTTAAAGAGCTCATTGGAACTGGTTATTAAGAAGCAGCTACCAAAATTACTACTTGAAACTTTAATAGTTGAATACTGTTATAACGCTTTACAAAATTTGAAAAACAATTTTCAAAGAACAGACCGTTCACTAAGAAAAAACAACTACTTCTCGGGCTATATGCCCCTACAGATATTGAATTACACTTCTACCTGAAACTTTAATGATTTTATAGTTATGGCCTATACTTTTGAATTTATTGCCTGTTAATCGTTGTGGATGTGTTAAGAAACAGCAAGTGGTCCAAAAATTTAAATTGTTTTTTCTTTGTGTGTGGCAATTAACTGTTTTCTGAAAGATAGATAAGCTACAAAACTGCAGCTTGTAATACATGTTAAATGTGTTGACTCTATCACTATGAAAATGACGGTACCTAAAGATTAATGTTAAGGTCAATAATATCAATCAATGCCGAAATCTTCAATAGCAAATTAAACTTCTCTGAAGAGGTGAAATACTTGGTATTACCCTCGACAGGCAGCTAACATGGAACTCTCACCTACAGAGCAGAGCAAAAGAGCAAATGTGACTTATGAACAATGTCGGAGGACAGTGGGACGCACATGGGGTCTTTCTCCCCGTGTGGTCACCTGGATCTACACTGCAATCATAAGACCTATGCTAACGTACGGAGCCATTGCATGGGGGCTGAAGGTTCTACAAGCAACGGCCATCCAAAAATTATATCAAATACAGTTAATGGCTTGTTTAAACATCACAGGAGTCATGAGAACAACACCAAACGCGGCAATGATGTAATTGAGCCCAAGTTTGTGTTCAATGAACCCTACAAAATGCAAATAAAACAAAACACAGAGTCAGATGCTGCAAATGCAATACGCATATATACAGACGGCTCAAAAACCAAAGAAGGCTCAGGATGTGGTGTTCACTCCAGATCACTTAGCCTAAGAATTAAGTGGGGAATGGGAAAAAATGCCAGCGTGGTTCAAACAGAACTGGCTGGTATCTCAATTGCCACAAAAGAACTAACCAGAAAAGGAATTTCAGGCAAAAACATAACAATCTGCACTGACAGCAGACAAGCCCTATTAGCCTTGAACAGACAACGTGTTACATCAGGGCTAGTACCTAGTATCCGCCAAAATAAACAGTACCGAAAATAAAAATAAAAATTAATTTTTAATTTCTGTAATGTAAGTGTTCAAAATGTTCACCATTTCGACGCAAACAAGCTTCATATCGATTTTGTAAGTCAATAAACATATTTATAAAAAGTGGTTGATGTAACTGCCGAAAAATATTTTGTATTATTTCCCGTAGTTTGGCAATATTCGCCGGCGGATATTCCGAGTGAAATATTTTGTCCTTCATTATGCCCCAAATGTATGCGTCAGGTGGCGTCAGATCAGGTGAATGAGAAGGATATTCGAAGTCTGTTCCCCGAGAAATTATTCTATTTTCCGTATGAACGAAAATAATGCTCTACCAAAAACACCTTTTCTTCCGTTGTTAGAACCATTTTTAAATCAAATTTAACTGCAGCGTACTATTAATATATCAATTAATGACAATTAAGTCAAATATGACAAATCCATATTACATAAACAACTCCACAGCACTATCTGTTTCGGTACTGTTTATTTTGGCGCATACCGTATGAGAGTTCCACCAAGATTTAGCTAACGCCTCGGTAGATAACAATATTATCCTGAGTTGGGTTAAAGGGCACGACAGGAGTAAAGGTAATCGAATTGCCGATTCTTTAGCCAGGGAAGCGGCTGGACTAAAAATTTTAGGACCCAGTGACACCTACGGCCTGATGACTTCGACAATTGCGGAACTAGCCAAGCGGTTCACCCAAGCTCAATTCCTAAAGAGATGGGATGGAATCAAAGGATGCAGTCTTGCCAGGATTACCTTGGGCGACCCTGGGAAGCTGGCGCCGAAGAAATATTTGGCGATGACCAGGAAAAACCTATGCTTAACAGTAGGATTCCTGACTGGCCACTATCAACTAAGGAAACACCTCCATACTATAGGGCTAGTGGACACACCTCTAAGCAGAATGTGTGAACAAGAAGATGAAACTGTCAGGCATGTCTTATGTGAGTGCCCGGAATTATCGTCAAGAAGAGAGTGTGTGTTCGGTGAGTCTTGGCCTACACCTGCCGATATAAAGGAGATGTCTCCTAGTGACCTGTCCACCTCCTGAAAAGGTCAGGATGGACGATGATCTGGGAGGACAACTCTTCGGGAGGATGTACAATGGGTCACATGTGGCCTTAGTGCTGTGGGCCTAAACTCACCCTCCCCACTCTACAGATACAGATCGAGAGGGTCGTTTATACACAAATGTCATTGCAGCATTCCGGTCATGTGTTTTTGTCCGTTCCATAGTCGGCTATATAGAGGTGTCCAAAAAAGATTTTTTTCCATCCAAATTTCTGTGCCCCGACTACTATATGGCCATTGGAACAAGAAATATTTTACAGATGACATAACATCATATCACATCAATTCCATATTTAACTGTGAATGTCAGCTTCTTTGAGAAAATCAGTTACGTTTTTTGTCTGGCTGTTCAGACTTTCTTCCAGGTTTGACTTCAGTTGCAGTTGCTGCTAGGTTGGGTGGTTATGTTGACAATGTATTAGCTTTGATGTACTAGGAAAATATGTCCCTACTAATAATTTGTGAAACAGCAAGTTTATCCATATCTTCAGGGCACACAAATGAAACTCCTATGGTCTGTAGTCTGACTCATTCACAGTAGCTCATAATGTGCTTCGCCGATTCATCTTCTTCTAGATAGAGACGACAGTCGGTATTTCCTACCAGCCCTATTCTTGCTGGATAATAGTTCAGCCTGCAGTCTCCAGTCAGGATTCCAGATAAAACCTGATCTCCTCACTATCTATATTAAGCAAGGTCCTTCGATTAAGGTCTTGACTTGCCTTAATCCTGGTATATCATTCCAGAAGGGATTTCTATTCGGGGCGCCAGACATATGAACTAGGACTGACCTTTTTTCCTGACAAATTGCTCCACTACCTCGTCACCCAGGTTCCCGGAATCCATTCCAGCGCTTTTTTGATGGCATCCAGTTGATTTAGGGGTAGTCTATCATTCCAAGCCAGTTCATGATTGCAACTGTTGGAACACAAAACTGTTTTTGCAGCCAGGTTGTCAGAAATCATTTTTCACTTGGGCACAGTCGTATATTTCTTAGCTCTACTAGATCTTTTCAATAAGCAGATCTTTCCTTTTTTCCCGGTTTACCCATTTCTTTCAATGTTATATTGGTTCTAATACCGTGAAAAGGTTTAGTTCCCCAAAAGGTTGCTGCATTATTGTAAATGGGTGCATAAAAAATTTATCAGTGTTTTTAATATATCTGTGACTTTATTGGAATAGTATTTTATGGAATCGTTTAATAATGCTGCTATCATCTATAATGTGAATAAGTTGCATAAGATAAGAGCCTCGCACAAAAAAGAGCAGCTCTTCCACCAGCTTTGCTTGTTCATAAAATGCGGATACAAATATCGCGGACCATTGAAAAAATACACAAAATACGATTTATTTCCTACAAAGTGAAACAGTAAGCATGAAATACGACCGTCGTTATAACGTGACAGTAGAAGTAACGAACTATCGCGTATATATCGCTTATACAATTTGAAATGTGTGTTTCCGTTCCGAAGAATGACCAATCCGTATCAAGTCTAATAGGGGTCTGACGTGGTCATATATCTCGAACAAAAAATAACTTATAAGAAACAGAAGATCACTCCCGAATGAAAAACTTATATAATATCAACGTTTTATCTTTGAACGAGTGGCGTTTTTAGTGAAATTTTTCTTACTTGAATGCGAATGTTACGGAGATTATATCATGGAAGTTGGAGCTTCTATGATATATGTTGGCGTTTGCTAACTTCGCTTTACGGTTTTTCTCGAATTATTTATTTAATGAAGGGAGTGATAAATTATGGCTTCCAGTTTCAATAATCGTATCGTTAATTCCATTATCAGGAACAAAAAAAAAATTATGGGGAAGGGACTTAGCAGCGAAGCAAATGAAAAGAAATTTTGGTAAAGTTGCGTAATTTGTTAAAATTAAAATGTTGGATTTTGGTTACTTTATTATGTCGACGTTATTTCTCAATTCAAACTTCTGGATAATTTTAACTTTTCCGTTGACACAAAATCCATAGAAACATGCAATTTTTGATGATAACTTATTTGTTTAAGAATTTTTAAGAACTTAAATAAAGTCTGCAGCTCTTTAAATATGAATGTATGCGGCTGACTATGATTCGTCCCATTAACTGGTCGAAGCTACTGAAAATGTTGCAGGATTTCTTTTGCATAGTCAGCCGGGTCTAAGTTACCTTCATTGCCACGATTTGTTAAAAATTCTCCAGAAAGACGCAACGATTCACCATAAACGAGAGCTGCTGAAGCAGTTCCTAGGTCTCCTCTACATGCGGATTTAATTTCAAGCAAAACGGTGGGTAAAGAGTCTACCCAATTTGAGCTGTGGTGGCATCTTACAGCTGCCTTCAGTTGACGGTGAAATCGTTCCACTAGACAGTTGGCTGCTGGATGGTATGCTGTGGTTCGAAAGTGTGTTGAACCAATTAGTTAGCTGAATCTGTTGAATAATTTTGATTGGTATGTAGTATTACGGAGAGGAGCGCCAAAACGAAAAACAATTTCTGCCTCAATGTTTTCGAGTGAAAAAGCTTCTGGCTATCTTGTGAAACGGTCAACGCATGTTAATAGGTATCGGTATCCCCTTGAAAATGGTAGCAGTCCTACTAGATCTAAATGGATGTTCTTAAATCTAGTGGATTGTGGTGCAAATGATCCCACTGATGCGGATACGTGTTGCGATATATTGCATACACGAACGGGTCCATATTCAGCAATCTGATTTCATAGAGGGCCATACATACCGTTGTGCAACCAGTTTAACTGAAGCTTTTATACATTGTCACATTTTTCGGATCTATGTTCGTGACTTCCACAGTTCGGGCAAGTGTAAAGCTTGGCTTTACATTCGGGAATTCAGTGGCGTAAGTTTGTACAACGAGTACAATATTTTGGGACGGTTGGAAGAGGGTTTGCGTTTGAAATTTTGCAGCGATGATTTAGGCCGTGAAGGAAGATTCCTCTGGAGATTGCCTGGTTAAGTTGGGTTTCAGAGTTGGTGATAACTCTGATTAGGAAGGTTTTAGAGTTGGTGGCTTTGGAGACGAACCTCCAGCATTTTAGGAAATTTATTTAAATATCTTTGAGAAGATCAAAGATTTCTTAATTGGAAATATTTTTGTTAACGTTCTTGATGACGAAGGAGAAGTTTGGAGTGTGGGTGTTGGCTGAAGTCTTGTTTATGGAGGCGAATGGAGCGGTAGGCATCTCCGATGGCATTATGAAGTCTGAGTTGAAGTTCTTTAGGGGAGATGTCCATCAGAACTTTGAGGAGGGCAGTGCCATTAGGATTGGCTTTTAAATAGGAGATTTTACCTCTGAGAATTTCGTTTGTGTTCAGAAGGATGAAAAGTTCCTTCTGAGAGAAGAGTTTGGGTGGGAGGTTTCGGAGGTTCAGGGTTTGTAATGGAATTGTAGATGATGATGATGTATGGGAGGGAGGTATAGAAGTAGAAGTTTGAACTGAGGCTTCTTCGTTGATTTGAGTGAGTATGGATTCTCCATGGATTGAAGAGGCTTGGGAGCAGCGTAAAGAGTGTAAAGAGGGGGTTGGAGACTTCACAGCCTGGGCATAAGTCGGAGATCTGGATTTTCGACATAATGATTAGAGGTAGGCTATTGTTCCGAGCATTGTTCCCATAGATACTTGATCTGAATTGAGAGATATATCAGGGTGTTTTTTTGAGTATTTTGGAGTGGGCCGTGGAATCGAAGGTGTCTTGGAAGCTTTTTTGTCAGAATATTGGGAGGTTGAAGTTTTGGAGGTTGAAGATTTTGGTTTAAATTCGGGAATTCTCACTGGAAGGCGTGGTTTGGAGTTTTTTGGGGTTTTAGAAGTAGAGGGAAGTTGAGGAAATTTCTCAAAAGTGTCGTGTTTATATCCATTTTCTCACCTATGTTCAAAATAGTTTCTCCGAGTGCGGTAAATATACTTTTCGCATGTGTTAGGAACAAAAATTTTTCTACGAGCGGACAAAAAATTTAAAAATATATCATTTTATTGTACATAAAGTAACTAGATACAAACTAACAAGTTTATTAGGTTATTGATGGAATCATTAATAGTTCAACATTCAATATGTAACAAATTTTAATACAACGAGGTGAAGTAGAACTTTCTTTTTATTTCAAAACTCTTGGTAACTGTTACTGGTATTAAGAACAGTATATGGAACATCTTACGTTATCATCATTTTCTTCATATTTGTAGAATGGGTTAAGTTGAAAAGCAGCGTTAGCTTAACTTCTCCTTTCCATTACCATACAACTATCTCCATAAGAATTAATGCGATTAAGTCAATCCCGAGAAGAAAATATTTCGAAGAGGCTAAGTAGCTCTAGAGAAAGGCGGAACGAATAAATTATGGTGGATTAAAAGTCCTTTTGTACTTTTACTATTTATTTTTGAAACTCTTCTTGTAAAACCACACTTTTACAAATACCTACCTTCATTAGTAATAAGAATGCGATGTCAGTATGAATATATATTTTATCATAAACATCGAGTTGATGTTTAAGCACAAAGTCTAATTATATTCAACCTTTATTTCCGGAAGACCATCTATAAGTAATTTATTATAGTTTTGAATAAAGTCACGTACCAATAATACTCGTGTCTATGTTTATTAAATAATCTAAATATATTTCAATTTAATTGTTAAGTCAGCTTACTATTGAAATTAGTACAATGATCTACAGGGTGTCTACAAAATAATAAAACTTAACCACACGTGGCACTTCCCCTAGCTCTGTTAACTGCTTAAATTCTTAATTCGCCTTGGTCTTTAATTTTGGCCCACTCATCAAAACACCAAACCACAGAAAACAATCATCTTCACCGATTCGTGAGTAAGTTTTCACCGTGGCCGCGTTTTCTAATGTTAAATTTTATTTTGTCATTCCATTGACTCAAATAATAACCACTGAGCAAGATATGGTCTTATTCAGATTTGCATCCAACAAAGTTTTGATAGCCGATATGATAGCCAACGTTCGGTGAAGGACACTGGTTGCCTCTCTCCTTGAGAAAGCTACAGTATATTAGAGAGGACATTTAATCCTCCCACCAGTTATCCCCGAGCCCTCGAGTAGACGATATAGGTACACTGGATGTGTTCCATATGTTTCAGCAAAATGGTTTGTCTCCATGAGTCCAGTGCCTCACAGTCAGATAAGATATGGGTAGCAGTCTCGATCTCCATGTCATAAAGTTGCAGCTGAGTACCCTACTATACAGCCCCATTTTATAAAGGTGGTCTGACCCATTAGATAACCTATAATGATTCTCAGCTATTTCTTATTGATATTTAGTAGTTCTTCGGCCAGTTTGACACATGTATCACCCTTGAAGGTCTAGCTGCGTATCTGCTTTGGAGTGTTTTTGCAATGTGGTCTATGTTGGCTTTGTACCTATTTTTGTATTTGCCCTCGGACCACTTTCTTTCAAGGACTGGTTCTGGTCCAACATAAATCGTTGCTGAACCTCTTCTCGCCAGTTCATCAGCCTGTTCATTTCCAGAAATAGCGTTATGTCCCGGCACCCACTCTAATCTTACTTTTATATGGTCTGCCAGTTCATTTGGTTTTTCTGGCATTTTTCTACCAGTCTGGATGTAGTCTTGCGACTATCTGAAGTCAGAACTGCTGCTTTGCTGTCAGTTAATATGTTTGTCCTATAGGTATCAGTCCATGATATGTATTAGATGGAACAGAAAAAAAAGTGGCCAAGTATTAGTATTTTTGCTTCATTTTCTGAGCAGAACAATGTTTAAAGAAAATTATAGTCTCCTCTGAAGACAGCCAATTATCTCAAAATCTGCTCGAATGATCTCGCGCGATATTAACTTATAATCGGAACGTCGCGAACAACATCATATCAAATTTTCAGCCAGTTTGACTGGAAGAACTTTTTCAAAAACCTCCCTGTAGGGTCATTTCCTTCTCTCACAAATCCGTTCCTGGTTAAATAATCAACTTATGACTGATCAAACTCAACAACTTTGCTGAAATTTCTGGCCAAAGTGTAACAATTTGATATTGATTTGGGGATAATTTCTTGTTGAATTTGTTTCCAAAGATTTTCACAGTTATTGGAAAATATATCAAAAACATTAAATGGTTCAAGCGGATAAGATTAATAAAGTAAATTGTATGCTACTTCCTACCCTTTAAATTAGGAGTACCGGATACACGAACTCCCAACATCCAGCATGTGTGGATAAATATAGGTAGGTGTATAGTCATTTATTTAGAATGCAGAATAAATCGTAATTTACGATTTCTCTCGAATTAAATGCACCATTCCGGTTTAATACAGATTTACGGTATTGAATTTTCGCTCAACCAAAAAGGAAATATTTTATCGTTATCAAACACAATACAAGATAAATCGTTTCTACCGACGAAGTTAATGTAAGCCCAGTAGAAAAGAAGAAAATATAACCTATTATTGAATAAGCATCTTTTCAGGAATATTCTGAGGTAGATGCAAGTGACGTGATTCGATAAGTCTTTTCAACAATGGCATCGTAGGAGGATGTACTGACAAGAAACGTATTATGAATAATATATAATAATTTTCTCCATTGTACTATAGCTGCAAGAGATAAAAAAATTATGACAGATGCAGTTATTACACTTGATAAAAAAGCATTAAAAAGGAAAAACGAAGTACATGACCAACAATAAAAAAAATCTCAGACCATACAAAGTATACCTATCACAACTTCGAAAAAATTCTACATTTCAAATATCTTGCAGTGATAGTCAACGGAGCAAACGAGATTCGTAACGAAATGAGTGAAGAATTCTCAGAGCGCTTGCAGGTGCGTAATAGAGCTTGAAACAGTAATTATTGTTTCTTACATTAACGTTAGAGTGTTAGCAGACATTTCCAGGGAAGTACTGATTTTTACATGTGACAAATACTCATTATCGGTACTGCGCTAAGACTGAGAGAGGAAAGAAGGCAGCTTGCTCTCTTGTCTCTCTGAATCTTTCGCTAACAAAAGGGCGAAATAAAATTCCTTTGAAGCCGCAGAGATATTGAAGAATGAGAATTTGAAAACAATAAATGTTGTTAAATAAATGGTTTAAACGATAATTCTTATCTCTAAGTTTTATTACAATAATTAAAGACATATTGATTAACTATATTTTCGATGTGTTTGCATTTAAATGGAACGACATAGGTATTATTATATTTTTTTGTGCTTTCGTTTTAATATTACAATTTTGTATTAATTTTAATTATTTGTTTTTTGTGTGTTTTTATTATTTGAATAAAAATTTTTGATTTGTGTAGTTCGTTTTAATTAATAAATATATAATATTTATGCCACGGCTTCTCAGACAGAGACTCGTCTGCTCAACCTCAAGGACGTGTTTCAGGGTCAGTAGAGATAACGGCGCATAGATGGAGTTCCAATCTTTTTTAAAATATTAAGCTCTTACATATGTGACTAAAGGAATAGATATGCACTCTGATTTTCTTTAATAGAATTATAGTAATCAACAATAAAAATGGCAATTAATATGCCGAGCGATTACAACAAACATCGATATACAAAAAATTGTCTTTTCGACAATAACTCAACTGCGAAATACTTTACTACCAATATTCGCAACGCACCGAATAGAAATACGGAACGCGGCTTCCGTTACAAATGAAAGATCAGCTGTTCTCTTCTCTGGAATCCGCTGTAGAAAACTAAACAAAGAAAAAAATGATTTGCGAACGCTATATTGCAAATATTCGTAAGGATTTGATATCAAATTCTTTTGTAAGTATGAAAATTTCTATGCTAAATAATACAACCTATAAATTAATCTTATTTAAGCACTTTAAATCACTTAGGTTATTATGTGAAAATTTTAACCTCAATACACAACTCATATGAACGATTCATAAATGACATTTTTGGTTTTATTTCAGTTTCTGGATACTGGAACCTCGATCAGAATAATCAACAAGATTAATCTATCTAATACAAATACTTGGAGTACAAATGAAAAATTTATGGAGTGGATATCTCACCAATTTAGTAGATTCTACGTTCTGGTTTTATGTGGGAAATTCTCCATAACTTGTCTGCAAACTCTCGACTCTCGTAGTCTGCTCGTTAGCACCTCGCTAACCACTTTTCCTGGTTTTCTACCAGAAAAATTCACTCACACCAAATTCTTTTCTGACGCTCTTCTTCGCGTCCCCCAGAACTCTCACTATCGCGTTCCCAGTCAACAACTCCCTAGTTTCCTCATAGCAACGCTTTTTGAAACAAAATATTACTTCCTTCCAAAAACGTCTTACCAACATATTATACAATCAGGTAAGTAATTATTTAATTTAATTTTGTCACTTTATGACATTTATATAAACTTGTTATTTACAATATTACTAACTAAATTTCTAATATAAATAAAATCAGAGTGGCATCGTAACTTAGATTAAATATTATTAAAAATATCATATTTCAAATTAAACCAAATCAATACAATGACCTATAAACATTATATTCCGATTGGACGTACTATTGACATTTTGCTTCAAATCATTATTAATATGAATTTACCTTTGACTATTGAATATCAACATCTATATTTCATAATAAGCACATACAGGGTGTATCAAAATTTTTTATGGATAATTGAACTCTACTTTTTTCTATAACTTATTTATTCTAATTCATTTCAAATTGTGACACCTTGAATTTCTATTGGTATATGACCACAAAATCTATAATAGTATTTATATTTTAACATGGCGGAAGCTTATAAAAAATGAATATCTGTTCTTCCTATTGAATTTTGTAAACGATACTACTATTCATTTACCTGTTGTTTAATTCCTTAATTCTTATATTTCTATTACCTAACATATTTGTAAAAAATTCAAAGATAACCAAATTTATAAAACAACAAAATCTTCTAAGGGGCATGACTGTTCACTTTTTTGTTTAGCGTACTATAGTATAACAATTTTCAATTGATGGTGATTCATTGGCAACATCGTTATGGAATCATCTTCCTTTTCACTTATCCACATTGGCGAAGCGCATAAACAATAAAAAAGACCCCTGTTAGTGCCGGTAAAAATTTAGTTCTGAGATTTAAAATTGTTTCCGCTAGTCCTCAGTTCAATTTGTAGATCAGTTACCATCAATTTAAAATTGTTGTAGTATAGGGCGCAGACCAAAAATGAAATGAGAAGACCAAATTATCACTGATTAACGAAGTATGGAATTAAAGGGCTGAAATCATCGAAGATAGGAAGAAATGGACATTAATAGAGGAAGAAGCAAAAACGGACAGGAGAATATAAAACGATGGAAGAGAAAAGCGGAGTGATTCCCTCGGGAATGTATAACCCTATACGTATATACTTTTTGGTGTGGGGATGTATATATTTTTCTTGTATTCATTCTATTAATTGTTAGATGTCTTCTACATATTTTTGTCTCCAGCCATTCTCCTTGCAACCAAAAGATTTTCGACTCTTTTTGTTACTTTGATATTCGGTTTTTCAGGTACCGTCAAACGTGGTGAATCAGGACTAAGAGATCAATCGGGACAGTATGACGTTTATTTACAAACACGTGATGTTCATGCTTGTAACGAATGTTTTTAGGATGGGGAATATGAAAAGCCTATTGCAGACACCTTCAGCGTTTGACCTTCGTATGTCGCCGTCAATTAGTTCGCAGCGCTTCATTGATACAGGTGTCCAAATTTTGCAGTACAATTTTACGTTTTTAGAACCTTCTGAACCACTTCGTTTGGAAAAGGAATTTGAGTATTGCATTTGTAATACAGATTGCGAAAATCCCTTTCTCACAATGCGACTTATACAAGTACGACAAGGAAAATATGAGCAAAGCTACGTGAAAGAGAGAGAAGACTTGTTAGCCCAGCGATCAGTTCCCTCTGCCAACACAGTTGGGCGTGTGTTCATCGCCCCACTATTTCAACCGCTGTTGCCAGAAGCTCAGATTAATTTGTACAAATGATATTTTTGTCTCGTCCAACTGTTTTGTTAGAGGGGACTGATCGCTGGGCTAACAAGTCTTCTCTCTCTTTCACGTAGTTTTGTTCATATTTTCCTTGTCGTACTTGAATAAGTCGCATTGTAAGAAAGGGATTTTCGCAATCTGTATAGTATACCTGTGGATATTTTCTAGATGTTGTATTTGATTAAATTATTTTGTAGTTTTTTTTATTATTAATTTAAAAAAAACAAATCACTTCTAGGGGTGAATCGGGACGATGGTCCAAAAATACAAAAGAACGCCTGGGACTAGGGTTTATCAAAATGATCGTAAAGAACAGCTTGAAACGGCTTTGAGGCAGTTTAGAAGAGGCCAAGTAACCCTCCGAGAAGCAGAATAGTTATATAATATACCAAGATCGACTCTACAACGACATGCTAAACAGAAGCCAAAAAATCATGGAGTGCAAACTATTTTGTCAGAAGATGAGGAAAGTAGGCTGGAGCATTTGATAGTATTGGTGGAAGAGTGGGGATACCCGTTGGAAAAAATTGATATTCGATACATTGTTAAGGCCTATCTTGATAGAGTGGCGAAATTTGATAACAATATGCCCGGTGTTGATTGGGCGAATTTGCATTGTTTGCGTCATAAAGAATCACTCACTGAAAGACTGTGTGAAAATATTAAACGGGCTCGGGCAGCAGTGTTTCGGAAAATAATAGATAAATATTTTCATCACCTCCAAGAAAACTTACAAAACGTTAAACCTGAATCCATCATCAACTATGATGAAAATTGCTTCGTTGATGATCCCGGTCGGAAAAAAGTCATCGTAAAAAGAAAAACAAGACATCCAGAATGCAGAACGTTTGCCGTAAGTGGCCAGCTATTACCCCCATTTATTGTCTATAGGAGCGAGCATCTTTGCGATACCTGGTTGACAGATGGACCAAAAGGTGCGCGCTATGGACGAAATGAAAGTGGCTGGTTCGACCAGCCATTATTTGAAGAATGCTTTATTTGTATTGCTCTACCGTTCTTGAAAAGGCGTTCGGCACCAATGGTAATCATTGGCGATAACTTATGTAGTCAGAGTTATTAAATTGTGCGAAGAAAATGATGATATTAGGTTTTGTTTTTTGCCGCCCAATTCAACCCATTCAACACAGCCACTTGACGTCTCTGTTTTTGGCCTAATGAAAAAGGTTCGACAGGAATATGGTTATAATACGTCAGATCTAATATCAAGATAATTCTGGGCAATATAACAGTAGAAATCAGTGATAATCGTAATTTTGCATTGAATAATCGTTCAGAGTTCAAAAGGCGACTGGATTTTCAAACTTTCTAATGAAGATTCTTCTGTATTCACGCGGCAGCTGCTTCCGGCTCAAAAATGCAAGAAAAGCCAAAAAAATAAAAAAAGTGAATATTTTCGTTAAAAAGGGCGTTCTATATAAAATCCAAAAAAGTCTAGAGAAATACTTTTTTGTTGGGAAAATTCCTCATGGGTGAAACTAAAAATAGAATATTGATTAGCGACTAGGAGCCCAAATCAACATTGTTAATCGGCTATGGCCTTTCATATTTCAGGAGTCTATCGTTCTTCATAACCAAGATACAGGGTTATTAATTTTTTCCCAATTTTACAATTGATCATGTCTCATGAACAGCCTGTTACATTTTTATAATATTTGGTAGTACGTATGTTCTTCAACAATTTCTTATTCTCTTAATTTCTGGATCCCAACTTTTTTCATTTCGCGAAATACTAATACTTTTACTAAATAATTGAAAACTGCTTATGTCCACGCATTTATCTTCTCATACTTCAAAAAAAAAGGTAAGCGGTCGTCGGACCGCCGACAGAAGCTTGCTTCTTACACACAATAGAATGGCCATTTTTCGTGAATTTTTCACCATTTTTCAGAAATTTTCACAATTTTTGACCATTTTTGACCATTATGGACCAATTTTGACAGTTTGAACAATTTTTCAAAAAGTTTGACAATTTTTGATAAATATTGACCATTTTTGACAGTTTTTTTCATAATTATTGACCATTTTTCAAAATTTTGACAGCTTTTGACAATTTTTCGGAAAAATTGACCATTTTTCAAAAATTTTAACAATTATTGACCATTTTTGACGAATTTTGACAATTATTGACCGTCTTTGACAATTATTGATCATTTTTGACAATATTTCAAAAATTGTAACATATTTGGTAATTATGTATTGACAATTTTTTCAAAATTTTGACAATTTTTAACCATTTTTCAGAATTTTAACATATTTGGCAATTATTGACCATTTTTTCAAAATTTTGACAATTTTTGACCATTTTTCAAAATTTTAACAGTTATTGATCCTTTCGGACCATTTTTGACAATTTTTGACGAATTTTGATTGGTTTTGACAATTATTGACCGTCTTTGACAATTATTGACCATTTTTGTCAATTTTTCAAAAAAATTGACAATTATTGACCAAATTTTGACAATTTTTGGAAATATTTGGCAATTATTAACCACTTTTTTTTTAAATTTACAGTTTTTGACTATTTTTGATCATTTTTCCAAATTTTGGACAATTTTTGACCATATTTAAAATTTCTTGACAATTTTTCAAAAATTTCAACATATTTGGCAATTATTAACCATTTTTTCAAAATTTTGACAAAAACACTTACATTTATTACACCTCTGTACAGACTATTTTTGTATATCATTCACCTTTTTTCTGTAACCAAATACTCCTATTTCCTTTCTTTTGGAAATTTAATCTAATAATCTGTACGCAAGGGTAATAGAACTGGACGGAAAAGGTTTCGTTTGCAACGAGAGGAATTTACAGTATAAAAAAATATTGATGGAATCTGAAGTGGCTGACATTTTTTCGAGATTTTTTCACATGGTCGGAAAATTTATATTGAAAATGTTTTTCGAGAAATTCCAAAACCACTACATACCAAAGAACTCAAACACTATAGAAAAAATAAATTTGATCCAACGATATTCATAGATAAAAGCAATGCTGAAGACTTTGATTATTCATTTAAAAATTTAGATTAAGATTAATATGGGGCTTACGTGCTTCTAAGAGTCTCTTCACTCTTCGCAGATCTATTGTGTGTGCCCTCTTGTTATGCTAAAGTTCGTGTGTCCAATCCGATGTTGTTCAAGTGTTAAATTAATAGTGCCCTGCCTAAGAGTCCAACATCCTGGTTGTCGGCCTATTGTGACTAAGTAGGTGCTCTGTGAATTTTGACAATGTTTCTTCGATAAACTATTTGGTCTGTCTTATTCCAAGCGTCTTGTTCCACAGTTTTTTCGTCCAAGTACCATTTTCCTAGAGAGTTCTATAAAAGAACCTAACACAACAAAATCCAAGAAAAGCTTAAAGCCTTTCTTGAGCTTGGTTGTGAACTTGTCTATTTACAACCACTGTAAAACCTTATGGTGTGCGAGTGGATAACACCGTTACGCGCTGATTACTTTAATGGCTAACGAGAGGGCGCCTCAGATAGTGTATCACGTCTACATGACAATCTCTTTTCTATCTTTTGGGGATTGGATCCATCCATAACTGTGCCAGAATCACCCATCTATATTCTATTACAGACGGTGCATCTTCCAGACCCCAGGAAATTTTAGAATTTGGTATAATACATTCAAGTACAAGTTTCTCTTGTTTTATTAGCAGCAGGTCCTGTTCAATGATACTGAAATGCAACTTTCATCAGATCCTCTCGGTGATCGGCATACTGGTTTCCGCATGATCGAATTGTCGGCCATAAACCCGAGTAAATGAGAGGGTTTGAAGGCGGGGCCAGCAAACTACCTTTTGAATAAATCTATACTTATCTACTCCAAGAAGTTCAATATTTATTGCCATCGAATAGATGATTTGATGTATTTGTAGATGAAGTTGAGGGTCTTTAGAGATGTTTTTACCGAAGTGACTGATCGACCGCCTCCTACCGTTGTGGATGATCAACCACCTTGGACCAATAGTTATGCTGTGCCAAGTGATTCGCTCAACGGTTCCCTCATTCAAGTAGAAGAAGGAGCAGCTTTCCTAGAAGAAGGAGCAGCTTCCCTAGAAGGAGGAGCAGTTTATTTAGAAGTAGAAGCAGCTACAAACCATACAGTCATCGGTGTCCTCAATCCAGGAGCTGGTCCAAATCGTGCTTTCCTATCTCCTGAAGAGTTTCGTGGTTATCCAAAAGCAGGAGAACGAGAAACTGATCGAAAGCAGAGGAAAAAAGGGAAGCCATTGCAGAGAAGAAGCCGATTCAAACTTCCAGAATATTGTCAAACAAAAGGAAGGTGTTCGTAAATCAACCGAAACCGAAGAAGAAAAATGAACAAGCTCCAATTCATTCATAATCAGAGGACGACGAAGAAAACGATGGAGTCGTTGAATATGCAGACACGGACGACGACATGGATATAGATGAGGAGATTTTTGCTGTTGAGCCCGACCATTTCGCAGAATTGAACCGTCTTCCTGTTTTAGGAGACTATATTTTGATCTAGTTCAAGCTTAGAAGCCAATCCAAATTCTATGCTGATCAAATCACCAAGATGAAAGATGATGAGGGGGACTATGCGGTTAAATTCCTACGATACCGAAAATGCAACACCTGTGTCGAACCGCTTGTGGATGACATAGCCACGGTTGATGACAAAGTCATGAAGATGTTACTGAAAAATCCTTCTGTGGTTCAGGGTACTAAAAGACAACTAGCATTCATCTCATTCAAGGTTGATTTTGACAGTTTGAACATTGGCTAAACGTAAAAGGATTTCGTGTTTGTGCCTTCTTAAAATCAATATTGAACTTATTTCACATTCCAGAAACCTCTTCTTTTTAAATGCCTTCCCTTACCATTTTCAATTCAAAAAAGGCTTTTTTGTAAATTTTGACGTTTTTTCAGATGTTTCAAGGTACCTGCACCCAAAATTAGTTTTTTGGAAAATGGCCGCTTACGGTCACATATGTTTTATATAATAACGTTCGAAGCATTTCTCTCATAGTTTAGATCCTTAGGTCACAGGAAAAACTCAAACTGTTGAAAAAAAAATTCAGGTGGGGTGCTATGGTCAAAACCAACTTTTGCGTTCCATTGTGCCCCACCCTCCCTAAATGCACATATGGGATAATAATATATAATTTTATGATTTTCCTCTGCACCTGGAAATCTTGTTACACTGTTGTTTCATACAAAAGAGCACTTATGTAATAAAATATTAACCTTTCCTCCATTAATCTTGTTATAATTACAAACCTAATAATCTCCATTTTCTTATGAAAAATAATCCACTAAAGTGTTTCAAAGCTTTAATTTGATAACAATGAATTTCGTATTCATTTAATAAACTTGAAATCATGTATTTACCATTAGATCGTTCTTTGATGCTTTGTTTGTTATATAAAATATTTCAGGATGAAGTTGAATATTTAAAGATCATCTTTATACGTTCTGACTTCGTTTAAAGTTGTATCGATCAATGTACATTATTTTAGGAATAAAAAGAGATATAAACCATCTACAGTTTCGCCAGATCGGAAACAAAATATATTTACCATAGTTTCTATCTAATATTGGCTTCTAAAGTTTCAATGCCCGTAATACCAGACAACTGATGAAATTATTATTATTCCCAACAGTAGTCTGAATGTTAATAAAACCGTTCCGATCACTGGATCCCATTTCTAGTAGACTGTAATATTGCTGGAATGTCATACAAAAAATATTTTATTTCACATTTAATCAAGGATATGAAGCCTTAAACTTCAAAATATTCTAGTTGTCGAATTTTTTCGTCAGTGTCAGATAGGGACCAGAATTTAAAAAGCTTAATTGTTCTGGATAACGGTAGCTGGAGCGTTGAATTAAAAAATATAAAGAACATTGTGGTTTGATTTCCCAAAATAATTAACAAAAAGTAGACCTTAAGTTCAAATTTGCCAAACTTCTAGAACACCATAACTGCAAAAAACAAGGTTTCTAATTTATAAATTTACAGTCAGCAAAATATCTTGCTGCAAGACTACGCTGGAAGCACAACGTTAAAAGGGAACGAGATAAACTGGAAATAAGTTTGAAAGGAGGTTATAGGGACGAGATTCCATTCTGTCTATACAGGGTGAATCACGACCAACGGGACGGAGGACCGGATGGTAAAGGTCTGAAAATGTTTGTCACTTCGGTATTTTGTATATTGATGGAGGCTTCATTTAAAAATAATTTCGGAATATACAGAAAAATACAGTCAAATTTGGCATAACAGAGTTATATTTTTTCTTGTATTTTATTGAATTTTCTTATAGTCTGTGAAAAATGAGCGATATTTTGATAAGGATTTGGTACACATAAGAGTGTATTGACTTACTCACCAAACAAATTATAACAGTCATTTCTACGTCTTCATAGTAGAGCATTCCTTGAATGTATTATATAATTTTGTTGATCAAGCAATAGGCTTCAAATTGACTTGAAGAGCAGTAATAAGGATATCCCCTACCTTTTACTCATCCAAGGGAAACTGCATTCCCAACTGCTTTCTTCTTGTGCTGAGAACTTGCAGTTCAACTGGAGTGCTCATTTACTGTAACAGTAGGATTCCACTAGGACTGGTTTTATTTTGAAACATAAACTCGTACAAACTTCTATTGAATTTATTACTGACGTACAATGACATTCAGAAATTTTTTTTTACTTTGACAATACAATACAATTTTTTCTCACTCTTCCAGCGAGTGGGAGAGAGATACACATTGACAGTGACATTTCCAGATATAATGATTTTTATTTTTCATGATATTTGAGCTTTGATATACATATTAAGATTCATGTATAATTCACTACAATCGCGGGTTTTTCAATCAAAGGAGTTATTGTTAAATTGAGAAAAAGAATTTTAAGCTTGAAGATTTAGTATCAGAGATTATGTAGGTAAAAAAATATTTCATTTTAGAGGTGTGTTCCACAACATTTGTATTCACATCATTGAAGAGAGGAGATTTTGAATTATTAAATTCCTTGGTAGTTGATACACAATAAGCCTCATTTTAAGCCGGAGCATCGCCAAACTAGGCTAGGTCACTGGCATGCAGGCAGGTTAGTCGAATTGCAGCTCCGCCATCAAATATCGTGAAAATATGTTTCATACTCAATCATGGAATATATTCAACGAATGCCAATCAATAAAAATTTAGAAGCAGCTGGGTTCGTAAAACAAATTCTAAAACCAGTGCAGCGTGGACTTTCGGCATACAGCTTTGTGGTTCAGCCAGAGAAAGCAGCATACTTGTTATACAACGCTTTTTCAAAATAAAGTACTAAGGAACACTGTCAAGGCGCCTTGGTTTTGCTGGAATAGTGACATTTATCAGGCCTTGGGGGTAGGCATTACTAGTCAAACAATTACCAAGCTTGACAAGTACCACGAAGGAAGTCTCTTAAGCCACGTGAATGCTGATTCGGCATCTTAACAATACTAACCAGATGAGAAGACTTAAAAGAAATGAATATTCGAACTAGGTGAATGTTGAGGCCATTCAGCTTCCCAATAACACCAAGCATTTGAGAAGACTAAGTAGAAATGTTGATTAAATGGTTGAATATTATCAACATGACCAGTTTCTATAAATATTTTGTCTGGGTACTTTGCGTTAAACAAATCGCATACCTGTTGCTGAGTTCTCGTTTTATCTCCACATCCTATAACAAGTGTGGATTCATAACATAATTGTTTAATTATATAAGAATCTATGCTACCACTGATGGGTTAATTTGAGATACCAACTGATAATTTGAGTGGAATTGAAATTGCTCATCGATAAGATTGTAATAACAGAATTCTGATAAAACTCAAAAACATCTGTACAAACCTAGTTGGGAATAGTATTATCATTCTCTTAGCACCAGTACTGAGATATCAGGTTACCTTCTGAAGCAAAAATGATCGTAAGACATCGCCCCAACATGCCCACTGAAAGAATTTGAATTTCCTAATGAAGTAACACTCCTGAAATGAACTTAAAAATAAGTCGATGAGAATGGGTAGACTCACTTTTTGATTTAAAAAGCTTCTACGGACATTAAATTTCAATTTTTTGCGAGTTTTGGCAATAATCGCGCTTTCCGCTGTGTTCGTGATCGCCTACATTCTCCGGCAGTTTTCTTGTTTGGAAAATAAATAGTCGTGTGCAGTGCATAACACCTCTTCAAGTTTCTCGAGACAAGAACAGTTAGGTGCTCGAGAATTTCTGGCTGCACTAAAAAAAAGCAGATATTCCTGGGAAATACGGGATGGTCATATTTGAATAAATTAATAATTTACGTCATATAATAATAGTTTTATGATAATAACGCAAACATATTTAGTAGGATGGCAAAATGTTTCCTACTTTTTATATCTTTTCCTTAAGAACCTCAATAAACCGGTGGGATGAAAAATATTCCTTCAATTTGACTTATTCTTCAGAAAGAGTATTATCATCTTAGCAAGTATGTATGAAGGTATAATGAAAATACACAAACAGCTATTAATCGTCCAAAATCAAGTTGTTATTAATCGATAAAAGTCAAGCTGCCTGCCTAATGTCAATTACAATATCAGTTGACGTTTTGTCGAATACGCCAATTTCCAAGTAAAAAAGATTTAGAAGGAAATTATGGCTACTCTAAGTAAAACCCAACTCATAGAAATTTTAATTTTCAAAGGATGTGGAGATAAAACGAGAACTCATCAACAGGTATGCGATTTGTTTAATGGAAAGTACCCAGACAGACCTATCAGCCGATCAACAGTCAGTAAGATTGAGAAAAAATTTAGACAAACTGGTCATGTTAAAAATATTCAAAATTCTGGACGTCCTAAGGTATCAGAAAACGTGAAACTTGATGTTGTTTTAAGTGTTGAAGATAATCCTCATATGTATGTATGTACATTGGGGTGACAAGATAACCCTCACAACACTTCACGCCAAATTGCAGCGGACACACACGCATATCTCAACGGTCGGTAGTACGTATTCTGAAAGACGAAAAGTACCATCCGTACAAAACTCAGTCACATTAAGAACTCAAAGATGATGATCTCGATCGCTGTATGCAGTTTTGTGACATTTTGCGGGAGTTTTATGTAACCGAAATCCACGGTATATTAAACAAATTATGTTTTCTGATGAGGCTACATTTTGCCTAAATAATTCAGTCAATCGTCACTGGATGACTGAAGGTCATACTTAACACGATCAGAAAAGGAATGTCTGTGCGGGAATAATTATTATTGGTCCTTATTATTTGGAAGAAAATCTTACAGAGGAACGTTATTTGCAATTCATGCGAACAGTCCTTGTCAATATGTTTCCAAACATGTTTCTAAACTAGTGTTTTCCTGAGAGGTGGATTGGAGAGACGAGGACCAATAGAGCGACCCCCAGGATCTCCAGATCTTACACCTCTATATTTTTTTCTATGGGGTTTTTAAAATCAAAGGAGCTGCAAGACCGAATTATAAATGAAGTAAATAGAATTATTCCGAGTTATTCGTAATATGTAAGAAGAATATGTTCGTCGATTTGCTTATTGTCAAGAGACCGGTGGATGGTATTTTGTAATTTTTTTTTATATTGCAGTTCTCGTTTATTGTAAAATTATTCTCTGATTAAAATTACTTTTTATTTTACCTGTATAAGCATTAATCAGTTAAATATGATACTGCTGAATACATTAAGAAAAATGTTATGAATGAAACTAACTGTTTCTAATTAATTCCACTATTTAATTAAAAAATTTATGAAAATTATTAAAATTATTATTATTATTAATTGACGATGATATGTCAATATCGAAATAATTATCAATATCCTTTAATAATTTTCATAAATTTTTTAATTAAATAGTGGAATTGATTAGAAACAGTTAGTTTCATTTATAACATTAATATGAGTAGATTCCACAAAGTAAGGGTCCAAACAGTAAATTACATTATTAAAAGACTTTTCAAATGAGGTATTACAAGAACCACATTTCAATTTAAAAAAATCAACGATTACCTACGTCACCGCGTAAAAACTGTAGACGTCATCATTTCTGCACATTATTAAAAAATCGGCATTTGAAATTAAAAATCGACCTTTTTCTGGACTTTTATCTGGAATGCATAGTTTGCAAAATAATGAATTTGTTCCATAATTTCTATAATTTTTTACTAGAAAATTTTAGAAATTCATACACGTCAAACCATTTTAAAAAATGAGCTAGATTATTTTTGTTATCCATTCGTAGACAACTAAGTTCTTCTCACTTTTTCATTAAACTTGTTGTTGCGTTAATAGACAGTATTACCAAATTGTTGATTTTTTTTATATATTATGTTTTAATACATATTTATTATACAGCTTTATTATTTTGTTAATTTTCGTTAAATTCAATTGTGTGTTCTATGCAAAAAATGTAAAATTATAATAGTGCTAGATTATATATAAGATAATAATTTTATTAGTATAATTTATATTTAAATTTTAAGTTCACTCGTGAAAAGTTCGTTTTTAAAAAAATTCAAATAATTTATAACAGCCCAACGTTAGAAACAATAGATGTTATATTATTACAGTTACAAGTCAAAAATGCCGGCTCGCGCCTGCACCTGGTTCTGTTCAACGTTATCCTCAAGTGGGGGAACGCTCTTGATTCAGCAACGACGGCTATTTTGTGGGAACTCCAAGTTCATAACTTTTTTGGAAATGCAAATCACAATTAAGTATATTATATATTACGATTACAGAAAATATAAATGATACCACGGACAGCCACTGGCTTTGTGGTACTCTGGTTTATTAGTAATTGTACTATAAAACTAGAAAGTTATTGGAAATTATTATTTTGATAATAAACATTATTATTATTATTATATTATTTAGCCGCGCTCTGTGTGTATTTTGTGTGTATCTTCAATTTAGCTTCTTGAATAAATGCAGCACTTCAATATTCACGAGTGATCGCAACAGTGGTGCCTAGGCAAGTGACAAAAATAAATAAATTAGAAATATATATCTAGTTTCTGTCAGAAAATATCGAACCATAATATACAATGATTCGTTTTGATTTGGTCATATCAAAGCCAAACCACCCTGTCAACAATATCTATCCCATATTCCTTATTTTCTTCCTGACATAAAATCATATTGTTTATCACACCTTACGGAACAAATGGAGACATTTTATTTTTCGAGTGCAACCGCTTCATCCGAAAAACGAACATTTCCACGATATACTGGTACATATTTCAATCTGCTTGACATTTTCAATTTTTACAGCTGATTTTTTGAAAATTGCATTTTAGCAAATAAAGAAAAGGGAATAAAATATCTGAACTCTTAAAATTCACGAATCCCTCAATATCAAGTTTGTTGAATTTTTTAATAGGATAGAACATTATTTATTGGTATTTTCATTAAAATCTACGCGTTGGTGTGACCAAAATTATCACTCGTACCACAGAATAACCAGTACACACAGAAGAGACACCTTTTGACAGTTCCATGAAAATGGCTCAGGTAAGCAAATGTTGACTTAACATTGATGGCAGTATCGGTACCTATCACACACTGAAATAAACTGCCGAAATAACTTACACTGCGGAAAAGAGTTGTAACATGTCTATCGACCTGTTTCGATTTTACAGAATAAATCCTTTTAATTAGCGCTCCTCGTCACTAGCCACATCCAATTATAGTTCTATGTTCCCAAACTCTTCTACCCTGACCGTAAGACAATTGACGTCTGCCAACGGACGCTTCCATTTTTTGCACAACGCCACGTTAAACACCCCTTTTTGTTAACGACCGCCGAAGGGGACACATCATCTTTCGCTATCTTTCATATCTTAAGTACCTATCTTATGAATTTTGCTGTGGTAAGTTCAAAATCATAATTTATAATTAATAAGCTTCTCCTAAAGTACTGTCTGATATAATTTTCGTATGCATTCTTTATTTTTTTACAGAGATAGACGAAATTAAATTCAACACGTGGTCATAAACTGTTCTTTTATACTAATATGGTAGTTTTAAGCCAAATATTCTTTCATAATTCACTGTTTTACTTTCATACAAACATTTTCAAGCTTTTTCAGTTGCGAAATAACTCTTAATTATAAAATAACACTTTTATAAACCGTTAACCTATAAAATATTCTTTCGTAACGCCAGTGCCGGTTTCATATATTTCCTAGGCACGATATAAATAACTTTTTGCTATGATTAGTTTCTTTCGGATCATTGGTATATTTTTTTAATTTAGCCGATAATTGCTATTTTTACTGTTTTAACATGGAACATATAATGTTGGAAAGCTTTCAGTAAATTAAATCAATTTTTTGACTTTCAAATAACTGCCTTCCTTTTCTTTAACCTGAAAAGCTGACCAACATAATGTGCCATAACATTCAAGTTCCTACATATCCCTGATCCACTTGTACTTCTAGGTAAGCACAGCCCCTAGGCTAGGATATAACTCAAGAATATAACCCTAGGCTAGGATAGAACCCGAGAATATAACCCTAGGATATAACCCAAGCATTTAACGCCGAGAATATAACCCTAGGCTAGAATATAACGCCGAGGATATAAACCGAAGAATTTAACCGGAGAATATAACCCCAAGAATATAGCCTAGGATACAACCCGAGGATATAAAGCCAAGGATAGAACCCCAAAATACCGCCCTAGAACAGAACACATCAGTTCAGATCAAGACCTGACTTCTTCTCCAGGAAACCACTTCATCTAAGCTAAGTACCTATAAAAGTACAAATTCCTCTATTAAATTCCGTTATTCATTTCCTGTGGCAGAATAAATTAAAAATTTGTTTTTAATTCTTTTTTTATTAAAATCCTCAACTATAAAAGTTGAGGGAGATCCGCCCGGGGTCACTTTAATTATTAACTTTCATTTAAATTTTACAAAGGCGTTTCTACCTTTTCCGCCTTAGTTTTTAGTACTTTTTATCGTTAAAAAGGTAGTGGCGCCCTCAATTTTTACAACCCTTCTGTTATCCTTGTGCAGCATAAACTTGGGGTCGAATCACCCTTGAGAGGAGTCTCTAGCCGGAGCCCTTCGAGCTGGTGCCCTGTGAGGTACAGCATTTACCGTTACAAATTGGCGCCTTTACCGTTACAAATTGGCGCCCAGCTAAAAGCATACCTTTACCGTTACAGAGTTTAAGCGATTTAAATAACTTAACTTAAAAATAATGTAAACAGTTCTATTTGAAATAAAGAGGAAAACTACACAAATGGAAAGAAAGAGTAGATTGAAAACCACGTGGGAAAACAAAAATGGCAAGTTCAATTCACAATATTCACATTCACTTATGCAAAAAATAAATAAGTTAGAAAAGCGGCGTGGGTTGCCTACTTTTCATATTCGAACCTTAAACAATGTAATGACAGTATCAGCACCTAATATTAGAGGATGTTTTTGATCAGGACAAAGGGGTCGCTTCTATGCGAGAGGATTATTATGTTCTTGTACTGACATTGATTATAATTATATTTTATTTTGTTTGATATAGGTGCGATTAACTCCAAATGGCATGTGCCGTTTGTCGCTCACTGTTGCAATTATCATAGAACTACTGGATCATAGAATAACTATTTGCCTTTCAATTATCATAGAATTCCTGTTTGTCTTGTCACACGCGTTTTGTGGCTCAGTAGATATTTCCGGGGATTTTTCTCGCGGAATTTTACTGAAAATTATTATGCAAAACGATAAAGAAACCAAGTGAAACTGTCATTGAAAATTAAAATTCTTATATTACTGAATGTTCATTATTGTTAAATAGTCTATGATAATGATGTAAAGATAAGAGTGCACTGAACATAAAATGAAATACAATGAATACAGATATATTATCACTAGTTATATCACAAGAGGTGAATATTTTTTTGAATATTTTTTGACATTTTTGTGTAAAATTTCTGTAAAAATTGCGCGAGACAAAAATTTTTGTTGAGGTATATGGTCAGATTATATACCGAAACAGACGAAAACATACAACGAAATGGAAGATTTTCAAAATAATTTATGTAGCTACATAATAATTTATATTTTTATTAGGAAAAACGGGCAAAACGAAACGAAACCTAAACTAAAAGATTGTACGGGAAAAAGTTTTTCACGTGTACCCTATCGGGTTTTTCATGGGAATTTTCCACGACTTTGAAACATTTCTGCCGAGGGTTTTCCGACCTGCTAACTTTCTGCCACTGTTACACCGTCAAGGTCTCAACAATGCCTGAAAAAAATTTCACGCGTGTACCTTATCGGTTTTTCAGGCAGGTTTTTCCGACGTGGAAAACTGGCCGCCATTTACATATACAGCCTATCGAAACTGGCAGAATAGCCATTTCGCGATGGGTTAATGTTTTTACAATCATTTTTTAACTCAACTGTCGTGTACCTTATCGATACTGTTTTATGTAGAGCTCTTGGACTATTCTACGACTTGGAAATTCCGATATCTGATGGTTGCACTTTAGGTTTCAGACCATAAAAAACTTATTATGAAGAATAATGTTTTTCCTTAAAATTAATCAAAAAAAAGTTATAGATAACATGCTGTTGAAAAGTATTTTTTTTAATGAGTTTTATGTTCAGAATTTTCATATATAATATCACTAGAGAAAACATTTTGTTGGCAAAATTTTCCAAAGGTGTGAAAGTTTGTTGCTTGGAAATTTCGCGAATGACAATTTTGACAAAATCACGATCCGTGAGGCGAGTTATTTTATAAAAAATTTCATGAGCGAAATTGCCGAAAAGCAACAAACTTGAAAAAACCTTGAGAACTATTTTGCCTGTAAAATTTTTTTCGGCTGGTATTGGACATGACTATTTCACGAGAAAAAGACAAAAAATAATAAAATTAGAGAACTTTTATTCAACAATGGAGCATGAACTAAAAGATTACTTATTTATTTATATAAAAGTTACAGTTTGTGCATTATTTTTATCGTTATGATGTGATTGAAGAACATGTACCTACTTGCGGTATGTTTGAACTCGTACTATGAAAATTTACTTGGTCTGGCGGTTTTTCTCTTAAGTTTTCGATTAGTTTCAAATTATGTTCAGAGTTCAACTGCAAATGAGGTTTAAAAGAGTTGGCATGGGAATGTCTTGTTAATTTGATCATTTCTCACTCACCAACAACTTTTTTTACAAGGATAGAAATAGTGGAAGAGCAATGTGAATAGTTTGTTACCTGAATTTTTTTGGTATTTACGCCATTTTTTTCTGCCGAGTGTTTGGTCAATTTTGACACGCTATTGATTCTAATAGGCAAGTTTTCGTACCAAATTCCTTTTTTCCAATTTGGATGGACTTTCAAAAAAAGTCTGTCATTTGTGATTTCTGGATTGGTTTTTCTTTTCTCCAATAGTTTTGAAAATAGATGAGTAGGACAAAGATCTTTGTTAGTGTTGTTTCTTACCAACCATTTGCCAAGGCTTTCGCACCTCCTTGAGTGGTCATTGAAAATATGGGATTGTATTAATCTTTTAGGTATAATTCTTGTTGGAAATAATGAGTTCACTGCTTCGTTGCTTCGCCAGGCAAGTTCAAGAGAAAAGGAGTGAAATATTTTTTTCTGCAGACCGTCTAGGGTGTCTTCGACATGAATTTTCAACATGTCCAATAATTCTTCTGTTGTAATTGCTTTCGGACTTTCTTTTCTTTCCTTTTGTCTTGGTAACCTTGAAGATGTTTTCGTTTTGAGTCCTTTGCCAAATGGGCTGATTTAAAAACAATGTCGGTAAATGAGTCTATTTTTATATTAAAATTTACTCTTTCCTTGTAGCATCTGCACAGTGGTGTTCCATATGCTTTTGATACTTGACTCTTTGTAGTCCTCTCCGTTTTTTCTTCATATTGTAAGCATAATTTCTGCTAATTATTCGGCTGGAGTATGCTTTTCAAGCTAATAATCTCTTATCAATAAAAACTGCGAAAACTGTCGCCAACAGGAATCTTTGGAGACACTCGTGTTTGGAGATATATTCTTCGACACTGTCTTTTTAATTTCTGCAATGGATTTTGTTCCAAATCTGTTTTTTTTTTCTTTGGAAACACCCATTTTTGAACTGAATTATTCTGACTTTTTCTCACAAGACATAACACAATGACATTTCAAATAAATATCAGAACCATGGTAACAGAATATGCTCTGATCAACGCATATTGAAGAAATTAAAATTTTGTCATATCACAAGAGCTTCGAAAATAATCGATTATTTTCGATTGCTCGAGTGGTATTTATCACGATTATATAATGAATGTACAAATCATTTATTTTATATCAATATTGAACGTACAATTATTGTAATCAATATGTGAAACATTGTTATCTGTCGATGAGCTTGAGCTATATTGGTAGTGCACGGAAGCGTTTTTTCTCTCATTTTTTTAATGTTGTTAAGATGATGATTCTGACTTTTTGAGAAACTCCAAAAAGTCACCGAAAAACCGAAGTGATTAAACCTCGTCGTCAAGCATATAATCGGTTATCAATACGCCATAACGATGATCAATTCGTAATTTCTATTGGCTAATTTTATCATGAATTATATAATCGCTGTAAAAATCTCATGTGAATTTTGACAAGGTAATTGCAGGTAACTTTTTTGTAAGTAGAAAGGATGCCGTTGCTATGGTATTTTGCAAATGAAAAACACTTTTCTACAAAAATATTCGTCTCTGCAAACGCTTTCCGACCTTTTCCGATTCTGAGTTGTAGAACTGGAAAGGTGAATATTAACTAATAATAATTAACAACAAATTTCCCTTAAATTGAAATTTATCAATATTACATGAAATATTATTTTATAATAGACGCTATTAAGCTCATATTTATATTGTTAATTTTAGAAACTCCTTTTTGTATTCGGCGAATAAATATAAATTTTGTTTGATAAATCATGATAATTACTAGAGGTGAAACTTTCGTATAATCGGTGTTCAACAACGAACTAAGAACAGAAGCAATACTTATTATTACCAAGTCGTGGCAATGCATAGTAAGCAATTTCCGAATGCTATTAAGCACACATTAATGTTACCTTCAATTTAGAAATGAGAAAAAAGTTTTACTTCTAGTAATTATCATGATTTATTAACCAAAATTTATATTCATTCACCAAATAGAGTAGTATCTAAAATTAACAACATATGAGCTTTCTCGCGTCTGTTCTAAAATATTATCCAATGTAAGATCAATAAACTTATCAATTTAAAGGAAATTTGCTGCTAATTATTAACCTTTCCAGCTCTACAACTCAAAAACTGTTGGTCGAGAGGCGTTTGCTCAAATGAACTTTTTTGTAAAAATTTATTGAAATGCCAAAAAAACGAGTTGAAGCCCAAAAAAAATGTCACCCATGTTTTATATGGGAATCGAATTTTTCAAAAGAGTGAATTTAATTAATTTACTTTTTTTTTATTTATCAAATTTTCAGGTGGGAACGAAAAAAATATCGCCTAAAAATGAAGCACCCTAGTAAACATCCATTTGAAAAGCCTCTATTACGCATAATTTAATTCAAAAATAACCTTCAAAACGTCCGATAGATTCACTTCAACAAACATCCTCTAAAATAATTTTTCACTAGTTCATTCCCACATTACCTACGAATAAAATGTTACCCGTATCTTCAAAAGGTCCTAAAACGATGTAGCATATTCATGTTGGTCTCAAACTACAACCCAACAAAATACCATCCTTAGAATGTGTTGCCGTCAGCAAGTATACCTAATCTCCTTAATTGGTAATCTTCTCCTGAGCAGAATATTTAGTTTGGAAATTAAGCCGCTTCATTGAAATACGTTGATTGTTCATAGTTGGGAAATGCCGGAAGCCACTTGAGGAACCGACGTTTGTTTTATTCAGTTGGTCAAAGTATTATGTTTGTTAACGTTTTATAAAAATGTACAACACGGAGATTATCAAACAACGCTGAAACTTTCCCAACAGGATATCTAGACGCATAGTTAGTACTATCGATAGAGTTTGAAAACATGGATTGTGTTGAAACCACATGTTCAACAATTTGTACATTTATATTTTAGTTCCTCTGTATATTCATGTAGTTATATTTTAGTTCTTTTATTTTCATTCTAAATTCCTACCGGCGCGCCACTGCCTCCAAAACACTTCTACCTTAGTTCAAATTCGCGTTTTGTTTTCTTTTTTTCCTGGCGGCTCATCGGCGCCTTGCAATATTTACTATTATTCTTCGGCAGTTGAAGAAGTCGTGACCAAATGCACACTTCGCGCCTAAATGAAGTATCTCCCTGGTTTTTACGAGGCTAGCTCAGCTAGTAACAGTCATCCTATAGAATTCCAGTCCACTAAATCGAAGGCATTCTATTTTTTACGACAGCATAAAATTTGTTGTCTTTTCAACTGATGTGGCATCACCAGCCAATTGTAAAACACACAGACATAGACAATTAAACAGTCAGGAACCGGCAAAAAAACTGTCTTAATCTTTATGACAAACCAGTAACTCTTCGCAAGCTAGAAGACTGAAAAAACCGAATTCACCTGAGTTTTGTATTGTTTGCGTGAAAAATAAAGTCAACTAGTGTCAAGACTTTTATAAGTCGACAAACTTATCATGGATTCACTAGAAGTTTTGCTTAACTTGCAGTCACTTCATGTCTACATACAAGGCGTAGCCAGGTCAATCACTAAAAGATTGACCGAAGACAAGCAACCATTAGTAGACACAATAAGCTGTATAACGAGCTATACAAAAAGTTGGAAATCACTAGATGATGGGAATGCCATCGGACGAGATGATTCCCAAGTATAGCTTCGGGAAAAACTTCATAACAGGAAGAGAGGCATGAAAGGAACGATCTCCAATTATTGCAGAAATGGCCTGCTACACAGATGGCTCAAAAACCGAGGAAAGTGTTGGAGCAGAAATATATATGGCAAATCCAAAGACAAGAGTCTCACTGTGCTTAAGCAAACGTGACGATATTCCAGGCAGAAGTTGCAGCCACACAGCACTGTGCAGGAGAGCTATTGAAGCAAGAGTTTGTGGAAAAGACCATTGCCATATACACCTACAGCCAAGCGGCTATAAAAGCAATCAGTGCCATGCAGATAAATTCCAAACTTGCTTAGGACTGCTTTGAGACACTACAAGAGCTAGGCAGTCATAATAGTCTGGGTACCAGACCACTTAGATCACAAGTGCTATCAAGAGCTCCCATTGGCCAAGAACCTTTCTGTGGCATAGCGGAAGCGCTGCAAAAAACAAATAGCAGTTCTTGGATAAAAAAGCAGTCTCGAGAATGGTGGAACAAGGCGTTAGGAATGAGGCAGGCCAAAGAGTTTTTCAAAGACTCGCCAAAATTCACGAAGTACCTATCTACTGAGCCACAATAGGAGAATAATCAGGATCCTGGTTGGGCTCCTGACAGGGCATTCTAGACTCAACAAACACTTGAATAAGATCGGATTGGCAGACACAACCATATGAAGGTTTTACCAAGGAGATGAGGAAACCTCAGCACATATACTTTGCTACTGCGAAGACCTGACTAGGATGAGATTTTCAACGATAGGGGAAGAAAAATCACAACCCTTCCAATATATGGAGGACCTGAGGTTTGGCATCCGGAGTCTAGTAATAAGGACGGGTCTAGACAATGAACTCTAGAATAACAGGAGGGTACACACAATAGATCTGCAAAGGTCGTGGTGGAGAGGCTCTTAGAAGCACATGAGCCCCATAGTTACCTTTTTTTATCTCAACTTATCATGGCACTTGGCAGATGCGCGAGCGAAAAAGAGACGAAAACTGCCTTAAGACACGATCGTTCGGCCTGATCACGCTTGGGCTCATCATGGTCGAAGATACAACGGGCTATTGGGCGAAGTACTTTCCAATTATATTACTGACGATTGTAGATGCAGGAATCTGGTATACTATGATATTCTCACTAACCGACCTTTGAGGATTAAATATATGAATAGTCTGTCGATACAGTTACGTTTGTACCTTATAACTTTCACATCATATTTGGAAGATTATTAACAAATGAAGTATCGACGCAAAATGTATGCTACTAATGGTATTAACATCTACTGAGATAACAAAATATAAGCTCTCTTTGGCATACCTAAGTTAATTGTTTTTTTTCCTTTTCACCAATTCTCTGCCCTCCCTTATCTACCCTTAGTATCACTGTGAAGTAGTGCCCAAGGAATGCATACAAATACACACGGCATCCATAAGTTAATTGTTCTTGTTTCGTGAAAATTCTAAGATTTTTAATGTCCATTATCCAGCTTGGTTCTTGGGGAATAGCCTTATTCTTCCAGTTTTTCACATGAAACTCGATGGTGAAAACGGCATCCATTCGAAATAATGAAACCTTAATGCGTTATGGGCTACCAGTTTATAAATATGGTATACAAGCAATACTGATGCCTTCTGCACGTGCAGCTTATCGTCATAGATGCGGAAGTGATTCATTCTCAGTTGATCAAGTGTATGAGTGTGAGCTTAGTGACTAGACTGGGAAGATGTCAAGTGATGAAGAACATCTGCCTTCATTAAATTAATATCCGTGACCGCACCGGTAAAAACAAACTTGGAAAATGTTGGGTACATTACTATATTCACACGAATAGAAATAAAAGGTTTTTTTATTGCAGTTGAGTTGTCAAAGAATGACTCTACATTTTCTGGAATGGATCTTAAAGGCAAGTGTTTCGTGTACCTGCTGTGATCAAGTTTTTGAGACACGCCTGCTACCCACCAAGCAAGCATCTTCACTCCACACCTTCATCTCAGTTCTGATGTCCCATACGCTTACTTCGCACCCTCTACTTCCGTCCACGTGCTTCCTTTTATGAGCAGTCCAATAAAGGCCAAAACTCACTTAACAGCACAGCAGCTGACAAGCATAGTCACAGCACCGTCGACTGGTCAACTTGACGTTTGTGTATGGGTTCACTTAACGCATCGACACGGAATCAGCACCGCCGCGATACCCGACTATAGGCTTCACTTTATATTGTCAGAGATATTGTATTGTACTTTACTAACCGAAATGTGCTGATAACTGAGTGTTTGACCACGGCAAAGGATCAGCACACCACACGCCGTCCGCAAAATATTCTCTCTGAGAAATGTGTTGTGGTTGGGGCGTTGACGTGCCTTCTCGGTGCTGTTCTGATGTTGTTAGGTAGACGAGCTTACATTTAAATACACATAAAAAATAAAATCTGCTGGTGATGATCAGTCGCTGTACCTATGAGGTGCTGATAAGTGAGTTTCGACCTTAACCCTAAAGTATACAGGTAACAAAGCGTCTTGGCGGCGCTAGCATCTTGCGCTTCCCGAGCACACTTAGGAAATTTTTGGAGTGTCGCATGCGTATCTCTCCGAGTCGAGTCACGTGTGTGCGCACCTTCACATATTGTATGCTTTGACGAATTCAAGCCGCACACGCCTCATGTACAGTTGTTTATTGAAGCACATGGGAAGAGCAAAAAAGCGTACATATATATGACGCATCTGATACGATTCACATAACGATACGCTACTCACTTATTTACACTTAGTCACGTGTTGTGTCTTGGTGCATATTTTGTTCAAGTACCAATATAAGTAAGAGAACTTATACTGAAAACAATTCTGAATAATAATAATTACCTTACAGAATTCATGAACGAAGAAATTAGAAATATAAAATGAACAATTGCAATGGATTTGTCGTTTTACTTGCCGTTACCAATTAAATAATTAACTTACCTTATTGTCTTTTTGCCAAGAACAGGATCCTCGTTTGTTGAAAACTTTACAAACAATAAGAGCATCTTGACCCGGATTAACTTCCGTATATGTAGGTTGTTGTTCAAACCTCTGCACACCGACCGAACCTGGAACAAAAAAGAAAAATAATGAGTTCGCTAAAGTTTAAAAATAAACATAAGAGCTTGTTTAATATTTGAAAAAGTGAAAATAGTAACAAATAAACTGTATTAATAATATATTTGTTCATAGGAACTGGAAATGCTCCATGTATCATTGAATTATATGCTGCTAATTTATGTTACATAGGAATTATATGGTATAGTCACATCAGTATCAATTCAATTCAATTCAATGTATTCACTATTATTAAAGTACATGGTGTTTTTTTCTATTACAATTTCATATAATTAGTGTCAAGTAGCCTACGGGAGGAGATCACACTAGGCTAGGAAGTCTGTCTCGTAACGCCTCGCATAGGATACTAACATAAATTATGTAATATGTACCTGTAACATTTTAGGAAATATTATTTATTATTAAACTAGTTATTTTCATTTATAATTTTGTCTCAAGTGAGAATGAAGAGTCAAGTATAAGACAATTTTAATATGAATATGTGTAGGGCATCTTTAACAAATTTATATTGTGTTAAATTTGTTCGGATTGGTGAGTATAAGTTTTTTTACTTCTTTTTTGAATATAGTGTATTTTTTTATTTCTTTTATGTATTTTGGTAGTATATTATGAAATTTTTTTTGCTTGAAAAGGGAAAGAGTGTTGTGTAGTAGTTTTGTGAAAAAATTAGATCCGTACATCTAAGTTCATAGCTGAGCGAGTGTGATATATTAGTGGTGTCAAATTTGTTTTTTTCTCATGGAACATCTTCTTTAAACAATGGTTAACATATATTGATTGGATATTGAATATATTAGTTTCTGTATATAAGAGGTCAGTTGAGTAAAGTCTACCTTTTCGGTAAATAATTCTCAATAGCTAATTCTGTGCAACCTGTAGTGTATTGAGTATCGTTTTGAAAGCTGCACCCCATACCGAAATGCAGTAAGAAATAATAGATTCCGCGAATGAATTATATAAAATTAACAAATTTTTCTTGGACAAGATATCACGCAGGTCATAAAATTTGGAGATTAAAATATGTATACGCCTAGCAACATAACTAATATGTTCATTCCATTTTAGGTGTTGATCGAGTAGGATTCCAAGATATTTTATTGATTTTTCTCTTTCTATCAAATAACAATCACATTCTTGTTGCTTATTGCAACTTGTTTTGTGTAATTTATTAATTAAGTTTTTTGGCTGATCATGCATGGTTGGCGAAAAAGTTATGAATTTAGTTCTTTTGATATTCAATTACAGTTTGTTATTATTGAACCATATATACATTTTCTCCATTTCTAGTTCAGCAATACGTTTAGTTTCTTCCCATGTTGGGGATGTAAATATAATTGCAGTATCGTCTGCGTAGGATATTAAATGACCCTTGATTTTATTTATCTTTGTTATATTGTTTATGTAAATAAGGGAAAGTGTAGGGCCTAAAACCGTACCCTGTGGTACTCCTGTTACGACTACAGTCTCAGAACTTACTTCATTTTGTATTTTTACCCTTTGAGTTCTTCCCAATAAGTAATTTCTCATTAAATCTATAGCTATACCTCTAATACCATATTTATTCAATTTTTGAATTAGTATATTATGATTAACCGTGTTGAAAGCCTTGGCCAAGTCTGAAAAAATTGCTAATGTTTTATGGGATTTATCCGTGGCCTCCATAGTGGTGTTAACGAAGTCTAATATGGCATTTTCGGTGTTGCTATTTTTTATAAATCCAAACTGTCTATTGGTTATTATATTATTTTTGTCTAAAAATTCAATTATTCTTTTCTTAAAACATTGTTCAAATATTTTAGCAGTATTATTTATAACAGATATCGGTCTGTAGTTTTCAAGCCGTGATTTATTTCCAAATTTAAATATGGGGGTAATAATTGAACATTTCCATTGATAGGGAAGTTTGCCAGTCAAAAAACATTGATTAGTTATATGCCTTAGCGCAGTAATAATATTGGAATGAATTGTTTTTAAAGTTTTTGATGTAATCCCATCTGGACCTGGAGCTGTATTATTCTTGAGATTAGAAATTACTGATATTAATTCATTTGTTGTAACAGGTTTCAACATTTAAGTATGTTAAGAAATTGTCTGGTAAGACTTGTTCCGTAATATTTTCACACATATTTTTGCCTATATTGGTGAAAAGAGTGTTAAACTCTTCTGATTTTATTTTGTTGTCTCTTATAACAGTACCATTTTCAAGAATAGTATCTGTATCACCAATATTATTTCGTCCTTTTTTTCCACAAACTTCATTTATTACATTCCAAATTTTTTTGTAATTTGAACCAGCCTCAGTAATTTGGGTTTTATAGAAGTTATTTTTGGTTCGTTTGATTAGTGTGTTGAGTTTGTTCCTAAATTTTTTGTATTCTATTTCAAGTTCCTGTGAGTACTGTTTTGCTAATTTCTGTTTTAGGTAATCTCTTCTATTTATAGAGTTTATTAGACCTGTGGTACTCCACGGTTTCAATTTGATATGCTTTTTATATTTTACTATTTGAGTGTTTGTAGCCATTGTAATGTAATGATTAAGTTCATTAATAAATATATTATAACATAATTGGGGGTTTGTTTCTGTTATTATACTTTCCCAATTTTCATCTAGCAGTAATAAGTTTAATTTATTAAAATCAATTTTAGTTATTTTCTTCTCGACTTTTAATTGTTTTGGTCTATTTTCTGTAAATGAAATGTCAATAAAAGGTGCAAAATGATCTGTGATATCTGTATGGAATATTATAGGAGTGATATATGGTTTGTCTTTTAAACAGTTTTCTTTTCGCACAAACATGTGGTCTATAGTAGATTTTGAGTCTTTGGTGACCCTAGTAGGTTTGTTTATGTATGATAGAAATCCATGTGACGCTAGAATATCTGAATAATAGTTTGTGTCATCATTATTTTTATTTAGGATGTTTATGTTAATGTCTCCTACATATATTTCCATATTTTGTTTGTGTATTTTTTATACATAGTTTTCTAAATCATTTATGTAGTTCCGAGTGTCTGTCGCGGGAGGCCTGTAGTATGCGGTCAATCCTACCTTATTATTTTGTGAAAGATATTTAACTTCAAATGTAATCCTTAAGAACTGACTGTCATTTACCGGTATTATCTCTACATCCGCTGATATATCATCTTTCACATAAATCATTACCCCGTCACATTTGTTGATTACTGATTTGTTATAGTGGTCTGTAAAATTTGCTATAGAGAACTGACTTATGTTCTCAATATTTCTTGTTTCGGAAAGAATGATTATATCCAAATATTTATAAGCCATTTCGATATATATTAATAGTTCGTCTAGATGTTTTTTTAAACTTCTTATATTAAAATGTCATACACTAAGAGAATTCTTACCCTTCTCCATTCTCTCTCGAAAATAACTACTAAAATTTTCACATATTTCTGTTTCGATTGTTTCAACTCCATCTAAGACATTGATAAAATCTAGCATTTATCTGTCTAATCAAAAATAAACTCAACTTCAAGTGAGCTATCCATAACAATTTAGATGATTCTATATAGTAAGTAATTAAAAATTAAAAAAATTTAAAAATGTATTGAAATAGCAGAAACAAACAATAAACAATAAACAAAACAGGATGCCAACAAAAAAGAAAAAACAAAAAAAAATAATATTGTGAGTAATAGTGGGTCTATCATTTACATTGATAGATCAGAACGATGTCTTATAATTACAATCTTATTATTTATGTTTACGTAAATTTTACCGGAATTAGTCCACGCATTCTTTACTCCAAATTTCGAGGCAGCTTCGTTGAGTAGTTCTACGCGTGAGGCGGTTATATCTTCTTTGATTACTATTCCCGTACCTTTCAGTAGTTTCTTTTTGTTGTAGATATTGGTTTTGACTTCATGACTATTCAATTTGAGGTATACACCTCTGGATTTTTCTTCACTTTTTCTGCCGATTTTGTAGCAAACTTGGATATCGCTAGATGTAATTTGCAAACCCATTTTAGACTTTATAACTTTAAGAATAACTTCTTTTGTATTTTCTTTTCTATTTTCTTCTACAGTGAATATTCTTAAAGATATCGATCTGTTAGACTGATCCATCTTGTCTAACTTTTCTTTCATCATTTCCTTCTCAAGTTGTATGTCGTTTAGAGATTCTCGTAATCCTTTGATTTTCTCCTCATTTTCAGAATAAAGTTTTTCTAGTTTTCTGTTTACTTCAACCAGTGACTGGTCTATTATTGTTAATCTGTTTTCAAACGTTTTTTACGATGGCGGAGGTGACATTATCAGTAATGGTTTTTATGAAGAAAAGTGATTTTAAACTTGTATTTACTGCTTGGTTAACGGCAGTTTCTATTTCTTCCCTTATATCACGGGTTAGAACCATATTTAAATTATTTGTACTTACAGCAGCACTGATTGTTGTTCGTTTAGGTAATTTTTAACTTTTAATTTGCTGTTACATTTGAATAGACTGGAGAGCTCACTTTCACACAACTTATTTATTTGCCATTAGGCCAGTGATTTTGTTTGGTTTTCTGTAAATTGAAAAATCAAGTATATTATTGACTCTGAATTTTTAAAAGAAAAATAATGGAGTTATTTTCTTCAACTTCTAATGTAAATTCAATTTTTGTGTGTAAATTATTGATATGCTTGAAAAATATATCTAATTGTCGTTCACTACCTACAAAACAAGCTAATATGTCATCTACATACCTATACCAAACTAAGATATTTTTTGAAATGTTACATTCGAAGATTTTTCTTTCTAAACTGTCCATAAAAATGTTTGCCAAAAATGTTTGTCGAAACTTTGAAATTAGATACAATGAACACTTACGAGCATACAGTTCAAAACAGTCAGATGAATAACATTACGCGAAACATCTACTTGATACCAAACATTCAATAACACATAACACAGACCAAGAAGTACTATATATTTGTAATAAGAAACAAGAATTAGATTTTTGAAGAATTAGAAATAAGAAGACACTTAAGAGTCCCACAATATGAAGTCGTCAATGAACAGATAAATCTAGGGAGCTCTCCACTATTGAACTTTTCAGCAGATATAGTTTTCCTTGGCTTCCTATACCGATCTTAAATGGAAAATTATATCCAGGATATCCCCATAGGGCTAATAATACTTAAGCTTTAATTTTTGTAATATCATATCTTCTCATTTTTTTTATTCATATATATTAAGTCAATCATAAGATCTTAAACATCAGGTAGGCACATCAAAAGTAACTTCTGTCATTCTGACGATGATATGTCGATATCGAAATAATTGTCAATATTTTACAAAATAATTTTTTCATTAAATAGTGGAATTTGCATACACAATTGTGTTAACTACTGTACAGACTTGACGAGATTTGATGAGATTGAATTTCTTTAGATAGATCTGGACGTGAACCAATGTCATCTTCATGTGGTACATGGCCATTAGTTTTGGAAGAACGAATGAGACTAAACGTATCTAGCAGTATATGGAGTGGTAAATTTGTTTCAAGTCTGTTTTCCTGTTCATTATTGTCATCTTATCTTGATTTCAATTGATTGGTATGATCTCTAATTTACTTGTGAGGTTGACTAAGTAATACATTGTACATTACTTTGCCAATATTTTCAATTACCTTTTTTCAGTCCAATCCTTTGATTAGCTCATTTTTACATATACCGCTTGTCCTGGTTGAAAACGTCGAACTCTCGCACCGTTTTTTTTTTGTTAAATTGTTCTTCCATTTTCTTCCTCTGTGCTTGTCCGATGGAAGTAGTAAGTCTTATAAAATTATTGGTTTCCTACCAAACATCCTTTCAAATGAAGAATTTCCTCCAGGGACGTTTCTGTTTGGGGTAGTCCGGTATGTTTGTAAAAATGTGGTAATAATTTCTTCTGTAGTCTGTCCTCGCATTTTCTTCAATGCTATTTTAAATGAATCAACAAAACGTTCGGCTTGTCTAATAGATTGTGGATGGTATTGAGAAGATCGTATATGTTCGATTCCATTATTTTGACAAAAGTCACTGAATGTACTGCTGGTGAATTGTGTTCCATTATCAGATACTACAGTTTTTGGTATGCCAAAAGTTGCAAATAAAGAATTCAATTCTTTAATTGTAGAATACGACGTAATAGAATTCATTTTAATAACTTCAGGCCAGCATCTACAACTATTAAAAAGTTTTGTCCTCCAACAGGTCCTGCAAAGTCTATATGAATTATTTCCCAAGGCGTTTCCGGAATAGGCCAGGATGCAAGCACCATTTTGGATGGGAATTTCGAAGCTTGTAAACAATTTACGCATTTATGTACATATTCTTCAATTGCTTTATCTATTCCAGGCCAGTATTGCTAGAGCCTTCATTCTTTCTTTACCTGGATGTGTAGTTATTTGAGAATTCTAGCGTGGTATTTTTTTCGAATGACTATGCGATGACCAAAAAATATACAGTCTTCAACTATAGAAAGTGAATCCATTCGATTTGAGAATTGTTGAAGCTGAAAATCTGTTGCCGTAATAATTTACTACTCCTAAGAATGATCTAAGAGTTGTAATATCAGAAGGTGGTTGCATTTTCTGGATTACTTCAATGCGCGAATTATCTGGTTTTATTTCTTCTTTGCTTAAAATGTTTCCTAAATATTTGATTCGTTGCATAGACATTTTGCATTTGACGGATTTAAGTCTACGACCATAATTTTGAATTCGTTTAAGTACAGGATAAATATTTGCATGGTGTTCTTCCACTGTTCTTCCTGATATGATAATGTAAAGATATGCAACAACCATATCCACGCCGGCGAGCATTATATCCATGAGTTGTTGGAATGCTCCAGGTGCCGTTCTGACTCCATATGACAATCGATTAAAATTATACAATCCCTTGTGAGTAGTGATTGTTAAAAGTTTCTTGGATTCATTGTCTACTTCCACTTGAAGGTAGGCATCAGATGAAACTAAGTTACTGAAGATTATACCGTGTGATATTTTAGAAAATATATCTTCAGGAACAGGTAACGGATAACATGGTGGTTCTAGAGATTCGTTCAGGCCAGTGGAGTAACCTTGTCGCCAAACTGTTAACTACTGTAGAATATAATTATTCAACTCGTCAATTAAGAAAGAATATATTAATTACAAAAGTACAAAAATGGGTGACAACTATCGAAATTATCTTGTCAAAAAGTCACTGACATTTTATTGACCTTAATCTTTAATCCCAGTTAGTAGTAGTCTACAACAAATTGTACAGAATGTTTTCTCAATATATTTTTCCCAGTCATACCCTACTCAATATTCCTATTCCTATTCAGTTGGATTGCTAATCATATTCGGAGAATAGAGAACCGAACGGTAAAAATGTTTATGATTCTTGGAACTTTTTATATTTTCTTAACCAATTTCAAAAGCATTTTCAATTTCAAAGACCAAACTAGTCACCTACTATAGTATAAATAGGCAAATTTGTTCTATTTACAGCCATCCTCTATCTCTTACTCTTTAGATTTTACCAATACAACGCCAATAAAAATATGGATACCCTGTATGATGACAGCATAGGACAGCAAGGAGAAAAAAGCTATGTGCCTGATATTTGTCATATAATAGAAATAAACGTGGCAGTAACATTTTTTCAAGCAGAAGTTTTAATTTTATATTAGTTTGAAAATGTTACTCTAAAGGTACAGTGATTAGTTAAAAAAAGGTCTAAAGTGTTTCCGTCTGAGTCCTTGTAAGATCCCACAAAAGCAGAGTAGGTGGTTCATCACTTTGTTCCTATATTCTGCAGATAGACATAGGTTCACTAACTAAGTAATGATGCTTGAGAGTTTTTGTGCCTCCCATTTATTGTTCAAGTTTTATAAGTGTCTATGAAACGTTGGCGAATGCCGAAAAGTTTTCTTTTTGCGAGGCTTCTTGTTATTACCCATATTTTACACACAAACACACTAAAGGAAGCAATTAACGCACTGACCGACAAGCAACCACACCTTGATTTTTTCTATACTTAGTAAAGAAGGACGATGTGGGAAACAGGTCACTAATGGGAACAAACAAATAATTCATGGTGATTTTTCAAGGTAATAGCAACATTAAAGTGACTTTGGTTTTATGCGATGTGTGAAAAAAACTTTGCAAGAATCACTACATTTATATAATAAAGTGTCGCCACTTTAAAGTTGTGATAATGGTTCCCAGAACGTCACTAGGGAGGAAGTATGAGACGGAGGCTGGAGTGCCCCAGGGCTCGGTTCTTGGACCGACGCTATGGAAGTGTGTGTTTGATGAGGTTTGTGGGATAGTATGTGAAGAGGGATGTGAGATCATGGTGTATGCGGACGATATGTGTCTGGTATGTACGGCAAAGGGAGAGGCGGAGATAGAAAGAAAGGCGGAGAGAATGTGCAGGAAGATTGTGGAGGAGATAGAGCGGTGCGGACTAGAAGTGGCGGAAAATAAGCCGGTGTGGCTGCTAGTGAAGGATGGATGGAAGTGGAGGATGATGAGGGGCATGTGTTCAGATGCAGGAGGAACGAGGAAGGGCTGGAGAAGTTGGAGAGGAAACTATGGGAAGGGGGTGTATTGGGAGAACATGGTGGAGATAATATTGAGGGGGGAGGAGGAATGGATGGAGGTGAGTGGCGTAGTAGAGAGCATTGTTAGGGGGAGAGAAGGACTCGATATGGCATGAGAGGTAGCAGTGATAGTTAGGGAGAAGACGACGGTGCGAGCGGAGAGTGTGCGAGGGACCGCCGCCCGTCTCGAGGTATGCTAGGGTAGTGATTCTGAGGAAGGGGTAACGGCGAGGAGTTTGAGGTGGGTTTGGTTGGTAGACATCCCCTTGGGGATTAGTCCAACACTGTTTGGGTCCTGGACCCATTCGCACATGAGTTTCCCATCTCGACCCGAAAAAATAAAACGTCACTGAAACTGAAGGATGCACTTTAGGTCCTCTTTGAACTAGTGGTTAAGTGATATCGTTTGGTTGTCGTAACTATTATTTTTCACATTAAAGTTTGTGTAACTTTAAGGTAGTGCCGCATAGTAGTTATAACGTTACAGACACCTATAGTATCACCAAATCTGTGATTTATAGCGGTGAAATTCACGTGACTACAACTACGTAAATATAAAATAAAATTTTTGTTACAGGTAGGGGTAGTTTTAGTGATTATTTCGTAATAACCACTCAATCAACATTGCGATATCAGTTTCGTCAGTTTCTGTCACTATAAATGCTACTTGGGAACTGTCTTCAATTGTTTCTTACCTAGTTTTTCAATAGCCTAGTTGAGAGTACCTTGTCTACCTTGTTAAGTGAACTACTTGTATGAAAAAAATGAATTGTTCACATTGAAAACTGCATTTTTCAAGAAAACGGTTGAAATTCAGCCGACACTTCATCAGATTATTAAATATTTAAATACCAAAGAAAATTTTCATTCCAAACTATAGCGGAAGATGGAGCTGCGAGACTTTTAATTCATTTAGTTCACTTTGGATTTCTCGAGTTGAAACATGAGAATTCCAATTTCCATAATTAATTATTATAGCTTTAATTTTCACGTACGAAGAGAAGAATAATTTCCATAAAAGTTTCCATTTGTATGTAAAACTATCTTATTAACCTGGAACTAAATATTCCAATCTAGGAGTGGAAGTGTGTATTCTAATAATAACGAAACTCAGTGTAAATAGGCGAATGTGAAACTGGTAATCCTTTAGTGGGCGCCATAATCCAAGCTCATGTTTCGATAACAATAACAGTATGTTTGCTCACACTAATCTGGGAGATCAACGGGCCGAAGTTCAACATCGTTTCACGTGTAAATTTAGGGGGAAATTTCTGTAGCAAGACGCCTTTCGCCTTTTGTTTTCTTTGAATATAAATTTACAAACTCAACTCCTCTCTAGCATGAAATTTCAGACTTGGAGCTTACCGACACTGGCGAATTTTCAGATTTGTTTGAATATGTAAATTTCGTGAATGTTTTTAGGGAAAGAACTCACGGGACTGAATATCACAAGCAGTTTTAGAGTGAATTAAACGAGAAATAAAACAGCGCTGATCATATTTTTAGAGAAAAAACATTCTCTTAGTCTTACCACTCTGTTACATTTTTTTCCTTTTCAGTTCATATTTGTAGATTGTACTTTCCATTTATTTATATATATGTTAGTACTTCATATGAATTTTTCTTTTTCAGGTCCTCGTTTCCGAGTCTTAGGACACCAAAATTAAAAATTTATATTAGTTTTTTATTTTTAACTCCAAAACTGTTAAGTTCACTGGAGTAAAAGTATTAGTATGCCTAAGACAAATCTGTTTGTTTATTCAGGAAGTGGAGAAAGATCTGCAGTATTGTACCAGGGATGTACTAGTCGTGATGGTTGGGCTCTCTGGACGTGCCGCAGGCTTTTTGGGAAGTCATATGGCCTGGAACGGAAAACTATCTACTGGTCATATCCGACGGTTGTCAGACCAATTATTACTTATGCTGCGTTGGTTTGGTGGAACAAAACAACGCAGCAAAATGCAAAAACAAAGATGCAAAAAGTGCAACGACTCACCTGCATAGGAATCACCGGTGCAATGAGAACGTGCCCAAGCGCAGCCTTAGAGGTAATGCTAGACCTTTCTCCACTGCATCGCTCTGGAAAATGCCTACAGGCTAAGATTTTGACAACCTATGAAATTTGGTGAACTCAAATTACAGCCAGTTTTACGCAAGTGGGCATCTTTTTCTGATACTTGTACCATTTTTTTCCGATACAACTGTACCGGGTGTCTGATTTACCCATTAACGCCCACTGTACCCAAATTCAGAAGATATGTAATTTTATAAGAGATATAGATAGTAATGAGGATTTTCGTCCTATTAGTGCGAGACTCTTTTATTGAAGGAGATATGCAGGCTCTCCATCGGCTCTCGAGGATATCGAAGCTTCTACTTCACAACATGAAGTTGATATAGTTGTAATTCCACCAGATCCTGATGTCGAGGATATTCAAGAAGAAGATCTTGTGTCAGGAACTTTTGCACTACCGACAGATGTTGCAGGAGAAATAAAACTACATTATACCTCTGATGAAGATGAAGATACTGTACCTTTGTCGATAGGACTGCAAAATTTGCAAAAGATAAAAACACTGACAAACCCAAATGGACCAAAGCTTTTTAGAAAATTTGAATAAAATTGAGGTATTCCATAAGCTGTTTACCGATGATGTTTTTGATTACATAGTCCTAAAAAAAACCACAGCTTTTTTGTTTCTAAAGTAGATATAAATTTTTTTATTGGAATTTCATTCTTAACTGGATACGACTAATTGCCAAGTGAAAGGTCATACTGGATTCTCGACGAAGACTTAAGAGTACCATTTGTATCAGGTGCTATGTCAAGAAATCGATTTTTAGAAATAAAAAAATATATCCATCTTGCAGACAACACAACGCTAGATAGACTTGATAAAATGGCAAAGCTTAGACCACTTGCAGATCGTTTAAACCAAAACTTCTAACGATGGGGAATATTCCATGATGACGTATGTGTCGATGAGTCTATGGTAAAATTTTCCGGAAGGCATACAGCCAAGCAATTTATAAAAGGGAAGCCAGTTCGTTTTGGCTACCAAAACTGGTTACTATGCAGTGCTACCGGTTACTGCTATGTTGTGGATACTCACTGTGGAACCAAAAATGCTCAACCAACAAATTCAAAAGTACCGCTGGGATCCAGAGTGGTCTTCAACATGGTAGAAGCAGTCACTTCGCTATCAGATCATAGGTTGTTTTTTACCACTTTTTTCGAGTTACGATCTGTTAGTAGCGTTAAAAGGAAAAGGTATTCGAGCTAATGGAACTATAAGAGACAATAGGACAAAACAGTGCCCCCTCACCAACAAAAAGTAACTGCAAAAAAGAGAAATAAGGTACTTCGAGCACCAGTACGAACAAACACGTGGCCTTTTATTTGTACGATGGAAAGACAACAACATTGTATCTATGGCGACCAATTTTGACACCATAGAACCCACTGGAAAGGTAAAACGTTGGTCGACCGCAGCTAGGAACAAAGCTGACATATCACAACCTGCATTATTTGAAAGTTACAACAAGTCGATGGGCGGAGTAGATCTACATGATCTACAACTGAACTTTACAGAATTAGTGTACGAGGAAAAAAGTGGTGGTGGGGCTTGTTCACCAATTTTATAAACACTGCGGTTGTTAACGCTTGGAGATTATACCAACTGGCCAATTTGGAGCAGCAGATTCCTTTGCTTGAATTTCAAAGAACTGTGGTCAGACATTATCTGACCTGTTATACCAAAAGCTACTGTAGCCAGAGACAAACCAGCCGGCACAACTTTACCAAGTGTTAGAAGACATGAAGGAGGACACTTTCCTAAAAACCTGCTAAACAACTGAGAGATGTGTCAAATGCCATTAACGAATTCGCTGGTGCTGTGAGAAATGTAATGTCATTCGTTGTATTGAAGGGGATTGTTTTATATTGTTTCACTTAGAATAATTAATTTTTATTATGAAGTTACGCTGTAGTGCCCATTGTACTCATATGAGTACATATACACATGTTACTAATTTGATGTCAAACATTTGAAAATTTGTTTAAAAGACCATTTTTTTCTTAAAAAAATCGTGGGCGTTAATGGGTTAAGAGAGGTAACCCGCTGCACTCCAGAAACTATTTATCGTATAGTTCTTTTGACGATCTAAGAAATTGACCAGACTTGACTTAGGCTTGGGATGCAATAAAACCATAAAATGTTTCGGATTTACCGTGCAGGGCCGCACTATACTCTACTAACTTCAAATAAACACTTTTAACAATTATTTTTGGCTTCAACAGGCAAACATTTTCGGCTACTGCCTGAAACGGCTTTTGCACTGGACATCTTCAAACACACTATCACTGCAGAACTTAATGGCCGACAGTATTTCAGAATGTGTCGAAATAAAGATTCCTTTTATACTAATATGTTGTATAAATTGCCATTTTTGCCGGTATTTTTTGACCACCTGCAAATAATAGATTGCACTAAAATAAACTATTTATAATAAGAATGACCCAAAAGTCGTATAGAGTTTTCAGGTAATAATTTATTGTTCGCCCACAACAAAATAAATACGACCCTGTCTCGGCTAATACTTTTATGGCTTTATTGCATGTCATTATCCCATCTCAGGTCAGGTCAGTTTCTTAGATCGTGAAAAACAGTATACAGCTTAGAGAAAAATATCTGCATTACCTTTTTTTCTCGTATCTTGGCTAAGAATATAGATATTGAGATGCGGTTTTCACCATTTTTTTCAATTCCCTCTTTCATCGCATATGAAGTTTCCCAAAAAAGTTGAAAACAAATTGTTCAATCACCGCCACCTAGTGGCCGTTGAAACCACTGGAATGAAACAATGATATAATATTTCATTAGGCATTGATTCCCTTTCAAATGATACTAATTTTGTCAAAATCCATGAAGCGTAACAAAATTCATAACAGTTTCATTGAGTCAGCTTTCTCACTCACCCCTACCAGTTATTGTACAAGATAGAGGAAAAAGTATTGGAGCAAACTTACGTAAAATGATCTAATGATTAGGAGTATTTAAATTTTGTGGTACTATAACGGTACATTTATTGTTGAAAAATTATATTTTTGTGTTATTATTGTGAACTACGCCCTCTAGCGGTCGAGTAGAAAACTTGAAAATAGTTTCCAGCAGTTTCTCGTATGCGAGTTTGTAATACAAATTTTTCTCCAAGCTGTACGATAAATAGTTTCTATCAGACACCCGGTACAATAGGAATTTAATGTATTATAACTCAGCAACAGCAGCGCATATATGCAGGTATATGTATGAATTTATGTTCAATAAATGCATACAAAAAAACTGAATTTTAAAAATTTCACCTTATTACCTTATCAACTGGATTGTTTTTTTGTTATGAATTATAAGGAAACTTTCCCAGCTTCTCCCAAAGTTTAGATTGAACCCTATTGTTCAAGAAAGATGTATTCTTAATATTATCATGGCTTTTGATATTTATAAAGTTGTTCGTTAGACAAATGTTAATCTGGTCATTTCTGGGGGCATCTTGAAACTATATTCATCTCAAGTAACACAATTTAACGTAGTTAACTCCAATTTACAAATACAAACGTATCAAATTTCCAATATTAGGTTACAACAACGCATTTTATGATTGGAAAGTAGATCGAAATAATAGTTTTGTGAACGTTTTTACATTATTAAGCCTGATGTTGTTTAAAAGGTTAAAACCTTAAAAGGTAAAAACTTTAAATATATTCCTGAAACTTCTCTTCAGGTCTCTTTTTCACCACAAGGAACATACATAAGATATTTTCTTTAGGATATTACTCGTGACTATTGCGCTTTTTGCTATTTGAAACAGTAATTATTGTTTCTTACATTAACGGGAGAGTGGTATAGTAGACATATCCAGGAAAGTGTTGATTTTTACACGTGACACTAGCACTAGCGGGTCTGCGCTAAGCCTGTGAGAGGAAAGTGTAAACGCGGTCTGCTGTCTGGTCTCTCTGAATCTATCGCTAAGAAAGAGGCGAAATAAAATTCCTTTTAAGCCGCAGAGATAAAGTATTATAATTTGAAAACAATAAATGGGGTTAAATAAATGGTTTAAACGATAATTCTTATCTCTGGTAAGTTTTGTTACATTAATTCAAGACGTTAAGATCCACTAAACTGTCTATGTGTTTGGATTTAAATGGAACGACAAAGGAATTCATATTTTAACATGGCGCAAGCTTATAAAAAAATTTAATATCTGCATTAACTAAGTCAACTTAAAAATAGCTACTACCTAGAGTCTTTGTAGGTCTTTTCTAAGTTTTTGAGAAAACTTTGTGGCGCCCATGGTCTTTACTTACAAGGTATTATTAATAACACAATAGCTCCAACCCACGTTTATAAAGTCAACCCTGAGGAGTGAATAATTTTTCTTTACTCAAAGATCTTACTTTGGAGCCCATCAAAATATCGTTTCTTAGTGTCTCATATTTTTGGCACCCAACTTTAATTCATTCTTATACTGTCTCATATTGAAAGTTTGCATTTAGAGGGGATGAAATAAGAGAAAATCTGCCAAAAGCAGCTCCAAGGATACTAATTTGACCCATTTATGTTGTTCTCGAAATTCGTCGGTTAGCAGGAGACATATTTGATGATATTAGGTTTCAACAAGATGGTTACCCATCCGTAATTGTGGGTCCTGCTACCAAGTATTCCAAGAATATTTTTCCAAGCCGTTCAGTAGTAGAGGAACTATCTTATGGCACGCAAGATCACCAGGTTTTTCTCCTTTTGATCCATTTTTGTGGTGGTGTTGCAAATCCCTATAGCCCTAATACTTTGGAAAATTTACGTGCTCAAATTCTACTAATTATCCAGAATATTAAGCCTGCAATATTATCAAAAACACGAAGCGCTTTTTACAACCAATTTGGGTATTTCCGTTCCGAAATTTTGGGAAAAGATTTCATGGAGTTACTAGGAGAAATAGCTCACAGATGTGTTTTGGCTCCTTCACATCCTTATAACCTCTAACTATAGAGTACTGAATATAACTTACAATAGAATGAATTTCCAAGAACGAAAAATATTGTAAATTGTTAAAGAAAAATAAATATTATTTTTATTGGGTAAAAAATGGCAACATAAATCCGATACCAAGTCAAATAAATATTACTGTGTTCATGAGCTCTATATAGGTGAACAAGTACTATTGTGATTGCCACGCTTTGAAATATTTCGAATTTCAATCGCAAACGGAAATTTCGACCTTTTCATAGCATCGAATTGATATGCCGTATTGAAAGTATTTGACGCGGGGATTTGTATTTCATTCTTTAGGCTTTAAGAATATGACAGTTCTAGCGGATAAAAAATGCTCCTGAATCATAAAAGGGAATGTTTATGCCATTTTCAATACAAATATTCCGTTTCAGATGCTGATGGAAATTATCGATCGTTCTCATTTCAATTTTAATGAATACTAAGTCCCTTATTCGAAATCTTATTCAATTCGAATTGTTGAAAAAATCTTCGCAATACATTCGAGATGATTTCGAAATGAATTTCCATATTTTTTTAATGAGTACATTAAAAATAACTCGCATATGAAGGGTGCAATTATCGTACATATCAGTGAAAGGTACAAACTAAGCTGATTATAAAATATATAATGTGTATCCGTAAAGTATGGAAAAGGATCATTATTTCAAAAAAAACCTGAAACAGATCGGTTTTCTTTTATTATATCTATATTGTTCCGGGTGTCTGATTAAGAAAGGTAACCCATTGTATCTCAGAAACTATTTTTTGTACAACTGCCATTAAAAGTGACATTTTTAATGCCTGTCAAACGTGTTAAAAGAAGACGTTTACAAAGTAGCGTGTTAAAAGTAAAATACTTTGAACACTAGTGTTAAAAGAGACATAATCATTATAAGAATTATTGTTAAAACGTCAAAAAAATAATTAACTGACAATAGATGTCAAAATGTGATTTTCTTGAAATACTTTTATTTTATTATCAAAATAGGAGTTGTACAAAAAAATATGTATGATATTTGTATTAAAAGTAAATTTTATTTTGTTCGTGCTCGCTTCGCTTGTTTCGCAAACTTTTTCACTCACAAAATAAAATGTTACTTTTAACACTAATATCATAAATAGCTATATCGTACAGCTTAGAGAAAAAAACTTGTATTACAAACTCGCATACGAGAGACTGCTGGAAATTATTTTCAAGTTTTCCACCAAATCGGTCCAGTCGTTCTCGAGTTAAAAGTGTTCCAACAAACGCGACTAAATAATAAGATATTTATGCAAACGGCCGTTCTCTGCCCGTTGGGTGAAATGTCAGAGAAGCTTTTGTTTATTTCAAACTTCTATAAATGCAATCCTTACAATTAGCTAATCTCCAAGTAACGATACCTATACAAAAATTTCAAATTTTAATTCACCGCCATTTTTTGTCCAAAGTTTTTTTAAATAATGTTTTTTTCCCAGGGGAACGGGATAAAAAGTATCCTATGTCCTATGTTGGGCGGTTTTTTCTGTCAATGTCATGTTTGACGTTCAGTGAAAGTTGAAAAGTGGATTGATTTCTATTTGCTCAAGTACTGAATAATTAGTATCATCGCCTTGAAGTTAGTATGAAAAAGCAATTTAAATGTGAAGTGTGATGGATGTGTCTCCACTGGTTACGTTGGTAGACTAAAGGTGTGGAAAGGCCTCTGAATCGGTGGTGTTGCGGGTCGCTTAGAGGATCATCTCCAGGGAATGAAACAACTACTTCTAGCACTGGGATATGTTTGATTTATTTACTATAATACATTACACTATTTACTATTGCTAATGATATACATAAGTAGGTACCTAGCCGTATAGCATACTTACACTTAATGGTTGAAGATTACTGATCTCTGACCATTCGACTATATAGAATGTTCTTCATGACTTACTCTAAATCAACTTCTCCGATAATAAATATTGAATGCATATTTATATAACCAGTCAAGTTCAAATAAAACAAATAAACATATTATTGTTTTATTGTTATAAATGAAACTAACTGTTTCTAATTATAACATTAATATGAGTAGATTTCACAAAGTAAGGGTCCAAACAGTAAATTCTATTATTGTTTTGACTTACTTCACGCTTGAACTTGACTTTCTATTAAATAACCTTCTTAATTTATATTTAAATAATAATGAAATGTTCGAACATTTTGTTGCAATAAGATCAAGGGAATTTAATTCTTATTTTAAATATTTATTATTATATTATTATATTGGGCCAAAAGGCATCACAGAAGCAAACAATTGGAATGAGACCTATGATGATTGGTTGTGGTGGCAGATCAGAAACTAAGATGTCAGTATGTAATTCATTGATTAATAAATATCCCAGAAAGTACCATAACGCAGTAAGCAGTCATCAAGATTGAAAATAAATTTCCATAAACCTGTACGGTCGAAGATGCACCAAAAGCAGGTCGACTCTCAGTAACTCATGAGCTTACTGATCGTTCAGCAAATAGTTATAATGAAAACAAACCTAGTTTTAACAAAATACTGCTCTCAATTTTAGCACAATACAAGTAACGGCGCCACTGGCGGGAATAACTAATGTAAATCATTTTAACGACACAGTGGAGCGCATAATTAACAAACCGACTTAGTTGGTACCAATGCTAAATATAGTAATTGGGTCACTTCAGTTCTTCTTATTTTTTAGCAGATATTATAGCATGTTGCCGGCTCTTTGAAAGTTTCCTAAGTTCAGTAATAATCATAAAGGTATTTCAATTAATTATTTTTACAGCAATTCTCTTTAGTGCTAACTCATTAACAAGAGATAGGAAAAGGTTGGTTGCGAAGGGCTCAGTACGAGTTCGTGACCTCAATCTGACTACTCCACTTAGTACGGCACTTATTTCTGAGGTCTCAACCTGCCTACTTCCCAGAGATAACTGACGAGTCGCAGTAAGGGGTCGCTTACTTATAGGAAGCGGTGGGAGATGATGGTGGGAAAACGATTGACGGGGAAACGGTAGACATGATATTGATTGGAGGTTAATGGTTGTTAGGTATTTGGCGGGTAGGTAATGGTTTACATGCCGTTGGAAATGGTTAGCTCTTTTGTTCATAGAATTGAAGAAAGCTGGTAAGTGGAGATAATATGTGAATTCTCAATTGAACTTGTAACATCTGAGATTATATCTCCTAACTTTTCACAAAAGTATGGATACTTTCGATTCTTACGTCATAGAGTGCATATTTCAAAACGGATAAAAGATATAGAAGCAAGAATTATTATTATGTGGATAGTCAAGCAACCATTGAAACAACGAGTAATTGTTTAATCAGATCTAGAATGGTACAGGAATTATTAGACAAATATAACGAACCAGGCAAGAGAAAGACAGTCACCTTACTGTGAGGTCCAGGTCACTAGGAAAAAGAGAAACAGAAACACCATTCTAGGTGCTGGAGCACTTTTGTGGTTTCGACCATTGTAATGATCTATGGGCGAGGCAATCAAAGATACTATTGTGAAACTACGACTAGGTGCGATCAAAAAACTGCATCAGCGAAAGTAAGAATGCACCAGAAGTTTTGACAGTTTTCTCAAAAGGACACTGCCGCCTAGGGCTCCTCAAAAAGTTTTGAATAGAGGAGAAGGAAAAATGTAGATTTTGTGGGATACAAGAAGAAGTCTCCTATCACAAACTTGCAGTTAGAAACCACTACAGTAACCTAGAACACAACACCTGGAGGCCTGCTGCATAAATGAGGGCAACTTGCCTAAACTGGAGCCGGCCGATATCCTTGAATTCCTCCCAAGAAATAAGACTAAAGGAACTGCTGGCTTCTGAGTAAATCTCTTAGGTCTCATTGGATATTCCCCTAAAAAACATTTATACATACATGTTATAGTGTCAATAGCCTTTAGCTTGCTAGATTATAACGTGTCACCATAGAACCTTGAACCATATAGTGTAATTGTAGTGACTGTTTATTAAATTTTTTATTACTTCATTAAAATCATGTATTTTTAACCTTAGTCTGGAATGAATAAAACGTTTTTTTTTAAAGTACCTCACGACCTTTCGTAATTTAAGTTTCATATAAAACCTTTCTGTCACATTTCCTACCGAAGCATAATACAACCACTATAAAGCTATGCAACCGCTTAAACGACTAGAAAGTTACACCATGATTTGAATTTGCACTAAGTTTTTTGCGGTTGGCATTTTTAACAGTGTCGTTATTTAATAATTGTGTTGCAGCAAAACTAATTCGAAAATAATTATTACCACAAAACATAGTAAACGCCCTCGGTATTTATCCAACGCTATTGACGTCGATATAGTTTACACACGCTACAAACAAATTACTATATTATTATGTGATATTAAAATTACGTATTAATTATCATAAAAGCTACAGTGTTTTAGTTGTGGCTGAATATTTTAGGTATAATGATGATCAAAGGGTACAAGGTAGAAGTATGATACGCTAATTTTTTTCACGGGTTAGTTTCCAGTTGGTTGATTGGATTAATAGGGTGTTCAACTAAAAATAGATTCTTGTTTATGCATAACAGATGGGAGTTAATCACAAAGAAAAGTATTATATCGCGCCATATTAAATCAAATTTAATAGTGTTGTTTTTATTTTGATCCCCAATTAAAAAATAGTATTTTAAAAATTTTTCAAAATCTGCCTTATAGATTATTATATCACTAGAATAAATTGAAGTTAGGCACAAATTTGGATATGGAACATAATTATCATGAGATAGTGTAATCAACAAAATTGAAGGAGGAAAAAAGAAGTTCAGGATAGATTGACAGTGAGTTGTTTGCATTTAGTTCTGGTTGGAAGTGTTGACATCCAACGGGTTGGAGGTGCTGAATGATGGACTACTGCCCACCTTCGTGAGGGGGACGGGGGCTCGTCATTCATTGATATAACAGCATGTGATGAATGGCTGGGGAAAAGAGTGAGTAGTTGGAGGGTGCTGGAGGATGAGGGAAGCTTTAGCTTACATAGGAGTGTGGAGACGGATATAAGGAAAGAGAGAAAGGAATTATTGGAAGAGAGGGGATGGAGGCCGAGGCAGAGTGTATGAGGAAGAAAGTAAGAGAGGAGATAGAAAGGGGACTTGGGCATGATCTAGATGAATTGTACAATGTGATACAGGACTATGAAAGAAAGGGAAAGAGGGGCAGTGGTCGTGATCGGAGTGCTAATTACTGGTGGAATGCTGTGAAGGGAGTGTAAGAAATAACGAAAACGGATGCTGAGGGACAGAGGAAGGATAGATGGAAAAGGGGGAAGAAGGAACTGGAGCGTAGGGTGGAGAGAGGAAAAGGGAGGGAAGTGGAAAGAGTTACTGGGGGAATTGGAAAACAATCCATGGGGAAAGGCGTATGAGATAGCGGTGAAGATAATGGGTGGAAATGGGAACGAAGTACAAGAGGAAGATTGGGAGGAGGAATTTATAGGGAAATTGTTCATAGAAGAGGAGAAGGAGGAGTGGGGGGACGGAAGTCGAGGATAACAGGGGGTAGCGAAAACGAGATGAGGCCGGTGGAGAAGTGGGATGTAGAGGAGGGGTGAGAAACGTTGAAGTAAGGAAAGCTCTAGAGATAGAAGGCCTGAGGGGTTATATGATGACGACGCTTTGGATGACAATGGGGAGTACTTCTGGGAACTATTCAACAGGATGCTGAGAAAGGAAGAGTTTCCGAAACGATGGAAGGTGGCCAGGGTGATACAGCTGAAGAAGGCAGGCAGAGAGGGGAAGCGGGCAGGAGACTTCAGGCCCATCAGCCTGCTGTGTGGTATGGGTAAATTGATGCAGGTGTTAATAAAGGATAGGATTGAGGTGGAAGTTGGTAGGAACGGGGGTTTTAGGATAAACCAGCACGAGTTTCCGAAGGGGCTGGGTAAGGTAATGGGCTTGGTGGAAAGGGCTAGGGAGGGCAACTGGAGGAACAAGAAATTGGTCCTACTCGTACTCTTCGACGTTGGTAACGCATTCAACAGTGTCAGCAAGCAGGCGGTGTTGAGCGCGTTGCTGAGGCTTGGAGTGGGGGAGAGGTTGGTCAACCTGGTAGATGACTACCTGACGAGGCGTGTGATAGTAGAATCTAGAGGGAGGAGGTGAGATGGAGGCCCCAGTGCTCGGTTCTTGGACAGACGCTCTGGAAGTGTGTGTTTGATGAGCTTTGTGAGATAGTATGTGAAGAGGGATGTGAAATTACGGTGTATACGGACGATGTGTGTCTGGAATGTACGGCAAAGGGAGAGGCGGAGAAAGAAAAAAAGGTGAAGAGAATGTGTAGGAAGATTGTGGAGAAGATAGAGCGGTGCGAACTGGAAGTGGCGTGAGATAAGACGGTGGGGTTGCTAGTGAAGAGACGGATAAAGACGAGGGAAGTGGGGGTGATGGTGAAGGGAAGGAGAATTCGTATGGAGGAGTCTGTGAGATACCTAGGGGTGTGGTTGGATGGCCAATTATCCTACAAATCACACATGTTAAAGGCGGAGGAGAAGTGAGGGCAGCATGTCTGGGGAGATTGATGTGTAATGTGAAAGGGCCGCGAGGGTAGAAGAGGAGGGTAATTGGTAGGACGGTAGAGCAGAGTATGCTGTACGGTGCGGAGCTGTGGGGTTAAAGAGCGGGGGTGAATGCAAGGGTTAGGCCACTCCTGCGGGTGTAGAGAGGAATAATACTGAGGGTGGTGCAGGGGTACAGTACAGTGGGTGGACTGGCAGCAGAGGTGCTGGCAAGGTCCTACTCATTGAACGTGGTGACTAGAGCCAGGAATGAACGCTGGACGGGTGCGACCAGAGAGGAAGTACAGGAATGGGTGGAGGAGGAAATGAAGAGAAGGTGGGAGGAGTATGAGGGCGCTCTAAAAGGAGCGATTGGGAATAGGAGAGATTGGATGGACCGGAAATTCGGGGAGGTCAACTACTTCTTGACTCAGGTGTTCACTGGACATGGGTCGAGAGTAGGGTACCTCCACAAGTTTGGGAAAATATAGGCTGGAGTGTGCGAGAGGAGTGAAGTGGAGGATGATGTGGGACATGTGTTTAGATGCTGGTAGAACGAAAAAGTGCTGAAGAAGGTGGTGAGGAAAATAGGGGAGGCGGTGTATTGAGAGGTGAGTGGCGTAGTGGAGAGCATGATTAGGGGGAGAGAAGGACTCGAAATGGCATGAGAGGTAGGGGTGATAGTTAGGGAGAAGACGACGGTGTGAGCGGAGAGTTTGCGAGGGACCGCCGCCCGTCTCGAAGTATGCTAGGGTAGTGATTCCAAGGCGGGGGTAACGGCAAGTTTGAGGAGGGTTTTGGTTTATGGAGAAAGACAATAGGTTGAATAAATATAAATATATATATTTTCAATAAGGAGTTACTTTTTTTATTTGTATATTTTATTTATATTGAAATGATCTTAACAACAAAAATAATTTGTTTTTACAAAATGCATTTCTAGCAGTTTCAAACCTACTTATTTGTTTACGGCGCAGTAATGAATTTTTCATTTGATGTTCTTCATGTCGTATTAGTAGAATATGGTACAAAGCACGATCTATCCAAATACTGGTTTTATAATAATTTAAAAAATTAAGATACCCTAACACTGTAGGTACACAAATAAAAATGGAAAATAATCCTTCAACCAACCAAATACATACTCTTACTATATTCCTTGCTTCAACTTTAACAAGTAAACCACAGCGATAGATGTCAAAATAATGTCAACGTTATGTCAATGTTATTTATTTGTCAAGAACAAGCTGAAACATAGAACAACAAACGAAGATTATCGACAACTTTACATTTATCAGCATAGGAAATATAAAATAATTTCATTTTTGAAAAAACCACATCACTTACTCGTATTACCTAAAAAAATGCGTGGTCAAAATTTGAAGTTTAACACCCTATTCAGGTGATATAAGTTTGGGTTCCCCCACTTCCAAGCTTCAGGATAGATTTTTTCTCCAGTCTAAATTATAGACAATTATTTGAACATAATAAAAACATTGAATCATAAATATTATTTTGACAAATCCACCAAAACTAAACATTCTACAACGACAAATTTTGAAATAAACGTCATTGTAATCAATTGTGTGGTGAAAAATTATTTTTCCATTGTTACCCCATTTCATTCATTTAAAACCCGCCCTTTTCTCTATTATAAGATCCAAAGATACCGCAAATGGCTACCACCTTCAAAAATAAACACGTAATATCCGGTGCATCTGTGAAAAACTTCCGAAAATCATCTTCATTTAATACACATCCCTTCTTGGTTAAGTCACTGTTTTGTGGACATGCCTGTCTGATTTCATCCTTCAAATTATCTTAATCAGTCTTACATAAGTAAACTAGATTTCTGAAATAACCCTAGCTATGACAATTGTATCATTGTCGAATTGGTCTTGGAGATTTATTGAAAATTTAATATTATACTGATTGTCCCAGTTTAGTCTATTGTTGCGAGGTCACCAACTCAAAGCCGGCCCTGTTTCTCGACTGTAAATTTTGGTAGCTGCGCCCCTTTCGAGAACATTCGAGTAAAACGCTTTGTTTGTGCATAGGACGAGCGCGGAAGGTAGTGGAATTTTCGAGAGTGGAGAAGGACTATATATACGCAGGTTTTTGAGTGCGTGAAAACAATTAGTGAAACGGACAGTAAAGAGTTAGTTCACAGACAGTTTACAGGAGTTCTCAGTAATCGGACAGTGAATAAAATAGTGAAGATAAATAGTGTAATATTCAAGTGGTGAAAATAAATTAGAACTATTATACCGAGTGTAAATAAATTAGTAGACATTAAGTATAGTGTGTATATAAATTAAGTTTAATAAATGAATCAATGAATAGTAATTAGCCATAGTAGTGTGTATAATTTTATCCCACAAGTAAAAAATATTCAAATAACTAACATAAACATTACACTATTTACCGATGAAACATTTCAAACTTGTTGTGTGAACAGTTTTCAAGATATTGTAAAAATGTCGCCGTGGTACACCCGGTATTGAGCAGACGATTTCTAAAAGCTACAAAAGTTTGTAAAATATAATTTTGATGATTATGTACGCTGAATTTTTTAGTAGAAAGTTCTAAACCAAAATTTATGGAGTTGTTAGAAAAAACAAACAGTACAATTCCCAAACACTCAAAAATGTTGATATAAACTCAGAAATTTCACCTACACTAATATTTTGTCAAAGCAGTTTTTCTTTGGGATTCGGTGGCAATTCTACAAAGTAATAAAATCAACTGAAATCACAATGAGATTAATGATCAAAGCTTTTCTCCTGAAATACTATTAAAACCACAAAATGTTGTCATAGGTTTAGACAGTTGAAGCAGCAAAGAGCTAAATTATGCTTTTGTTTGAAGTATTTTTCTAATCTAGATCAAACAGAAATTTATGAAACTTTCGAATCATACAGGGCTGGGAAGAGAAACATTTATTACACCAGAAAAATAATATTACAACAGTTTGTATTTGAATTTAAAAGTAAATAGTTCAAATAGCTACTAAATAAGTTTCATAGTAATTTATATAACGAGGAAAAAAGGTATTGTACAGTTTCCTGTAAATGTAATACTTTAAAACCAGAGCGACAACAGCGCTTGGATCATACACGTCTCCAACAGCGATTGTTGGGAATTTTCGCGATGCTTTGTTAGCGAACGGCAGAGGCAATGAAAATGAGGGAAAAATGAACATGGATAATAAAGAGTGAGTGCAAAATGTACCCAATAAAATCATCGACAAAATTAAAGCAACACTTAAATTTTGCTTATTTTTGATTCAAAAGAAGTCTTTTAATTTTCAACCGATTAAAATGATTTTTTCGGAACACTGAAGGTAATTTATTGAAATTATCACAAGCATTTTGAATTTTCGTAAAAATAAATTTGACAATTTATTATACCGGGTGGAATGAAACAATATTTATGCGCCCTAAATTCTAAACACCTTGAGGGGTAAACTGAAGGCTACCAATCTTTTCTTGGCAAATGATTAGAAAGACTTATTAATACTCGATATTTTGTTTTTTGATTAATTCCAATATCTTTTTTTACAAAAGATACAAATTTTAAAAGAAAACTCTACAATTTTTGCGACGTAAGTTAATATCAGATTATCAATGATTCAATAGCAAGCAAGATGTGTCGGAAGGAAGATAGGAAGATAGAGTGCGGACTCGAAGTGGCGGAAGATAATACGGTGGGATTGCTAGTGAAGGGACGGAGCAAAACGAGGGAAGTGGGAGTGATGGAGGAGGGAAGGAGAATTCGTATGGAGGAGACTGTGAGATACCTAGGGGTGTGGTTGGATAGTCAATTATCCTCCAGAACGCACATGGAGGGGGAAGTAAGGGCAGCATGGCTGGGGAGATTTGATGTGCAATGTGAAAGGGCCGGGGAAGTGGAAGAGGAGGAGTAATTGGTAGGACGGTAGAGCAGAGTCTGATGTACGGTGCGGGGGGAGAGGTGAAAGAGCAGAGGAAAATGCGAGGGTAAAGCCACTCCCGCGAGTGCAGAGAGGGATAATCCTGGTGGTGGTGCTGTCAACGTCCTACTCATTGGACGCGATGGCTAGAACCAAGAACAAACGCTGGAGAAGTGTGACCAGAGAGGAAGTACAGGAATGGGTGGAGGAGGAAATAAAGAGAAGGTGGGAGGAGTATGATGGCGCGCTAAAAGGGGTGATTATGAGTAGGAAAGTCGGGGAGGTGAACAGCTTCTTGACCCAGGTGCTCACTGGACATGGGTCAAGAGTAAGGTACCTCCACGAGATTGGGAAAAAAGAGACTAGAGTGTGCGAGAGGTATGAAGTGGAGGATGATGTGGGGCTTGTGTTTAGATGCTTGAAGAACGAGGAAGTGCTGAAGAAGAGAGCAAACAAGGGAAGGCGGTGTATTGGGAAAACATGGTGGAGATGATGTTTAGGGGGGAGGAGGATTGGATGGAGGTAAGTGGCGCAGTGGAGAGCATAATTAGGGGGAGAGAAGGACTCGATATGGTATGAGAGGTAGAAGTGATGGGTAGGGAGAAGACGACAGTGTGAGCGGAGAGTGTGCGAGGGACCGCCGCCCGTCTCAAAGTATGCTAGGGTAGTGATTCCGAGGCGGGGGTAACTGCAAGTTTAGTTGGTAGGCATCCCCTGTTTGGGTCCTGAATAGGACCCATTCGAACATGAGTTTCCCATTCTACTAATTTAGAAGGCGTACTTTGTAATTATTGGGACATTTTGCAATACACATTCCAAAACTGACAAACGTCAAACTCAGTTGTAATGACAGTTCCTACCTACTCCATTACAGCGTTGTTATCATTTCTCATCATTACTACTGGACTAGTAAAATAATAGGTTATGTCTCTGGTCTGTCTTGCCGAAAGTAATATAGTTATTATTATATTCTTGAAGAAAAACAGATTTAAGCAGGATTTAGAGTTATTAATTATAGAACTTTTAGAGTTGACTTCTATATTATTTTTGTATTGGTACAGTTACGTCACGAAATTCGAAAAAAGCCTCATACGACACTATAAGAGAAAGCAAATAAAGATAAAACACTTTCCCCAAGGCCTGCTCCTATTTTCAGCCTACACTTCAACGAAATATTTTTCGAGAAAAAAATCTGAATATATTCAAGAATTCCTAAGCATGTCACGAATAACTTACACCCGGCAATGTCAGATACAAAACTAAATGTATGAAGATCTGAACAAACGATATAAATTCCTTAAGGGAGATGGAAAAGCCAACAGTGGCATGACATATCATCTTGTAGATCCCATATTAAAATAAAAAGCGATGATGAACAAAAAAAAATTGTCTAGAGTATTTGAATGTATCCCACGATACTTTGGATACCTTTGGGTAATCTTGCGATATTTCTAAAATTTAGATGTTGAGATAAGATATCTCTCGGAACATCATCGATAATATCCACGGCAAATATTCCATTAAACTTAATTTATTTTTTGTATAGTTAGTACAAAGTGTGTTGGTGCAACCCACATATTTATAAATACTTACATAGGTCTGTGGAAGAACCAAAGAAAAGTTCAAAGGTCTGATTCTCGGCCACTTAAAGTACAGATAAGTGGTCATTTGAATTTCAGAGTCAATGGGCTGTTCCAACAGACTTCGTACAAAATACACTTTCATGTCAATTTACTCCATGAAACTGAGGCAGCGTGAATGAAAGAAGAAGAATATTATGATGATAGCTGAATCTGGAAGGTTTCACTTATTTCAAATAATTGATCTATTGAATATATTCAAGTAAAAAGTTAAACTGTAATAAGGTTTGTACCGCATGCATAGTTTTAATCTATTCATCTTTTCTTCTTCATACATTTTGCCATATATAATTCACAATCCCACGCCACGTTTGCCTGTCTGCATGGTCGCGATAAACAAAAAAACGACTCCACCCATTTTCGTACAGTTTTTACCAATGGATGAAGAGATGCATGAAAAATATTTTGGTGCATTATTAATTTTCAGAAGAAAATGGAGATATCTACGAATATTACAATGATTTAACCCTAGGTATTAAATAAATGGAAATTTTTTTTTCAATATACCAAGTTTCTAAAACGAACTAAAAGGTAAAAAATAATAATAAGAAGAATAAACGTGGGGCGCTTGCGACAGTTCTATGAAAATATAGAAAGTAGCTCTGTGTCGCATGCGCCCCACGTTCACAATTATTATCATTTTTACTTTTTAGTTTAAAAGCGTGGTATATTAAAAAAAATTCACATTGGAATTATCCGTAACTCCCAACTGATTGACTTTTCATTTATGTAGGTATTATACATTTTTGTATTCCTCTTGTAGAGGAGAATTCAACAATGCAATAATGTAGATATAGGGTGTTCCCTTTGAAAAATTGGGAGTGGTGACCATAGGGGGGAGGGGGTCAAAGATATAACGTCTACATATGAGCAAAACAACGTCCCCTTTATATGAACTTTTACATGTTTTTTAATTTTTTCATAAAATTGTCGCCTTTATAATTAAGTGGGGTGGATAGTTTTCATTGATATGCTCTTTATATAGACCAAAGTATGTATATCTATTATAATTCTGAGAAGGGTGTAAACTAATGATTGGAACTGAATTATTTCCATATTTTAGAAATAGACATTTTTTATCATATATAAACTTTGACAGTTCTCAATGACATTACTTATTTTTATGACTAATATTAACAAGTCTAATAAGGTAACAACAATATCCAAACAAAAAAAGTGACGTTTTATCGATAATTCTTTTTAATTCTTCCCATATGTTCTTTTTCATCCAATTCTAAATTAAGTATTATTATGTGTGTGGGTATCGTTGTTATAGTTTTGTAGTTATTTATTATCATATGTGTGTATGGGTAATGGGGTTATCTTTTATTAAATTGATTGAATTGAATGTGATTTTTATTATATAGCTTATCTCAAAATGGCTAATCAATAATGGACAACTCCATGAAATAAACGAAGGAATATCATATTTTTATCGAGAAACAAATTCTAACACAGTGGCAATTTATTTATGATGTATTACCTTACCTTCCACACTTGAAGAATAGTAGAAATAATTGCTAAATTCAAGAAATCAGTTTACAAATGAGAAGTGTTTACAAAAACAATGGCTATCATATACAAAATCAATGGTGAAATTGCTTATCGACCAACAAGGTAAGTGAAAATTAATTTTAGTGGAATATTTATTCATAAAGAAAAACTAGAAACTTGTTTACATAAGCGAAAAAATAGATAAATGTTTGCAATCTAATAATAATACATAAAAATATAAACACTACAGTGAATAATAAATATGTCAAATCTTTTTAATTGCTTTTTTTAATCTAAATGCATTTATTGTTTTTGTTTGTCTTTTTTATTATTATTATGGCCTTTAAGTCTCTATCTAGAGTTATTTTTAGCTATAGCAAAATCTTTTTAAAAATATTGTTATTATTATTTAATCATTAACTTTCTTTTTCTTTCATTTTGTAGGAAGAAAGAATTTAGGTACCTTATTTTTCCTTGTTGTCCTTCTTCTTCAGATGCTCAGGGAAATAGCATCGGATTCCAATTTATTTTTCTTTCTTTTTCACTTCAGGAAGAAAAATTTGTCGTTCATAAACAAATTGGTGAGATTTTTAAAAGAAATCTTGTTGATTTCTCAGCACGTGAAGATTTTTAAATTTACCACACTTTCAAACTCCAAAAATGTCCTCCTGTCAAAAGTCAAGGTAAGTTGACTCCCTACTTTATCGACATTGGAAGAACTTTGGCTTAGAGTTTGTTGTGCAAGTGAAAAAACTGGAATGACCTGTCCTCTTCGAGTTTTTACTTTTATTAAACTCACAAGTCACAGGTCACTATGTTAAATTTTTTAATAAAATTTGTGTAAAAACAGATACGAGGATGGTAAAAAGTTATTTTGGTATTTTTGATTTTCTTACACACACCTTTTTTACACATATAATGTGCAAATCTTACATATTAAAACCTCTTCTAGACATAGAAATCACACTTCAAAATTTTCTCATTGTCAAAATGATTTATTTTTAATTTTCGAAAATTAAAGCATCTTAGTTATTCAAAACCTTTTATAATATGTCCTTGCACCCTTTAGTTACAGTTTATGTGTTTCTTTTTTATTTACAAGTGTTACTATTGTTTATTTTTTTAGGTTCACGACTGAAGTCTTGGTGGATAAGAATTTTTAATTCTAGTGTTGGAGGTAGGACTTCTTAGAATTTGAATTGTTTCAGTAATTTATGAGAAGACTCCAAATAATGTGTTTCCACCCTTTTTTCTCACTATTCTCATCAATTAATAATTTCAAAAAATATGAAAAGATAGTTTTGACAATTGTACCTAGTATAAACTGTAAGTATTTTCAGTTACTTTAGAATAAATCATACGTAGGTATTTTATTATTATATTATTTTATGATAACAATCCTTAAAGCTTATAATCATCAATACTTTTTTTTTGCTGCAAAGTTTTTTTTTAATAGATTCAAGCTTTATTTTGCATGCTGTTGTATTTTCGATCCGTTACAGTATGTTAGAAATTTTAAGTCTCTAACCAATCGGGAAATGAGTTTTCCTACAACCACTATGCAAAACACGCTTTTCTGCACAAATTTTCATACGCAAAGCATGCCTTTTCTTGATTTCTTTGATAACCGTTGGAAAAGTAATGCAAAAGGTACACGCTATGGCACTTTTCCGCACCGAAATGTCAAACACACCTATGACCTGTCAACTTTTTCTGACAATTCAAAATATTTATTATAGTGAATTTCTGGGTGTACAAATTTTGAATTCAAACCAAAAGTAGGTAAGTTAACTATTTATTTGATTATTCATTTTAATTAATTAATTATAAAAAAATTAATCTATTTTAGAAATTATGAACCAGGATCAAAATTCATCTGTTTAGTTGTCCAATTCCGACTCTGAAAATACTCATCCAGATATTATCGAAAAGGCTCGAAATGCAACCGAAAATTTGTTACCTGAGGTTCGAAAGAGAAATATCAAAAACAATATAGAAAATTTATGAACTGGAGAGAAATAAACAACATTAAATTCAGGAAATACCCATATAAATTACTGTTTTCCTTTTATTAATAAATGTGGTTGTAGAAAAAATATTGTGTACAGCTTGTACGCAAAGCACTTTTCCCACCAGATTTGCAAAAACTTCTGCGCTCGTTAGAAAAGTGACGCTTTGCGCACTTGTTGTACAAACTACTATTAAAATCATGTACAAAGTTCCACCCCGACAAGAAAAGCGAGTTAAATAATGTCTAGCTATTATAAATTTTTGATCAAATTAGTCAATCAAAAAATGGGTTAAATCGACATTCGTATACCTAAATTAAGCCAACTAAATAGTTACTTAATAAAAGATGATTCCGTATATATGTGAATTCGTATTTAATTAATTCGAATCGGACCTTCCATTTAAAAGTTACGACGGGTATGAAATATGCTAAACGTGAGAAAAACAAGAAGTAGGCGTCATCCAGTGATACCGGAAGGGCTGTGCCCTGTAAATATTTGATAACCCCAAGTGAATGGAATCCGTTATTAAGTAATCAGATTTTCACTAGAAATAGTACCTAGTGTCCGTACTATAGTCAAATTAGAGTTTGTTGACATAATTTTCCTTTCCCCAAACTGAATCATTTTGGGAGAATTCAGACAGGTCGTAGTTTTTCTGCTGGAGGCATTATGTCAGAGGTCATTCTTAGAACACTGTGACTGTAAGTGTTCACCAGAAATCTGATATGCTATGTGCATTTGAGAGTATGTTGTCCATCTGGATGTGTTATTGCACAATAAATGTATGAAGAGGAGGTACGTCCAAAAGGATTTAAATGGCTGCCAACGATGTGGTACCAGTAACTGCAAGACAAGCCTGACTCTGTATATCAGAGTGCTTTGTTTGGGACGTTCGCTCACATATTCTACGACATGTGGCCTTGTGGATAACTTTTTTCAAGCGAGCGTTTCATGTAAGTTTTAATCACGGATTATCCCCAAATATTTTACTACTGCTGCAAATGGAATGATCTCACCATTGTAGGACAGTAGAGCAATGTTCTCCAATTTCCTTTTCCTAGTGAAGGGAACCATTATAGTTTTGCCTGGGATAACAGATATCTGTACCCTTTGACACCAACTATGAACATTGTCCAACGTATTTTGGAGGATATTATAACCTATCCTTCCTTACTTGGTCAGAGAGTACTAAGTAAGGCATCCATTACGAGTGACTATTGGCGACAGTGAGTAGGATAGTACCCCGCCCTGTGTTTAGTCCCTGGAAACCTCAAAGCTGATGGTCACATCCTGAAGGGATGTAGTGGCCGATCTAAGTATATACCCACCCAGTAGTGGTTAGTTTTATACCCTTTTCAGCCGAAACTGAACCAATACCAGTAGTTTATTGACATATGCTCCTTCGATGTCAAGAAATATAGCCCCTGCAATCTCCTGGTTGTTAAGAGATTGACGATGTGTATCGACTTTGACCTCGACTGAAAGTAAAAAAGAAAATAATTTCCTTGTCGATCAAACTCACGGTAGTTATTTGAAGAAAAGGTGAATAGGAATTTTTAATCAGTGAAAAATTAGATCTACTCCACTGGTCTGCGGAATAACATTTCCCTTTTTACATACAATAGGATTTTCCTCTTTGTGTTCCTACCTCTGATATGTTTAAAATATGTAAATAAAATGAGCAAGTCCTCAAGCAAAACTTATTTATTTTATTTCCGAGCTATGAAAAGACAGGCATTTCTAAAATACCAGTCGTATATAGGAAGAATATAACAATTTATATTGTTCATTCTACAAATCCTGGCAAATCGAAATCGGGATGTATTCTTCCTGAAATCCGAGATAAAATTTAATATTTCATAAAAATGTATAAATCCCTGACGGACACACGATATCGGCCAACGATAGTAACGTATTTTCCGGGTAAAGTTCAAAGGTCAAACAAAATAAAAATATTACAAATACGAAAGCACCAAACTTTTTATTATTAACACTAGCTCTAGCTATATCAACAAGACAGTTAATATTGCAGAACTTTTAACTAGCAAAATAACCATTGTCACTAGGAGCCAAGTCTGGAAAATACGGTAGATTCTCCGTCAACTTGAATCCTGCTAGATGAATTGCAATCATAGCAATGTCCAGTATTTATTGTTGTAGGTTTGAAATATGATAGCCATTGAACGTCCCTACCTGGACTATGTTGCCCAGCCCTTGATATTTATTCTATATTAATCTAGTTAATGGCAAATGAAGTTTATCTAATAATCTTCTCTTCATTTCATCATCTTGTCACACTAGGTTGGTTGGTTTCTCTGACTGTAACGTGGCTTTAAAAGCACTCCGGTCTTACCGTATCAAACTGCCAAAAAAGACCATCAAATAGGAAGAATCAACAAAATGTCTCTGGTCTAGATCCTCATCTATTCTGATATGGATGGCAACGAAAAGACAGAAACCATTGCAAGAAAGGGTACCGCAGGTGATTTTATCTCAACCAGAACCTTTAGTTGGCATCTCATTAAATTGACATCTCACGAAATACCTGGACAGCAAGAAGAGTATTAGACTTCTGGCATTTACTGGATTGGAGAGCCTGATGGACCTATCCACCACTAACCTAACCTTACCTAGTTATTGGATTCAAGCAGACTCCAGTTAAAGTTAAATACTGACAATATAAACGCCACTGGATGAATCAATATCAGTCAATTGTCGAAGTTAGAGGAAAGAACACACCCACGCGCTTGTCAATAGGAAATCAGGTGGTTACTTAGCAACGGAGGTAGCGCACTATTTTCACCAGTATGCAAAGATAGCAATGGAAAAATTTCTTGTTCAAAGTCCATTAATAAGGCCACAGGTTCTTTGCAGCGACTGGTTAGTTTGGTCAGCATATGTGCTCTCAAAAGAACAGTTTTTCCAATGTCACACAGAAACAAAAATGGGAAAGTTAAAGACAGGATAAAATAAGAAATTTGTAACCACAATAACTGCAGAAACGTCAAAATTCAACTGATAAATAATTGCCGGATACTACAACAGTGCACAAAAAACATTGGGCCTGTCAGGAATCTGTCACCAAAAAAAAATTACTTTTTCTTGGAGTTGAAGAAAAGGCATATTTAGTGAGAAACGAGGACTTATCAAGAACTACTAAACTTTTTCGGTATCAAAAAAGCTACAATGCTAAGTTTAATTAAGAAAAAATCGATTATTCGCATTTTACTCGACAATTTTGAGGTTATGTGAAAAAACTTGTTTATACAAAAGTTGTAGTTTTTCAATTATCTACAACGTTTATACAAAACCATTTCTCACCTTTTCTCACCCTCCACAGCTTCGTTTACTCTACTAGGGATTTTCATGCTTACTCAATAGTGATCGATACCACGCAACACAAAACTTTGTAACGAGTTTTTTTTGCAAGTTTAATTTTTATTTTGTTCCGTAATATATTTTATTTTACCACTAGGGTGTATATAACTCGTTACTTTACAACCCTTTCTACTACCGCATTGATTTATTTTTTTTTGTTATTACCGTTGTATATTTTAGTATAAGTCCGAGTTACGCAAATCCAAATTCTACCATACACAATTTATTCATTTCCGATATTTAAATTTTTCAACTGAAGGGACGCCCGGTATATACAGCATTTTTATTAAAACCAAAGCCGTCTAGTATAGATACAAGTTTTTGTCGAGACTGGATAAATTTCACGTTTAATTCCCTCAACTCGACGACGGCCGAAAAATGTAACTAAAAATTTTGGATATAAATTCTCAAGCAATTCATTTTTCGAGCTGATTCATTTGCGCTCTGATTTATTCCGGCTCTAAATTAGTCTTTCGTGATTCTCCGTTCAACTTTCTTCCGAAAACCGAAAAACCGTAGTGTGAAAAATTTAGTGTATTCCGTATTCCGATTGTGTGTAAGCTGTATTTAATAAGGTAAATCATTTTTACAAATAAACTGTGTATTCGAAACTTTCCGTATCGCCGCTTATTATTGAATTGTTGAATGTATTCTTTGAAAATTTTCCGACCGGCTATTTTTTTTCTTATGTTGTTGAATTGAAATTGGTTTTTTTTATTTGTGTCTTTTATTTGGAAATAAAGATTTGTCAACTGTAATTTGATTTCGAATTTTATTTACAGCGATTATAATATATTAATTAACTGATAAATTATTAGTGGATTCTCGAATTATTTTATGCTTTTGGTCCTAAGTAGTTTTATATTAAAGTGATATCCAAGTGGATTATAATATTTTAATTTTATGCTAGTACAAATATTTTTACTTTGTGTGTCGATAGTTGGGTACCGTTTAACTCGTGGGAAAATATTTTTTTTTAATAATTGTTACCGGCTTTAGTTAGATTCAAGGGTTAATCAGACTTGGAAGAGGCTTAGCCACAATTTGTTTGATTTCCCGGCAGATCTAATTCGTTCTTAAATTTTATTTTTTTCGGAATAATAGTTACCCGCTTTATTTAGATTCAAGGGTTAATCAGACTTGGAAGAGGCTTGGCCACAATTTGTTTGATTTCCCGGCAGATCTAATTCGTTCTTGAATTTTATTTTTTTTGGAATAATAGCTACCGGTTTCCTTTAGATTCAAGGGTTAATCAGACTTGGAAGAGGCTTAGCCACAATTTGTTTGATTTCCCGGCAGATCTAATTCGTTCTTGAATTTTATTATTTTTCGGAATAATAGTTACCGGTTTCCTTTAGATTCAAGGGTTAATCAGACTTGGAAGAGGCTTGGCCACAATTTGTTTGATTTCCCGGCAGATCTAAATCGTTCTTTTCCCGTTTCGTAGAATCATTATTTATATTTTGTTTTTTTCTTATTGTCGGAATAATAGTTGCCGGTTTCATTTGGATTCAAGGGTTAATCAGACTTGGAAGAGGCTTGGCCACAATTTGTCTGATTACCCGGCAGATCTAATTCGTTCTGGAATTTTATTTTTTTCGGAATAATAGCTACCGGTTTCCTTTAGATTCAAGGGTTAATCAGACTTGGAAGAGGCTTGGCCACAATTTGTTTGATTTCATGGCAGATCTAATTCGTTCTTGAATTTTATTTTTTTTCGGAATAATAGTTACCGGTTTCCTTTAGATTCAAGGGTTAATCAGACTTGGAAGAGGCTTGGCCACAATTTGTCTGATTACCCGGCATATCTAATTCGTTCTGGAATTTTATTTTTTTCGGAATAATAGCTACCGGTTTCCATTAGATTCATGGTTAATCAGACTTGGAAGAGGCTTAGCCACAATTTGTTTGATTTCCCGGCAGATCTAATTCGTTCTTGAATTTTATTTTTTTTTCGGAATAACAGTTACCGGCTTCCTTTAGATTCAAGGGTTAATCAGACTTGGAAGAGGCTTGGCCACAATTTGTTTGATTTCCCGGCAGATCTAATTCGTTCTGGAATTTTTTTTTTTTCGGAATAATAGCTACCGGTTTCCTTTAGATTCAAGGGTTAATCAGACTTGGAAGAGGCTTGGCCACAATTTGTTTGATTTCCCGGCAGATCTAAATCGTTCTTTTCCCGTTTCGTAGAATCATTATTTATATTTTGTTTTTTTCTTATTGTCGGAATAATAGTTGCCGGTTTCATTTGGATTCAAGGGTTAATCAGACTTGGAAGAGGCTTGGCCACAATTTGTTTGATTTCCCGGCAGATCTATTTCGTTCTTGAATTTTATTTTTTTTCGGAATAATAGTTACCGGTTTCCTTTAGATTCAAGGGTTAATCAGACTTGGAAGAGGCTTGGCCACAATTTGTCTGATTACCCGGCATATCTAATTCGTTCTGGAATTTTATTTTTTTCGGAATAATAGCTACCGGTTTCCATTAGATTCAAGGTTAATCAGACTTGGAAGAGGCTTAGCCACAATTTGTTTGATTTCCCGGCAGATCTAATTCGTTCTTGAATTTTATTTTTTTTTCGGAATAATAGTTACCGGCTTCCTTTAGATTCAAGGGTTAATCAGACTTGGAAGAGGCTTGGCCACAATTTGTTTGATTTCCCGGCAGATCTAATTCGTTCTGGAATTTTATTTTTTTCGGAATAATAGCTACCGGTTTCCTTTAGATTCAAGGGTTAATCAGACTTGGAAGAGGCTTGGCCACAATTTGTTTGATTTCCCGGCAGATCTAAATCGTTCTTTTCCCGTTTCGTAGAATCATTATTTATATTTTGTTTTTTTCTTATTGTCGGAATAATAGTTGCCGGTTTCATTTGGATTCAAGGGTTAATCAGACTTGGAAGAGGCTTGGCCACAATTTGTTTGATTTCCCGGCAGATCTAATTCGTTCTTGAATTTTATTTTTTTTCGGAATAATAGTTACCGGTTTCCTTTAGATTCAAGGGTTAATCAGACTTGGAAGAGGCTTGGCCACAATTTGTCTGATGACCCGGCATATCTAATTCGTTCTGGAATTTTATTTTTTTCGGAATAATAGCTACCGGTTTCCATTAGATTCAAGGTTAATCAGACTTGGAAGAGGCTTAGCCACAATTTGTTTGATTTCCCGGCAGATCTAATTCGTTCTTGAATTTTATTTTTTTTCGGAATAATAGTTACCGGCTTCCTTTAGATTCAAGGGTTAATCAGACTTGGAAGAGGCTTGGCCACAATTTGTTTGACTTCCCGGCAGATCTAAATCGTTCTTTTCCCGTTTCGTAGAATCATTATTTATATTTTGTTTTTTTCTTATTGTCGGAATAATAGTTGCCGGTTTCATTTGGATTCAAGGGTTAATCAGACTTGGAAGAGGCTTGGCCACAATTTGTTTGATTTCCCGGCAGATCTAATTCGTTCTGGAATTTTATTTTTTTCGGAATAATAGCTACCGGTTTCCTTTAGATTCAAGGGTTAATCAGACTTGGAAGAGGCTTGGCCACAATTTGTTTGATTTCCCGGCAGATCTAAATCGTTCTTTTCCCGTTTCGTAGAATCATTATTTATATTTTGTTTTTTTCTTATTGTCGGAATAATAGTTGCCGGTTTCATTTGGATTCAAGGGTTAATCAGACTTGGAAGAGGCTTGGCCACAATTTGTTTGATTTCCCGGCAGATCTAATTCGTTCTTGAATTTTATTTTTTTTCGGAATAATAGTTACCGGTTTCCTTTAGATTCAAGGGTTAATCAGACTTGGAAGAGGCTTGGCCACAATTTGTCTGATGACCCGGCATATCTAATTCGTTCTGGAATTTTATTTTTTTCGGAATAATAGCTACCGGTTTCCATTAGATTCAAGGTTAATCAGACTTGGAAGAGGCTTAGCCACAATTTGTTTGATTTCCCGGCAGATCTAATTCGTTCTTGAATTTTATTTTTTTTCGGAATAATAGTTACCGGCTTCCTTTAGATTCAAGGGTTAATCAGACTTGGAAGAGGCTTGGCCACAATTTGTTTGACTTCCCGGCAGATCTAAATCGTTCTTTTCCCGTTTCGTAGAATCATTATTTATATTTTGTTTTTTTCTTATTGTCGGAATAATAGTTGCCGGTTTCATTTGGATTCAAGGGTTAATCAGACTTGGAAGAGGCTTGGCCACAATTTGTCTGATTACCCGGCAGATGTAAATCGTGCATTAGGGACCCCGTTAGACCCGGTAGATTTGAACCGTATTTGATAACCTGACCGTTAAGTCCGTTAAAATCCCAGATACATACCTCATTTTCTTTTCCCTGTTAATTTGTTTGTCACTAAAGAATTATTAGTAAAATAGACCACAGAGTATTAATAGATCAAAGTTTTGAATTCCCATTATTTTCATTATTAACCGCAATTTATTGATTGAAGAACCAAGATTTGGCTTTTCCGGATTTTCACTAGTTAGTTAAATTTAATTCAACAAGACCCCTGGAATTTTCCGTAACCTCCATCTGAGGCTATCTGGAACTCTTGACGCTGAGGGTCAAGGGGCCGTGGAGCAAACCACGTTAATAATCTGGCGCCCGAGATTTAAAAACCCGAATTTTGCATCAAGGGTGTCCATAGTGACGTGTTCTTGTGGCAGGAGCCACGTGTAAGAAGGAAGGCACGTTACAACTTTCTCTAAGGTTAGCATCTGAATTAATGATTTTATTTTGAAACAAAGATAGCAGCAGCGCAATAAATTCATTCATAAACATTTCAACACGATAAAATTTATAAATTTCATTTCAAGTATTGAACTATTGAAATATACTCCATTTTTTTAAATCTTCCGCATCAATAATTTCAATTTCTCTCACACGGCGCTTTGTGTAATCATCAAAGTTTTCTAATTATCATCCTTTTCGAGGCAACTCTACAACTCCAATTAATGAAATGAAATGAAAGGAGCGATCGGCGACCCTGAATTTAGGGAGTTTTCTGTTTCTCTAAATGAAACCTGCCAATTGAATTTCTGAATAAACTTTATATTTCCATATAAATTCTATGACGAGTGCTGTCATTCATTACAGCCATTGTTTTTGAATTATTATCGAGTTATCCTGAGTTGAAACGAATTTTCCGGTGTAATTTCTCACTTTAAATGATTAACTACTCTGTGGTGCCAGAATATACTTTCCGTTTCTAATATTTTTACTTCTACAAACAGGGTGTTCAGTGAAAAATGGACCAAAATTTAGATGAAAACAATTTGGATATCACTAACTTTTGGTTCAGTATGTGGCGAAAATAATGTTTTCTATTCCCTCACTAGTAAATTGCATATTACGTACTATTTGGATGCTAAGTGAATATATCAAAACAGCTACCTACTGACACGTAATGACTAGCTTTTAATAATAGTATATCATGCAACGGTCATCTATTAATAACTATTACATGAGCGTTGCAAACGCTATTTTTTCTACAATTAATATTATCACCTCGGGTTTTTCTTAAAAATATTAAGATTATTTATTGTGCAGTTTGAAAAGTTTATTCCAGGTCCCACTGATCTGGAAGTGGAAGGAATATTTACATTTATTTCATTTTTGAAAATTAGCAATGAAAAAATTGTCGGAGAATGTCGAAATATTATTTGTATTTCTCCAGTCCATAAACTGTTGATATAGTTTTTTGTACACTTCCTTATATTTTTGGGGCAAAATAATTAGTACTGCATTTCCTGCTCTCTCCGATATGATAACATGAAGAATATTTATATATATGCTGTTGAAATACAGTATGAATGTAGTTATTAAAGGAATACCATACAACATAATTAAAAAAATTATTGTACATGAGATAAAAAAACATTCCCTGAACCATTTCAAAAAACATTCAACAAGAGTATCTTCATTACTATGAAAATAATACAAAATACGAACATAACAGTATGTATAATCATATTTGGATATAGAGTAAGTGAATACAGAATATACAAAATCAGGCACACATGAGTTTTGCTTTCAGTTTCTCTAAAAATAGACGATGTCAGTATAACAGCCAGTTGATCTTGAGAAGGACAATAATTAATGTTGTACCATCCTTGACTGAGTTCATCACTCACAAAATGAAATTTGACATCAATGTATTTGCTACGTCTGGTTGTTTGACCTAATTTGATCATTTGTATTGCACTCTGGTTGTCGACATAGGGGGTCATCTTGATTTACTGGACAAGCAGTTCCTTCAGGAAAGTCTTGATATACTTCATCTCTTGACAACAATGTGCAGCTGCTGTGTATTCTGCTTCAGCAGTGGACTGTGCCACTATACTCTGTTTTCTTGAACACCAACTCACTGGAACTTGCACGAAGGATTACATATCCAGTTATACTCTTGAATTATTCTAAATCTCCTGCAAAATCATAATCACTGTATGATATCAATTTACAGTCTTCTTTGTTGAATGAGTAGAAAACTCCATCCTTCTAGTGACCATTCAAGTATCTTAGTGTTCTTTTCACGTTGCTGATGTCTTGACTTGATGGTTTCTCCAGTGACCTGCTCTCATAGTTGACAGCGTAGGTCAGGTCTGGTCTGCTTTTGCATGATAAGTAGAGTAGACTTCCAATGATTTCTCGATATGGGTAATTAGTATGTGGGTGGATCTATTTTCCCACAAACATCAGAGAGTATGATTTGTAACGGTCTTGTTGCTCTTTTCCTTTCAGAAAGGCATTCTCTCTAGTTAAGCTTTGAGGCATTCTTTACACTGTGAGTCACTTTTGCAGTCTTCCACTGTGTCAGGCACACCACTGCATAGTTGAGAAATTTTCTTGAGCTGATAAGTCCAAGCTTCCTGTGCCAATCTTCTTGTATCCTTGCAATAAAACTTCATTATCCTTGAAGACTTGCACTTGATGTTTTGTGAACAATAATTCACCATCATGCTCAGTGATTGCACTCACTGACAGTAAATTCCTGCTTAGATCTGGAATATCTTCAAATATGATATTATCTGTTTCAACAGTTCCAACAAGTTCGCCCGTCATGATGTTGCCACGTTTTGCCACTTTCATTCTTACATGTTCTTCTGGTATTTCTGTATTCTGAAGAATGATTTCTTGATTCGTGAGATAAGCATTACATGCACTGTCAACAACAAACTCACTTTTGGTATAGTCAGATGTTGTCTTCTTCTTGCTTGTGTGCACTTCAGTCAGAGAACTGACGTTTTCACTTTTCTTGTCCCCTTGGAAACACTTGTCCTCTGAATAATTCGTCTGTCCTTGAAAAAACAATTTTCTTCGGGAAGATTTTTTTTCTTGCAGATTTCACATGGAGAGTAAGTATTCTTTGATTTCTTGTTGTATTTGCTCTTGTATGCTTTGAACGCTACAGCTTCTTCCTTGTTGTTTCCTTTGAGAAGATCTTCTTCTTTTGACAATCTTGACTTCAAATTATCAATGTTTTTGACATCTTCTGCCGCAGAATCCCATGTTTGTACTGACCTGGAAGGATAGTTATGATTTTTGTTATCATCATATCATCACTAATCTTATCTCCAGCAGTCTTCAGCATGAACACAATATTTTGAACATGACTTATGTTAGTCATAACATATTTAGATTTGTCCCAGGTATAGTTGAAGAAATCAGTTTGTAGCTGTTGTTTCTGTTGTACAGGCTGTTTGTCGTAGATGGTCTTCAAAGTATCATACATGTCTCTGGATGTATCACATCTTAACATGTGTGGCTTGACATGGTTGATCAATTGTTTTCAATATATATAGTACTGTGCTTTAGCATCCTTTGTGTTCCACTTCTCGATGTTTCCTGCACTCTCTTCTTCGCCACTGAATATTTTGTAGAGTTGTTTTGCACTAAGCATTATTTTCATTATAAAATTCCAAAGTGGGTATGTCTCAGCATTCTTGAGTTAAGGGATGATAGCTCATTTTCTTCGGTCGCTATGCTGGTCGTGGTATTCTCAACCTCTCTGCTTTTCTTTTCATGTACAGTCGTTACACTTTTCACTTTCTTTAGCTATGTCTGAACCCATAACCTTTTACAATTTTGTTTATATGGTGTGCCTTTTGTGCCTTCTGCAGCAGAGTTTTAAATATTCTGATTAAAGAAATACAAACTCACACCTTTACTTTTCTTTTTTATATTGACAGACTTTTGTTGAAGTTATTATTATTTCTATTTAAACTACTGTAATATCAAATTATGACTTTTTACAATTAGGTTGATGTTACACACTGCTACCAACATACTAACAGCCTCAAGTTGAAATATAATAAATATAAGGCTTTCACAAGTTGGCGAAAGGTGAAATTAGTGAAACGAATAGTTATTTGTTTCACTAGACAAAAAAGCACAATATTTAATGTAGCGGCTGGTGTTTTATGGAAACTAGCTAAGGCATTGAATCTCCATTTCTGTCAGGTGAAACATATAATTATTTCTCCGAATTCGTTCCAATTCAATGCAAAATTCTAATCTCCATCATTTTGTCTCCACCCAATTTCATTGTCAATTTTGATTACCCATGTAATTCAAATTAGTTATCAAATTTGATAATGACATTTGAATATTGTGTAAATTTAATTATTTGGATTTTGGGTGAAATGGGAATGAATTTGGAAAAAAAATTATATGTTTCACATGGCAGAAAAGTAGATTCAATGCCTTGGCTGATTTCCTAGGCTCGGCTACGCCTCTGCTATGAAACACCAGTAGCAGCATTAAATCTTTTGCTTTTCTGCCCAGTAAAACAAATAACTATTTCCTTAAGGCTCCTTTTTCATCAAAAATTTAAGATTCAGTTCACTAACTAACCCAGTAACTTTTTAAATATTTTCTTTCTGCCCTTTTCCTTCAGATTGTGTTGGTATTGCTCGTTTCAACCAGTTACTTAGTCAAAAAAGGTGAGCGGTCGTCGGACCGCCGACAGAAGCTTGCTTCTTATGCACAATAGATTGCGAGGTTGGGAGAACCATTAATAAAAATACGCGCAATAGAATGCAAGAACATCATTATCTTCACTTCTAAAAGGAATCTACAACAAAACCATTTCTCGTCGATAGTCATTGAAATTATTGGCCATATCGCAATTGTGATATCTTATGACCTTTTTTCAAACTTCAACAATTATTGACCATTTTTGACAATTATTGATAATTTTGACAATTATTGATCATTTTTGACAATTTTTCAAAAAATTTGACCATATTAGAACATTTTTCCAAATCTTAACAATTATTGGCCATTTTTGACAGGTGCTGACAATAATTGACCAATTTTGACAATTTTTCAAAAATTTTGATAATTTTCAACAATTATTGACTATTTTTGACAGTTTCTTATAATAATTGACCATTTTTTCAAAATTTTTGACAATTATGGAACATTTATTCAAAATTTTTGACAATTTTTGACCATTTTTTCAAATTTTAACAATTATTGACCATTTTTGACAGTTTTGACAATTATTGATCATTATTGACAATTTTTCAAAAATGTTGACCATTTTTCCAGATTTAACAATTATTGACCATTTTTGACAAATTTCAAAAATTTTGACCATTTTTCAAAAATTTTGACAGTTATTGACCATTTTTGATAGTTTTTTATAATTATTGATCATTTTTGACAATTTTTCGAAAAAGTTGACCATTTTTCCAAAATTTAACAATTATTGACCATTTTTGACAGGTTCTGACAATAATTGACCATTTTTCAAAAAGTTTGCCCATTTTTCGGAAATTTTGACAATTTTCAACAATTATTGACAGTTTTTTATAATTATTGACCATGTTTTCAAAATTTTGACAATTTTTGACCATTTTTAAAAATTTTAACAATCATTGATCATATTTGACAATTTTTCAAAAATTTGGACCATTTTTCAAGAATTTTAACAATTTTCAACAATTATTGACCTTTTTTGATAGTTTTTTATAATTATTGATCATTTTTGACAATTTTTCAAAAATGCTGACCATTTTTCCAAAACAATTATTGACCATTTTTGACAGGTTCTGACAATAATTGACCATTTTGCAACAATTTTGACCATTTTTAAAAAAAATTTACCATTTTTCGAAAATTTTGACAATTATTGACCATTTTTGACCGTTTTTCATATTTATTGACAATTTTTTCAACATTTTGACAATTTTTGACCATTTTCCAAAATTTTAACAATTATTGACCATTTTTGAGAGTTTCTGATAATTATTGACCATTTTTGACAATTTTTCAAAAATTTTGACAATTTTCAACAATTATTGACAGATCTTTATAATTATTGACCATTTTTTCAAAATTTTGACAGCGGCACGCCACTCTCTCTCTTTCTAATGAGTCATCGCGTGACGAACGCTTTTTCGTAACATCACACGTTTCACGAGTTCACTAGCCTCCCCAAAAGTTCTATGTCGTGAAATAAGAAATAAGAAGCAAGCTTCAATAATAAAACAAATCAGTTCCCCACAAATTAGAATAAACGATTCCTACCTAACTGAAATATCTCGATTATACAGCCGCAGTTTCTTCGTGTATCCCAAACATTTATTTACTTTATCCCTGCCGTGAATACTGATATTTATTGATTGGTAAATCAGAAGGTATACGGAACTGCCCTTTCAGACTTCCGATACATACCTTGGGTACGTTTACAGTCAACAAGGTAAAATGTTAAGTGAATTCTGATCGGAAAATCTGTTTCTCGTAGTCTGGACTCAAATTTATTGTTACCTAAACCGACACTAAATATTTGCGGTGTTTAATTTTACCTAATAGTGTATGAGCTCGAAAAAAAGTTAACGATAACGTGACAAAAATATCATTTTTACAAATTAATCTGAGCTTCTGACAACAGCGGTTGTACTAGTGGGGCGATGAACACACGCAAAACTGTTTTTAGTAGATGGGACTGAATACACGCCCAACTGTTTTGGTAGAGGGGACTGGTCGCTAGGCTAACAAGTCTTCTCTCTCTCTCTCTCTTTCACGTAGTTTTGCTCATATTTTCCTTGTCGAACTTGTATATAAGTCGCAGCGTAAGAAAGGGATTTTCGCAATCTGTGTAATGATTATATGTGGATTTTACCTCAGTTCTGTCGAAACGAATGTTATGCTCTCCATCCCGTAGATGATGTTCTGCTACCGCTGGTTTATCGGTTTGACCTAAGCGACAGTTCCTCTTGTGTTTCTTAGTTGCTGCCGGAACCTCTGGCTCTAACTCTACCAGATCATAGTTTTTATACAAAAAAACATAATGGGTCATACATACATTGAATGAATGAATCCCGATGACCCTGGTCAGAATCTTGAAATGAGCTTTACATTTATATTGTCAGTAAGTTTGAATTAAAGTTGACGTTTTGAGGTGAGTAAAAATATAAATATTCTATTAGAAACATACAGGTAAAATTAATGAAAGAATTTTCAAAATTACAGATATTTCTGTTTACTTTACAATAAAAAAATTGAAATTTCAAGTCTTTTTATTACACCCTCGCTCACGGTAAATTCAACAACGCATTACATTTCCATGATAACGAAAAAGCAAACCCTTGAATGAATTACAATCATTACTTCAGTATTACGTATCCTGTATTGGTTTTATCTTCAGTCTGCCATTCGTATTTCAAAGGATTATCTGACAGGGAATCGATACTATTTGTATGGAAACGGTAGGGTTAATCCACGTACAAACCATACCACGGCGTCGGATAATTTCCTAGTAATGAGTTGTTATCGCTAAATCCAATTGCCCATTATTAGATCCGCTTGTGATGCGTTAGAAAGATTATCAAGTTAATTAAATCTGTTTGTACTAAGAAATTTCAAAACAACAAACGTTATAAAGTAACTTTGATTAATATTTTATTAACAAGTCTATGGAAACGGAAGCTTTACCCAGTGAGAGAATTCCAATATTCTGCTACATAGCTAGATTGTATATTATATAGTTGTATAAAATGAAGAGCATGATATTTATGAAACATTGCAGCAAGTACAACGACGCATAACGTATCTGATGTCAAATTTTTTGTTAATAATATACTTCGGGTTTAACCGGAAATGCCTTCAATTTTTATTAGGTAAATCGAACACCCTGTATGTTTTTGCAAATTCCTCAGCCCACCCCCTTCCGAGATATTTCCTCTGAAAAGTGAGTTTTTTCATTGTCAAATTTAAGTAAAGAATATGGAAAATGGAAAATTTTGTATATAGAAAAATTGCTTTTTTTTCTCCGAATCTAACGGTTCTAGGAAAAAATTTCAGAAGCAAAAAAAGTTTTTAAAGACAACAGGTATTTCAAATAATATTTCCATTTCACAATACTCAATCTCGAGAAAAACATTTTACATTAAATATAGTAAGGAATGCTGACAAAATACCGGTGGTTAGACATTGTGGATGCTTGGAGATTACAAAATTCCAAGTTTCAATCTTCATTTAAATTTGGGAAAAAAACATAAAAACTCAATTTTACTCAGCGCCTTTTAAGGATGATACCTCGAAATCAGGTGAGCTAAGGAAATTTTGTCTTAGGAAAGACCCACCTTAATTTCATAAAAGCAATTACCTCCTGAATTTTTTTATTCAAATGAGAATAGTAATTGATGATTAAACATTAATCATATCGATATCAATTGTTCAAATAAAGTCCGTTCACCTTCTGACAATATGCAATCCTATTTACAAATTCCTGAGCTACCCTATCCAACAATTCTATATGTATTTGGTTGCATTAAGCGACTATTTTTTATTAAATCCTGCAAGATCGTGATTTAAGGGAACCACAATAAAAAAAAAGGTGAGTGGTCGTCGGACCGCCGACAGAAGCTTGCTTCTTATGCACCATAGAATGCGAGGTTAGGAAAACCACCAATAAAAAACGCGCAATAGAATGCGATGTTGGGAAGTACATTAGGCCCAGTACGTTCTACTAAGTTTTATTTTATATTTTATTGACCATTTTTTTTAAATTTTGACAATTTTTGACCATTTTTCAAAAATTTTGACAGGTTTTGACAATTTTTTCAAAATTTTTTACAATTTTTGACCATTTTTCCAAATTTTAACAATTATTGACTATTTTTGACAATTATTGACCAATTTTGACAGTTTTGACAATTTTGTACCATTTTTCAAAATTTTAACAATCATTGACCATTTTTCACAGTTTCTGACGATGATTGACCATTTTTGACAATTTTACAAAAATTTTGACCATTTTTCAAAAATTTTGACAATTTTCAACAATTATTGACCATTTTTGACATTTTTTATAATTATTGAAAATTTTTTCAAAATTTTATCAATTTTTGACCATTTTTCAAAATTTTAACAATTATTGACCTTTCTTAACAATTTTTGAGCATTTTTGACAGGTTCTGACAATTATTGACCATTTTTGACAATTTTTCAAAAACTTTGACAACTTTTAACAACTATTGACCATTTTTGACAGTTTTTTATAATTATTGACCATTTTTTCAAAATTTTGACAGTATTTGACCATTTTCCAAAATTTTAACAAGTATTGACCATTTTTAACAGTTTCTGACAATTATTGACCATTTTGACAATTTTTTAAAAATTTTGACAATTTTTAACAATTATTGACCATTTTTGACATTTTTTTATTATTATGGACAACTTTTTTGAAATTTTAACAATTTTTGACCATTTTTAAAAATTTTAACAATTATTGACCATTTTTGACAGTTTCTGACAATTATTGACCATTTTTGACAACATTCAAAAATTTTGACAATTATTGTACATTTTTCACATTTTAACAATTATTGACTATTTTTGACAATTATTGACCAATTTTGACATTTTTGACAATTATTGATCATTTTTCAAAAATTTTGACAATTTTTGACCATTTTTCCAAATTTCAACAATCATTGACCATTTTTCACAGTTTCTGACAATTATTGACCATTTTTGACAATTTGACAAAAATCTTGACCATTTTTCAAGAATTTTGACAATTTTCAACAATTATTGACCATTTTTAACATTTTTTATAATTATTGACAATTTTTTCAAAATTTCATCAATTTTTGACAATTTTTCAAAATTTTAACAATTATTGACGTTTCTTGACAATTTTTGAGCATTTTTGACAGGTTCTGACAATTATTGACCATTTTTGACAATTTTTCAAAAATTTGGACAATTTTTAACAACTATTGACCATTTTTGACAGTTTTTTATAATTATTGACCATTTTTTCAAAATGTTGACAGTTTTTGACCATTTTTAAAAATTTCAACAATTATTGACCATTTTTGACAATTTTTAACAATTATTTACCATTTTTTTATAATTATGGACAACTTTTTCAAAATTTTAACAATTATTGACCATTTTTGACAGTTTCTGACAATTATTGACCATTTTTGACAACATTAAAAAATGTTGATAATTATTGTAAATTTTTCAAAATATTTTACAATTTTTGATCATTTTTAAAATTTTAACAATTATTGTCTATTTTTGACCATTTTTCAATTTATTTAACAATTTTTGACAGATTCCGACAATAATTGACCATTTTTGACAGTTTCTCAAAAATTTTGACAATTTTTAACAATTATTATGATTAATAAAAATCCTCAGTCTCCACAATTATATGGAACTGATAAATTACATAAAGTATCGAAACCAATTAGACCTGTAGTTTCTTACGTTAATATTCCTAATAATAAGTTAGCTAAAAAACTAAACAATATACTTAATAGCTATGGAGGTATATCTAAATACTCAATTGAAAATTCAATAGAACTAATCAAAAAATTAAAAACATACAAATTACAAGATAACTCTAAACTTATTTCATTTGATGTTACCAATATGTTTTCTAAAATTCCTCCTAAAGAATGCATAACACTTGTTAAAAAATTACTAGAGGATAAAAATATCAATCCAGGAATAATATCAGATATACTTAATTTGTTTGATGTATGTATTAATCATAATTATTTTACTTTTGATAATAAGGTATATATTCAAAATGAAGGTTTACCAATGGGAAGCCCTATATCACCAATTTTAGCAAACATTTTTATGGACAGTTTAGAAAGAAAACATGTAACATTTCAAAAAATATATTATTTTGGTATAGGTATGTAGATGACATATTAGCTTGTTTTGTAGGTAGTGAACGACAATTAGATATATTGTTCAATCATATTAATAATTTACATCCAAAAATTAAATTTACATTAGAAGTTGAAGAAAATAACTCAATCAATTTTCTTGATATTAAAATTCAAAGAGTCAATAATATACTTGATTTTTCAATTTACAGAAAACACATGCTGATGTGACTATACCATATAGTTCCAATCATCCCATGTCACATAAATTAGCAGCATATAATTCAATGATACAAAGAGCATTTTCAGTTCCTATGAACAAATATAATTTTGATAGAGAAATTAATATAATTAAACAAAGAACCACATCCAACGGTTATCCATTACATATAATAAATAAATTAATTAATAAAAAAGAAGAAAAAGTGGCATTACAATTAATATTTCCTGAAAAAACTAGGGAAATACAAAATTACAAAACCATCACATATGCTGGTAATATTTCTAATAATATTTCAAAGATAATATCTTGTTCAACAAATACAGCAATTTCTTTTAAAACAGAAAACAATGTGAGTAAAAAATTGTTAAATGTAAAAACAAAAATAACCCTATTAAAAAAGTCTGGAATATATAAACTTAAATGTCCAGAATGTAATGCTGTCGATATTGGTCAAACAATTCTAAATTTTGAAATTAGATACAATGAACACTCACGAGCATACAGATTAAAACAGCCAGATAAATCACATTACGCAAAACACCTTCAAAACACAAAACATTCATTAACACCTAACACAGAACTAGAAGTACTGCATATTTGTGATAAGAAACAAGAACTAGATTTCCTTGAAGAACTAGAAATAAGAAGACACTTAAGAGACCCACAATATGAAGTTGTCAATGAACAGATAAATCTAGGGAGCTCTCCACTAATAAATTGTCTTCTTAAGTAACTATTGTAAAGATCAGCAGATATAGTTTTCCTTGGTTTCCTATATCATTGCAAAGTTATACTGATCTTAAATGGGAAAAAGATATCCAGGATATCCTCATATGGCTAATAATACCTAAGCTTTAATATTTGTAAAATCACATCTTCTTCTTTTTTCTATTCATATATATTAAGTCAATCACAAGATAGGTCACTTACTATTTGGTATAGCCAAAATATTAAACATCAAGTAGGTATCACATAAAATGTAACTTCTGTCATTCTGACGATATGTCAATATCGAAATAATTATCAATATCCTTTAATAATTTTCATAAATTTTTTAATTAAATAGTGGAATTAATTAGAAACAGTTAGTTTCATTTATAACATTAATATGAGTAGATTCCAGTTTCAGTAGCCTGGTTGAGAGTTCCATGTCTACCTTGTTCAGTAAACTCTTTGTATGAAGGTGCCCTTGTGTCACCCTCCATTTGAATTGGTATTCCCTATCTAGCCAGTTCCCGATTTCCCCTCTTATGCAATCTTTTGTGATTCCACAAAACGGTTCCGGACCTATGAAGTCTCATTTAGCCATATTAAAGACACTTTGTTTTCTCTTGCCAGCTTGTTGAGGGATTCTTTGCAGTGTTTCACCAATCTAGACCTAGTTGTTGGATTACTGATAGCCTTAAGCAGAGCCTGGCTGACAGTGAATATTTTAATTTTTTGTCCGGTATAACCTCTTCTGATGTTTTCATCAATACAGGCTATAGCGGCAATCGTCTCTGCTTGAAACACAGTCGTATGTTGACCAAGGCTACAGAAAATTCTCTTTCTAGGTCCTTGTATACCAGCCCCAGTGCCATGGTTTGTTTTGGAGCAATCGGTGAACCAGATGATTTCTCCAGAGTTACCTGGGTGCATCACCTGTTCCCTAGATGGGATGATGATATTCACTCGCTCAGTGAATATATTCTCTGGGGTCATGCTATCAAAACTCATGTGAAATATGGGTTCGTCTAGTAATGTCCCAGTTGTATCAGTGTGTCCATCTCGAACATTGTTCGTGAACCATAAGTCTCCCGTTTTCAGCACAAGAATTGCCATCATTGCCTCCGCCCTTATAAAAAGTTCTAGAGGAGGAAGTCCAATAAGGGCTTCCATTGATGCCGTCACCGTGCTGGTAATACCAACAAGGGCTTGTCTTTGGATTGCAGTTAATATAATAACTGCGGAGGACACTTCTGTCCTCCCCACCAGACTATTGTTCCATAGGTGATTGTTGGCCTTATCACAGTTATGTAGAGCCAGTGAACCACCTCAGGTCGTATTCCCCAGGTTTTTGCCCATAACTCTTCTGCATTGCCAGAAAAGCCTAGTCACCCTGGTAGTAATTTTTTCCAGGTGTGCCTTCCAATTCAGTTTGGAATCAAGGTTCACTCCCAGATATTTAGCTTCTTTCGATATTTCTAGTACTTCTCCGAACAACAGTACTCTACCCTGCGGGAGAACTCTTCTATTCGTAGAAGCAACTAGTTTTTTTTGGATTGACTGAAAGGTCCTCTTTAAGGCACCATTTCTTCACAATTCGCAGTGCTTCCTGTAGGATATTTATAACCACCTCTGGAAATTTCCCATTGGTGACAATCACTATGTCGTCCGCAAAATCCTGCGTCCATATACCTTGATCATTCAACCTACAGATCAAGTCATCCACTACTAGATGCCACAAAAGTGGTGAAAGTACTCCACCTTGAGTTGTCCTAACGGTGTATGTTTTATCATGCATATGTGCTGATATTATCCTATCCTATCCATTTGCAGGTGGTACTGTTAATCCCTCTTTTTTTAAGGAAATATCTCAGCAGATTTCGTAAATAATTAATTTGACAACTGCAAATGACAGTTATTGTCACAGCAATTCTCACACCGTGCCGTATCATAGTAACCACAACGGACGAAAAGTGTTTGCGGACTAAAAGTGTTTGAAAAGTACGTCAAAAATAGACGATTTTTCATCCGGAAATTAGTACGTAAAATGTCATTTTTTGCAAAGGTCGACGAAAATAGTATATTACACAACGTGTGCGGAAAGTGACATTCGCACAAGTAATGTACAGTATTTTTCCTACGATCACGTGATAATTTCACCAAATAATGTGTAATCAACATCTGACATATTAATACACAAAATGTTACAATTAAAGTCAACATAATTGATTTCAAGAAATAACAATAACTATCATTAGTAACAAAAATTTAATTAGTTATAGGTAGGTTATTACAATTAATTCTTAATTATTGTATATATGTCATTGTCAGTATCCACGATATTGTTATGCATGTCTGGGATACGTTGTTATTGTAGATAGTTCCAGGTAGGTAGGTATATAAAGTGACCTCACAATTAATGCGCTTCACATTCACTAATCAGAATAATTTTTTGACATTTCTCACAATTTGTCAAAGCCTGCTTTTTATATATTAGATAATAAATACCTATAAGATGATTAGATTTTCCGTTCATTATTAATGTTGGTTTGGATTAGTTGGTACAGCATCGGACTTATGCTTATGACGAAGAGTACGTGGGTTCGATCCCCGACCGCGTCCTAAATTTTTTTTCAATCAAGAACATGAAAAAAATTTCACTTTCCAAATAGATCGCTTCAAATTTAGATATTACATAGTTAAATCTAATTAAAAATTATATATTTGACAGCTTGACAGTGGTCAATCTTAATAAAAATTATACATTTGACTGATTATCCGCATGCGTGCGGAAAGTTACTTTCCGCTCATGTGTGGAAAGTAATTCGCACGCTAGTTTGATATAAGCCACTTTCCGAGGTACTGTATAGTGCGATATACGTTACTTTCCTATGTGGTCGTAGGAAATAGTATATTACATAACGTGTGCGGAAAGTGACATTTTTCACACGAGTGGGAAATATTGTAGCACGAGGCATAGCCGAGTGCGACAATCACACGAGTGTGAAAAAGCACTTTCGCACAAGTAATGTACAGTATTTTTCCTACGATCACGTGATAATTTCACCAAATAATGTGTAATCAACATCTGACATATTAATACACAAAATGTTACAATTAGAGTCAACATAATTGATTTCAAGAAATAACAATAACTATCATTAGTAACAAAAATTTAATTAGTTATAGGTAGGTTATTACAATTAATTCTTAATTATTGTATATATGTCATTGTCAGTATCCACGATATTGTTATGCATGTCTGGGATACGTTGTTATTGTAGATAGTTCCAGGTAGGTAGGTATATAAAGTGACCTCACAATTAATGCGCTTCACATCACTAATCAGAATAATTTTTTGACATTTCTCACAATTTGTCAAAGCCTGCTTTTTATATATTAGATAATAAATACCTATAAGATGATTACATTTTCCGTTCACTATTAATGTTGGTTTGGATTAGTTGGTACAGCATCGGACTTATGACGAAGAGTGCGTGGGTTCGATCCCCTACCGCGTCCTAATTTTTTTTTCAATCAAGAACATGAAAAAAATTTCACTTTTCAAATAGATCGCTTCAAATTTAGATATTACATAGTTAAATCTAATTAAAAATTATATATTTGACAGCTTGACAGTGGTCAATCTTAATAAAAATTATACATTTGACTGATTATCCGCATGCGTGCGGAAATTTACTTTCCGCTCATGTATGGAAAGTAATTCGCACGCTAGTTTGATATAAGCCACTTTCCGAGGTACTGTATAGTGCGATATACGTTACTTTCCTATGTGGTCGTAGGAAAAAGATTTTTTAAGTAGCAGTATGGTCCAATCGACCCCCTTGTAATCCATAATCTATAGTTTGGCAAGTCTATCTAAAGCTACGCGGGATCGGTAAGGGGGGAGGGAACCTGGCCGATATCTGTCATAAACGTACCAATGGCGTATGGAACCTATTTTATAAAAGTATTAAAAATAATAATTATTATTATCTAATAATTATATCTATATAGAAACTGATTTATGCTTTGCTTTAAAGGTAAGGTATTTTTCAAAACAAATAATGTTAAAAATCGTACTGGTATTCGATATGGATACGAAATAATAAGATACCAAGTAAAACTGAAAATACGAAGCTAAATATACTAACAATATAAACGCCACTGGATAATGAATGTCAATCAATTGTCGAAGTGAGAGGGAAGAACATACGCACGCGCTTGCCAATAGGAAGTCAGGTGGTTACTTAGCAACGGGGGTTTGATAAATATCCACTAATTGAGTTAGTCGGAGGGCATGGCAATTATGATTTTCGCACGACGTTGCCGGATTGAAGAAAACCCATAACATATTTGGGAAAGTGTTCATTTTTTAATATTCAGAAATTGAAAGAATAATGTTAATAGACAAAATCCAATGTAACAAGCACATTAAAGAACTAACGTTTAATCATTATTGAAATATTGTTAATAATAAAAAGTCCATTTTCTAATTATTATCACTACAAACTTATCACTTTTACCTTTTTCATAGTTAAACGTGGCAATATCGAATGTTTTCGACCGCATTCCTTTCACAGCTTCAGTTATGTTTGCCAAACTATACAATATGTGAATATGTAATTTTTGTTAGAAAAAAAAAGTGGCGCCCATGGAAACGTGATGATAATTTATCTGACGCAAGCGAATCTACGCATCATTTAGCAAATGAATCAAGCGTAGGACGAAAAACTCAGATAAATTGTCGAGAGAGTGGGTATTTGTTTGACGATGCCCAGAATATGGTATTAGATGTACAAATTTGACAAAACATGACGATATATTATTAGTTCGGAAAGTAGGAGAAAAAAAGTTAAGTACACTACATAATAATTATTTCGAGTAAATCAGAGTTATATTGGTTGATTTATATTATAACCGGCTGAGCAAATCAGAAAATGGTTACGTCTTCATTGAGTAATTTTTTGTTATAATGAGTGGCTTGTCAAGAACTGTGCACTGTGCGCAAGGAAAATAATAATCTGTGGAGGAGTAGATTGGGATTTGATAAGGTGGCTAATTGGCCTATTCCATTGCTACCTGCATTTACATTATCCAGCCCGAATCTTTTTATGTCGTCAATCAAACTCGATACCAAACCTTTCATGTAGTTTCATACCGGTGACTTTCCATCGCCTAGTACAAGAAACCACACATTGGCCAATCAATCGTATTGACATAGGTGTTATATGGTTTTTGTATCTTTGATTATTAGGTCCGCCTGATGGCTCTAAAACAGATTCTGGAGTAGGAGCCGGAATATATGGGGTACAAGAGAAGATAACGATCTCTCTAAGCCTTGGGAAACATGCCACTGTCTTTCAGGCATAGGTAATGGCGGTGCAATGCTGTGCAGAAGAGTTGATGAGACGGGAGGTAGATAGCCAAAGAATCGTCATCTACTCCGATAGCCAAGCAACACTAAAAGCGATAAGCTCATATCGGACGACGTCAAATCTGGTGTGGGAGTGTCGCAAGGCCCTCAACAGACTAGGTAGTCATAATAGAGTGACCCTAGCCTGGGTGCCAGGCCATCAAGGAATAAAAGGCAATGGAAAGGCCGATGAATTAGCCAAGCAGGGAGCGACGGAGGTCATGATAGGGCCAGAACCTTCCTGCGGAATTGCTAAATGCCTCACCAAGGAGAGCATCCACCAATGGATAAACAACCAGACGTTGCGCTGGTGGCATGAAACTCCGGGGCAAAGGCACGCTAAGCTATTCCTTAAAAAGCCCTTCGGTCAGACTGTCACGCGACCTACTATGTCAAAGTCGAGAAACGACGAGGATGATGGTGGGAAAGCTGACAGGGCATTGTAGGCTAAGGAAGCATATGCACACAATTGGCCTAGCAGATGACAGCCTATGTAGGTTATGCCAGGAAGAAGACGAAACCGCGGAGCACTTACTCTGCGATTGCGAAGGCCTAGCAAGGGTGCGGTTTCACCTATTCGGAGAAGAAAAACCGAGGGCAGAGAGCTACGCAAAGGAGGCGGTATCCAGGCTAATAGGTCTAATAAAAAGAATAAAGCTAGATATCGAGCTCTAAATATGGCGGAGGACCACAATAGATCTGCAAAGGTCGCAGTGGGATAGGACAAAGAGCCACTCCAATTCTAATCTAATCTAATCTAGGTCCGCCGTAACTGTTGGCGAATGTCCTCTGATGAACTGTTTCTCTTGACTTTGTCTTGGTGAGATTTCCCATCATTATAGAGATATCTGTACACCCACTCACCGTTCCAATGAATGCTATGTAATAAAGTATATCGCCATCTACGGGGCACACAAACGCAGCTCATTGGGTCTGTAGTCTAGCTTGCTCAGCAGCTTCACATCCGATGTATCATCTACTAGGCTGATACGACACTCCGTATTCTCAACCAGCAATATTTCCCCTTATAATATAGTTAAGTCTGCAGTATACATTAAGGATTTCTTAATCTCCTCCCGGTTTTAGTTTTAAATGTTATTTAATGAATACCTTCACCTGTCTTGAGCTCATTTCAGTGAAGTATTCACAGATAAATCAATATAGACTGAATAGATGTTATAATTGAGAAGGAAATCGCTTAATAGAGTGTTGTAAGTGAAAAAAATTATTTAAAGTTGAATCTTGTGCTGCGTTCAAAAATGCAGCGTCTGCGGAAGATCGTAGTGGTTGGCAATAAATGATTATTTTTACAGAATTTAAATTATAGGCATATCGTTGATTGACTGTTGAGTAGGGAAGAGGGTTCACATTGTGATATGGGGTATAATCGGACGTGTGTCACTTGATTAATTACTTCGCCACTGAATTTGGTTCCGCTTTATACCAATAGATGCTTGCGCTGTACTGAAGTTAGCATAAAACTGTCATGCTCGGAGCATATGGTTGTTTTAACAATTTTTTTTTCTTTTGAAAAATGTTTACACATTTTTTTGCTTTGTTTGGTAAGTAAATACACACCCCACAAAAATTATCGCATCACTGGTATTTTAGGATATTTTTAATACTTAATTTTAGTTTTTTGGGACAATCTGTATATGTATCAACCTAATAGATATTTCTGGTTTCTTATCATGGGCAAAAAATTATCACAATTTCTTACAAATTTTTTTGGAAGCAGTACTTAGAAGAGGCCGAGATACCCACCCTGAATTGGCCTGCACGTAGCCCGGACCTTAACCCAATAGAGCATGTCTGGGAACATCTAGGATGGCAAATTCAGCAACATCCGGCACCAATAAGAACACTAGATGATCTTCAAAATGTTCTTTTTACCTTCTGGAAAAACATGCCGCAAGGATACGTCCAGAACCTGTTTAGAAGCCTTCCAAGACGAATGGAAGCTGTAATTAGAGCGAGGGGCGGCAACACACGCTATTAGAAATTCATTGGCTGGTTTCAGTTTAAGCACCGTTCATTTTTTTGTATAGATGTTTTCTATGTTTTGGTCAATCAAACTTTTTGTCCTCTGTAGATTAAACTGATATAAAATAAATGTTGCAATAGGCGTATCTATTGGTGTTATAATTCGTAATAATAATAATAAAATTCGAAAAACAGGCAACACATTTAAAATATTTAAAAAATAATGAGTGATGCGATAATTTTTGTGGGGTGTATATTTTTGTTGAGATTCCTTCACTGAATAAAGTTTGGAAAAACCTAACCTTGAAATCTTTATAATCGCTCGTGTTTGGTTGATGCGAGGGGCACATTTGGACAAGGTCCCATTGTGTTTATTTATCGTTAAAGGATTATTTACTAGTTTTTTCAGAATTTAACATGGTACGCACCTATAAAAGAAAAACCGATAGGGCCTTAATATCAGAAACAGACATGACTTCCGCAATACGTGATGTGTTGAAAGACCGCCTGTCAGTGAGAAATGCTGCGAGAACATACAATTTGAAAAAATCTACTATGGGAAATCGATTGAAAAATATGAAAAAAGGAGAGTGGAAGAGAATAAAGATAAAGAACATAAGGGGGCGCAAAGAGCCACTGACACTGATGATACAATAGAGCCTAGAGGCATCCCATCTATGACTACCAATAAACGACCATTCCAGTCAAAGTATTCATCACAGCAAGTTTTTAATGCAAGCCAAGAAATGCTTCTTTCTGATTATTTATTTCAACGTTCGAAAATAAATTATGGTCAACATATTTACGAGCTCAAAAATTGGCATACCAGTATGCTAAAAAGCTACAGAGAAAATATCCACCAGCATGAGATAGAAAGGAAAAGGAGGGAAAAAATACAAGCTTTGCAAGAGCCATAGGCTTCAACGAAACTAATGTTATCCAGTTTTTTGACAATTCGGAGAATCCGGAGATCCCGCCTGGAAAAATCTACAACCTAGACGAGACAGGCATTTCCACAGTGCTCCAAGCTCCCAAAGTGGAGCGGAGTGAAGCAAGTTGGGCAGGCAGTATCAGCAGAGAGGGGAGAGCTAGTCACGTTTTGTGCAATTATCAATTCTCTTAGAAACACTGTAGCACCTGTTTATATATTTCCTGGGGCTGAATAAAAGTCAATATTTCTGAAAGGTTCACCCAACGGAAGTCTGGGTTTAGCGAACAGATCCGGATCAGGTTAGATGACATCTGACCAATTCTGATAGTGCTAGACAATCATGAATCACAAAGTGGCTTAGACATTTCAAAACATATTCAAAAGTTGCATTCAATGACTGGCTTCTAGCAAATTCGAGCAAATGGATTTCAATGTATAAGATCGCAGAATTATCAGGAAAAGCCTATCATAGAGCGTTTACGATGGACTATATTTGTTCGGCATTTAAGAAATGCGTCATCGTTCCTCTTGTTAGGCAAGTTTTCAACCGAGATATGCAGCTGTCTATATTACTGATAAAAAGTCACCATTTTGTAATCTTGAAGTATCAAATCAAACTTCAGGAGACAATAGCTTTAATGATCAGCCATCAACATAATTTCAAACTCCTGATCCAAGAGGTAGCTCGTCTCCTGCCTCACTCATTATAACACCAGAAAGTATTCAGCCTTTTTCCGAAGCTCCAAAGAAATCACCAGCAAGCAGGGCTAAAGGTATGAAATTTGGAAAATTAAGAATTCTAACTGAAACTTCAGGAAACGACAGTTTGGAGCGGGAGAGAAAGGAGGAAGAGAGGGGAAAAATAAATGTTCTTTTGAATGAGGAATACAGAAGATTATTGCAGAAAAAAACATCAAAAAAGCACTGAAATAACAAAATACATCAAAAAGTCATCCAGATGACAGCGATATATCAGATGGAGGTGAGCGAGTCAGACAGCATTAGCAAGTTTAGCAAGTAGAATTCGGATGATGAATGTATGGAACAAGTTATTCCATTACGGGATCTTCTGGCTAAATATGCCTCAAAAAAGGTGGTCAATGATGAGCAATATCAATTAAATTTCCTAAGGAAAAAGAATAACGGTTTTGTGTTCCCGATTGTCGTTGACAAAGACCTAACAGATTTTGATCTAATTGAGCTAAAACTTTCGAAGCAGTCATGCTCTAGGATATATAAAAATTGCATGGAGAGAGTCAAAGGTGGTGTGTTTTCCTAAACCAGGAAAATAAACGTACACTCAGGCTAAATCCTACCGACCAATCAGTTTGGCATCATTCATGGTGAAAACCATGAAAACAGTCTTACAAATGTATTTACAACGAGGAGCGCTTAAGAGCATCCCTCCACATAGACTATAATGGGCTTATCAAGCAGGGAAATCAGGTGAAGCTGCCCTGCATAATTTGGTCTCAGGTCTCGAAAGGAGCCTGAATCATAAGCCCTTGCAGCATTTCTAGGCATCGAAGGTGCTTTTGATAATACATCGATGTCATCAATTATCAAATCCCTTAAAAAGAAGAGGGATTAACAGTACCAAATGCAAATGGATAGGAACCATGCTCGAGCATAGGCATGATAAAACCGACACCGTTAGGACAACTAAAGAATGTCCTCAAGGTGGAGTACTTTCACCATTTTTGTGGAACCTAGTTGTGGATAACTTGTTATGTAGGTTGAATGATCAAGGCACATGGACGCAGGGCTTTGCGGACGACATAGTGATTGTCACCAATTGGAAATTCCCAGAAGTGGTTATGAAGAAGGAAGCACTGCGAATTGTGGAGGAATGGTGCCTTAAAGAGGACCTTTCAGTTAATCCAAAAAAAATCAAACTAGTTGCTTTTACGGATAGAAGAGTTCTCCCACAGGGTAGAGTACTGTTGTTCGGAGAAGAACTAGAAATATCCAAAGAAGTTGAATATCTGGGAGTGACCCTTGATTCCAAACTGAATTGGAAGGCACACCTGGAAAAAAATACTTTCAGGGCGACTAGACTTTTCTGAAAATGCAGAAAAGTTATGGGCAAAACCTGGGGAATACGAGCTGGGGTGGTTTACTGGCTCAACATAACGGTGATAAGGCCAACCATTACCTATGGAACAATAGTCTGGTGGAGGAGGACAGAAGTGTCTTCTGCAGTTATTATATTGACTGCAATCCAAAGACAAGCCCTTCTTGGTATTACCGGTGCAACGAACAGCACGGGGACGGCATCAATGGAAGCCTTCATTAGACTTCCTTATAAGGGCGGAGGCAATGGTGGCAATTCTTGGGCTGAAATCGGGAGACTTATGGTCCTCGAACAATGTTCCAGAAAGACATACTGATACAATTGGGACATTACTAGACGAATCCATATTTCACATGAGTTTTGATAGCATGACACCAGAGAATATATTCACTGAGCGATAGTGCATATCATCATTCCATCTAGGAAACAGGTGATGCTTCCAGGTAATTCTGGAGAAATCATTTGGTTCACCGATGGCTCCAAAACAAACCATGGCACTGGGGCTGGTATAAAAGGACATAGAAAGAGAATGTTCTCTAGCCTTGGTCGACATACGACTGTATTCCAAGCAGAGACGATTGCCGCTATAGCCTGCATTGATAAAAATATCAGAAGAGGATATACCGGACAAAAATTTAACATATTCACTGACAGCCAGGCTGCTTAAGGCTATCAGTAATCCAACAACTAGGTCTAGACTGGTGAAAAACTGCAAAGAATCCCTCAACAGGCTGGCAAGAGACAACAAAGTGTCTCTAATATGGGTGCTGGCACATGAGGGGATTTCAGGTAATGAAATCGCGGACCAGTTAGCTAAAGAAGGCTCTAAAGGAGACTTCATAGGTCCGGAACCATTTTGTGGAATCACTAAAGATTGCATAAGAGGGGAAATCGGGAACTGGCTAGATAAGGAACACCAATTCAAATGGAGGGTGACACAAGGGCACCTTCATACAAAGAGTTTACTGAACAAGGAACTCTCAACCAGTATACTGAAACTGGGTAAGAGACATTTGAAGACAGTTACCGACCTGGTAACTGGACACTGCACCTTGAGGAAACATCTGTACAAAATGGACAAAGTTAGTGAACCTATGTGCAGAAAATGTGAACTTGATGTAACACCTACTCACATACTCTGCTTCTGCTAGAATTTACATAAACTTAGACGGAAGCACTTTGAAGAGGATTAATACAACCATCACAACTATTGAAAATCCCTCCAGTCAAACTAGTGGCCTTTATGGAAGACAAGAAGCTCCTGGAATGGAAGTAGATAACATGGGAAATGGTATAAAGATTCAGTTCATGTGCCTGGGCTGATGATTACAACCCAAATAAATGAATGAATGAATGAGCGAAGACTGCCGAAACCAAAATATCAAATTACTACAGGTCGTGCAAGGCGAATAAAAATATATTCAGTAGATTTAGGTGCTTATATAATTGATTTAAGTGATTTACAATAACTTGAACTTTTCGAGAATTTTTATAATTTTTTTTTATATTGAAACATAGTTGGTTGAGTTTTCTTAAGATTTAATATAAAGCGTCTGATATTATTATTTATTTGTTTACTGATATACAGGTATTTTCATGTACTGTTATTATTTTTAATCAAATTCGAATTGGTGTCACAAGTACTCCTAGGTTGTTCAAATGCACCCCTCACGTGGGGTACATTTGGACGTTTGCAGAACTTTTTTAGGTTGAAGATAAAAAATTATGTTTTAATAGAAATACTTTAAATCTCTGATAATCTCGAAGAAAAAGTTGAAGCAGCTATTTGCTAAAACATTTTTACTTATCTCGATTTTCAATAGTTTTATATTGAAAAAAAAAACATTAAAACGTATAATATAAATTTTAAAAAAAATTATAACACAAAAGTATCCAAGTCTGTACAAATGGTGAAGTTAGTTTCTGTAAATATGAATAGTAAAGTAGAAACCTCAAAATTAATGGTTGTCCCATTTCTAATTGAATACATTCATTAATTTCAACCGCGACGCGGATTGGTAAAACTCATAAATCAATTTAACCTCTTGAGCGTTGCAATCACATTGCCATTAGAAACTGATCGTGAATCGATAAGTTTCCATTTGTCTTAGCGGCAAGCTGGTATAACATGAACATTTCAGGTATGCCACCTGCAGATATTTCAAATTTCCCAGGGATAGGATGGCAAACTAAGGGTCGTCGCTGGAAAACCGCAAGATCAACTGTGATATATTACCGAGGTTAGCGCCAAACACGAAATTAGGGACTATTACAGACGAATATTGAATAACTTGACGTGGAAGGTCTGTATGAAATAAATAGAGCTGCGGTTTATAGACAAAAACATGCGTATATATTAAATAAAAATGTAAAATATAATATGAAAAATTGTTCTTCAACAAAATTATGTATCGTCTGTATACTTTTGAGCTGGAGTGATAATTATGTCAGAACCTTTCACGAACGGACGGCTTCTTTGGAGGTAAACAAACAAACCTAGCCAATTGACTTGAAATTTTGTAGATAGAGTCAACGAACATTGGAGACATAGCGCAGATTGATGCTTCCACTCCAGGTGGGGTTGAAACCCCTTCCCAGGATGAGATATGCTTGAAAAACTGACTTAACCGCGTCATCTTCAAAGGGTGCCAGCTGCCTTAGGAAGAACTTTGGGATGAAGGTGAAATAGGCTAGATGGACATAAAATCACATCTTGTATTTGTGGTTTGAGTTTGACAGGAGAGTTTTTGGCCACCCTATAAAAGAAATAAATTATTTCTGAAATTATTTCTTTGTTCAACTATTTTTGGAGTTATTATATTTTGTATTTTTGTTTTTATATTCTGTAGTCCGCATCGTTGTTCAAACGAGATTTCCGGAAGAAACATCTCGAGAGAAGATGTATGGATCCACACAGATAAAAGACAAACACTACTAGCTCTGAAGATACCATGTATCATATCAGAGT